>VXBI01005049.1:269087-369028 GCA_013397375.1 Toxostoma redivivum | reverse complement strand
GAAGGGAAGGGAAGGGACCCTAAAGCTGGCTAAAACTAGGGGACTTTAGGGAGGTAAAGAAGAAATGTGTTGCTCAGAGTGAAAATGACAAAGCTAAGTCAGTGTGTACAGTACAGGTAAAAAGAAGCAATGCTGTTTGATTCTATTGATAGTATCTGAAAAACTAAAGCTTTGGAAGACAGAAATCAGATAGGTCTGGACCTTCTGTTAGAGGTAATAATGGGACAGATAAACTAGCCAGCCTCTGGCCTTTAGCATTCCAGTACTCTCATGTTGCTTGGGTGAAAAATACTGATAACAACTGCACTTCTGAGCTAGGGCAAAGATTTCTGAAAGAGGGATAAAGGCTAATTCACTCCTTTGCAGCAAAGACATGGATTTATCCTTTCATATTCTGTATAAAAGGAACATTGCATCTTCTTGTGATGCTCAGGCACACTATCCACTGCAGATCCCAACAGGCTCTCCCATGAGATAAGATCCAGTTCTATATGCTACTTGCATAGTGTGAAAACATTTTCTGTATTATTTTTTCACTAAAAGTTACATTGAAAAAAGTGTTCCTTCTCAAAACTGGTCCTCACGGCTACTGCAAGAGTAACAGGCCAGGAATACAATTTTCTATGTCTTTTCTGCGATACCTAATTTAAAGTATTAGAATTTGCCTAAGGGAGGGGGCAGAGAGACTGCAGACCACAGTACAGTGTTAACACAGTGTGTGTGCAGACCTGGGCACAGTTTCTTAACTGCTAATGATACAGCTATTAGTGAAGAAATCGACATCTATATAAAAACACAGATTTTTGAGAAAAGTACCTAAATCAAACCAATACTCAAGTAGAAACACCTGATCATGGACATTACACATTAATATAGAAGCAATCAAAGGAAAGAACTTACATGACAAAGGAGAACATTCAGTATTAGGATAGAATAGTCCATTATTCATCACCAATGAAAAAATCAATTTCTCTCAAGACACAAAGTAGTAATAATAATAATAATAACAGTGTTAGTTCTTCAACTTTTATTTCCTAGTTATGTTTCAAAGCAGTATTGAAAAATAAATTCAAACCTTGCCAAGAACTTTTAGCAAGCAGAAGACAGAAAAAGAAAAAGCAAGCTAGACTCTGTCATAATTCCTCACTAAGAACACACTTTACAAGAACAAAAGGGCATACAAGTAAGCCATTCTTAATTATTTGTTTATGTATCAAAGTAAGAATCCAGGTGATTAGCAAGAAGATTTAGAAATGCGAAGTGAGAAAGGAGGAATAAAAGAGAAATTGTTGTTGACAGAAGCTTGCTGGGAAGTTATGCAATGAGAATTCAAAACTCAATGTCAATAATTTGTTCCAAAAGGAGAATGGTAGAAATTTGGATGCATTTTTTTTTATTTTTATAAACTGTTGTCTGTTACAGAATCCTGCATGGTTTAGGATCATAAGTCCTCCAAAATTTTGAGGATTAACTTTATAATCACTGAAACAATACAGACTTAAAGTACATTTGTTCCTGCCTTTCTGACCCCTCAAGAGATATAAGTGATCTTGTGTAATGTGTAGGAAAAAAAAATCTCTATTTCATGGACAGCAACCTACAGGGCATCTGTTGATTACAAACCACAAACCACCCTTAAACAGTAATTTTTGAATACAGCATGTTCTGTAGGCTGTATGAGGTAACTAAATTTTAGCTACAAATTGGCAGACATTCTTTCTTGTAGGAAAATAATTAATCACTCACCTAAAAATTTGCAGTTGACTAAGTGCCAGAGATGATGATCATGCAGCTATATTTATTGCATCTGAATAAATTATGGTGCCCTTCACTTAAAAAAGAGTCAGTACAAGACATGGTTAGTTACTGGCTGGCGTTCCAAAGGTCCCATGAGAAGTGGCCAATGTCATTGCAAGGCTGCTTCACATCACCTGTGAAAGGTCACAGCAACTGAGGAATCTCCCTGATGAGGAAGAAAAATGTCATGCACATCCTCAGGAAGAAAGACACAAAAGACTTGGGAATTGCAGGCTGGTCAGCCGAATCTCAGTTCCTGAGAAGTACGTAGAGCAAATCCCCCTGGAAATCATACCCAGGAGACTGGGAACAAGTGAGTGACTTGGAATAGCCAACATTGATTTAGCTTGGGAATGAAAATGCAAAATCTTCCACAAGTGATGGAATAACCTCATGCAACAGGACAGGTGTGGAGCCGAATGGCTAGAAAGCCTTGGAGTCCTAGTGCTCGATAGTATAGTCTGGATATGAATTGTGTGACAAAGGTAACCACACCTCAAAGTGAACTATTGGGATTGTAGGTGGGATTGAGGCAAAAGACCACTCTGCTCTGTTGAGCAGCCTAAAGAGAGTGCTGAAGTACTCTACCTACTTTTGGCTACCCTGGCAGGAAAGACCCTCCTATATTAAAGCAATTACAATGGAGGGACACCAAGATGCTAAAAGGACTGAAGAACGAGTTGTGTGAGGAAAGGCAGACAGAAATGGGTTTGTGTAGTCTGGAGTGGAAATGTCTAAGGATCTGGAACTGTCTTGAACTGCCTTCATCTACCTAATGCTGGTGTTTAAAAGAAGGTGGAGTAAAAGGAAAAGAGGCAGCAGATCCAATTGCAGGGTAGAAACTGTCTATTAGTTGTTAGAAAGAATATCACACTATGGGTAGTCAAACACCACAACAAGTTATTCAGAGCAATTATGTGAAGTCTATTTTGAGTTATTTAAAGTTTAATTAGACAAGGGTCTATTTAACTCTGTAGGTGAATCTTACTTTAAAATTAGCCCCTTTTTGAGTGGGGAGCTGAGCTGGGTGATCTCCAGAAATCAATTACATAGTATGTGATTATATGATTATATTTCTTTGCAGTTATTCAACTTGTGGCACAGTCAGTAACAGGATACCTTTTCAGTTTTAGTAGAAAATTACTTTATCCAGTCAGCATCTAAAATGCTGAGGCTTCTTAAGGAAAAGAAAAGAGACATTCAGTTCCCTAAGCAGAGCTAAAAAACTAATAATCTGACTACTTTAACAGTTAAGAAATCCTTGTAGAGTGGAGCTGGAAGAAGTGTGAACATGAACTAGTCACACAAAAGAGGCTGGATTATGAGACAGACCATAAATCTCCATATCCAAATTGTCCTCTAGGATGGCAAAACTGAGGACCTTGAAATTTGAACCAGAAATTTGTCCTCAGCCATGGGAAACAGTACTGACATGCTGACCACTGACTGATTCAGAGACTGTGAACTCTCTTGAGACTGATGTAAGCATGGGCTGCTAGAAATGATTTTATTTCTGCATAGAATTGTCTCTGAAGACATCACAACTCTATATTTAGAAGGCATGTGTGAGTATCACCATTTTCCTAACATGAAAACTCAGGAATTCTCAACCTCAAAGGGTTCGATGAATGTAGAGGATGTAGAATGCATCAGGCACTAACAAACAGTGGCCCATAGACAGCGTGTGTGGGAAAGCAGCCCCATCCCCTCTGGATTTTATGGTGCTCCTCCTCCAGGTCTCTGCTCTGCAGTGTTTTCTGAAAGACATGCACAATGCACCTTTTCTTTTTTCTAGGCAAAATAATCCTGGGATATCTTTGCAATGTACTGGGGCAAGGCTAAGCCCCATTCTTTTGTATAAGCATGGACTGTTTAGGTTATCATTAGGAAGAACACTTTAGGGACTCCATTTGGGAATGGAGTGTTATGGTGTATGCACCTCTGATCCATGTCCTTTCTGCAGCAGGATTTCTGCACCTGAAGGGCTCCAGCTGATGCTGCTTTTCAGATAATTTCATCCAGGTTAAACTTCCCTTCACATCTTTTTATCCATATCAAGGCCACAAGGAAATCTTGAGACCTCTTGCTCCTCATTTTCCTGAAGTTATCTGTTCACAGCCACAGCAGAAGCAAGCTTTGCAAAGGAGCTTTTCGAAAGATTGCTTTTTACATTCACATCTGAGGGCAAAGTACTGAGTGGAATCTACTAGCTCTGTGCATATCTTCAAAGAAATTAAACATCTGAGAATTTGTTCTTCTTCATATTAATTTTGGTTTTTAAAGTAATACATTTTCAACTTTTGTTCCTTTTGATATTTTTTTCTTTTTCTTTCTTTTTTGTTTTTCTTTTTCTCAAGTTTATACAAGCTTACACCCTATCCTGGGAGAAGTTTGCATTGTATTTAAATATTTCCTCCAAAATATGTGTCTTTTTGCCCATCCTTTCTTAAGGGTCAGATAGGCACAGGGATCAAAACCAGAATACTAGGGATGCTATGAGAAAAAAAAATATACAGTTGTACCTTCCCAAGAAAAACTTTGCACTGTGGATTTAGGTCTCCCTTAGATGAAGATTGTGTTTCTGTCTATTTCTACCTTACCCTGGTGTTAGAGATCACTATCAAACAGTGAGACATTTCATTTCTATTGAGGGGATATATCCTTAAGACCTGGAAATCTGTTCATTCTAGCAGTGTCCATGAGCCTAAAAATACAGTAAGATGCTTCATTAACCTGTTTAGTGCTCTTTCAAACTTGTTTACCAGGGTAATTTATAGGGAAGATGATCTTAATACTGCCCAACATTAGCCAAAAGCACATGAAGCTGTACAGGATAAAGAGCAAAGAGCCTGACACCCTTGTTTCTCAAAGAGATTTTGTTATGAGCAACCAGTCCAGCAATGGAAACAAGAGCCAAAGAACTGATGACAAATAATTGTTAAGATTTTAGAAATCACTGAATATAGGATATTTGAAGTTTGAAGGGACCCATAAGGATCACTGAGTCCAAAAATGTCTTTTGTCACTACTTTCACAGTAGAAATTGAGCAATTTGATGGTTCAGAGCTTCTCACCTCCCACCTTGCAAGAAAAGTCCCCTTCAACCTGATTTCTGTGATGTTGAGTTGCTCACCACTACATTTTACCTCACATAAGTTTGAAGGATGGTGCATCAAAAATAAAAGTCATTTGCAAGGAAAATTGCACAGAGTAAAGCTTTAAGGATGCTTCAGAGCTTTTACAACTAATAGTAAATCTTCAAAATAGGAAGAAAAACCAACCATATTGAGCTTGTGCAGAATTACTTTTTTGCTGATATTAAGAAAATACTGGAGCCAATGTTTTATGTGTGTAGGTTAATGAAGCAACATTTTTCACATGGAATCCAAGCTAGGCAACTTGAATTGACTAGGAGAGAATTTCCATCACTACTTTTTCCTTTTGTGTTACTCTCAGTATTATCTTATTTGTGTTGTTCTCAGAAAGCATTATCTTATTTCTTAAGCTTGGAAATTATAATGAGCAGGATAATGTGAAGGGAAGTATTCTCATTTATTGAATGGTGTTTTTTAACTGCAGGGACCCCATTATCACTGACAAGAAAAGTGGAGATAAACCTCTGTTGATTGGAGACTATGCTGGTGTCAGTGGTTTTCAAGTATATCATGCAGTCATGTAAGAGGTTTCTATTATCTCATAGAGTGCCAAATGGGGATTAAATCCTGACACTGAAAATCCTCAGGGAAATGGCTTTTACTGCAAAACAATGAGTCTACTCATACTTGAATGTCTACTGTCTCGATAGGAAAAAAAAGCCTTGGACAAATGAACTTCAGCCCACAATTTAGAGCCAAGTGATTGCTACCTTCCCAGTGTCAACCTGAACATATCAAGTGTGATATAAAAGAGACAAAGTTAGTGATCCATAAACCTTGCTACATCAGAAGATGACAGGGAATGTGCTTTAGGAACATGGGCTCATGTAGGCACCCACTGCTTGTTTGATGGTCTTGATTCACCAGCACAAGCAGTGGAAGTCCTGAGTCCAGATATTTTAAGATGTTTGCTTCCTCCTACACAAGGAATGACCCTTGGGTCATTCCTGTTGCTGTCCTTGCAGAGTAGGCATGAGAGAGCCCTGCAGAAGGCTGAGACTACTGCACCCAGGAGATGAGGTAATAGGATTTCTACTTTAATGACTGCTTGTAAAGGATTGACTGTACTGTTTACCATGTGCAGTGGTTCATACTAAATACTACCCAAGCACATCCTTTCCAGTCTTGAAAAGACTGCTAATCCCACAATATGAATATGGTGTACAATGCAATTCTCTGAATTCCAATTTTGAAAATAGTCAAGTTCATTGAAGGTTCAGTAGGACCAGTTGTGCTCAAATGCAGAGACAGCTTTCCTCATTTCATGCTTTGCCCTACAAACCACAGGGGTCTGCTCAGTGCAAGTGCAACCTCATGGCAGCAGGTTAAGTGCAGGTAGCCCACCCTTCACTTTCAAGCACCAGGAGAGCTGGGGCTACCAGCAGACGTTGGAGCAAGTATGAGAAAAAGCGGACACTTACCCTTCCTCTGCCAAGCTGTCCCTCTAGTAACAATTAACCTGGACACTGGATACAGATTCAGCAATCTCCCAACCTCTTTCCTGCTCCCAAATGCAGAATCAATGCCCATTTATTGCCAAAAGATCAATCCCATTCCATTCCCTGAAACTATCATGGTCTTGTGAGCCAGAGCCTTTGCAAGACAAATGCTCTTGACTATAAGTTTTCTGAAGGAAAAAGGCAGGACAATGAACTATAAATCTGTGGCATGCCACAGATGCAGCTGAAGTATTGGCACATATTTGGAAGAATTATAGAATTATATCCTGAGTTGGAAAGGACCCACAGGGATCATTAAAGTCTGACTCCTGGCTGTGCATAGAACATCCCCAGGAACTATACCATGTGCCTGAGAGAATCCCCCAAATTCTTGAACTCTGTCAGGCTTGGTGGTGTGACCACTTCCCTGGGGAGCCAGGGTTTGTCCACCCTCTGGGAGAAGAACCTTTTCCTCATATCCAACCTTACCCTCTCCTGACACAGCTTCATTCTGTTCTTTGAGTCCTGTCACTAGAGAGAAGAGATCAGTGCTTGTCTCTCTGCTTCCTCTTGTGAGGATGCTGCAGATTTCGCTGAGTTTTCCACTTAGTCTCCAAAGGAAAGCCTATGCCCAATACTGAACTCCAGACTTTACATTCCATGAACATTTTTAGCTAGCTATAGGAAAGCAGAATAGAGAAAGCATAATATAAACAAAGATCTGAAACTTATAGAGGAAAAAAACCCCAAACCAACCACTTGCATGATGATTAAAAGGGAGATAGGTAAGCAATTCAGTTGCTACAATCATAAATTTCACTGGGGTGGAACCTAAAGCAGATACCTTCACTTGAAAAAAAGTGTATATCAGTCCTAAGAGAGGTAGCACTGATCAATAACAATGATAAATTTAGTTCTGGCTACAAAGAAACTCTGGGATTTGCTGTCAGAGGGAAACATCTGGTTAAAATGAAGAATAAGAAAAATAGGTGATAAAGCTGCAAAGAAAGACACATAGAGACAAAAAAGGGCAACTAAATTGAAAAGGATATTAACTTTATAAGCCTGTCTTACTGTCTATAATAGATAAAAGTAACTGATGGCTGCAAACTTGATTTGCTTACTGCCCATGGCAATGAACCTCCTGCATGCTGCTATAATAGGTATAATAAAGACTTAAATTACATCCGAACACCCCTCCAAAAAACCCTTCAAACTGCAGCCAAACCAAAACCAAACAAATCTTGGGCAAGACAAATGGTGTAAAAGTTAGGAAACATCAAATGAAGATGGCCCCTGCCACCCAGACTTGGCCTTTTGAATGAATTAATACAGAGTTTATACAATAGCATGCAATGATTCTTCATCTCAAACCTCCTGAGTATCAACTGAACAAGCCTACCTGCAGTTCTTCCTTTCTTCTCATTGTTCATTTAGAGCACTGCATGAAGCAAATGATTATATAATTGAGGGCTGTATCAGAATGCACAAGGCTGTAGATTAATGCTGTACAGACAGCATTAAATCTGACATTTCCAAACACTGAAATGCTTCCCTTCGAAATCGTAGCTTTCTCCTCACATTGATTAAGCCAGGGATTTAAATACAAAAATCTAAAGAGGAAAAAAATACATTAGCATTTGAAATTAATGATAATATCTAGGGTCAGAGCACAGGTTTTGCACTAATTTTATATAATTAAGATAGTAAATATTAGCAGCAGAACCCAGAAACTGTCCTGTGTCAGTTCATGAAGGTCAACAGTGCAGAGTAGTGCAGTGCAATGGAGGCTCCCAACTATCTGGACCAGGGCTGTGGGAAGACTGGGGACAAGCTGCTTGCCTTCCAGCAGAAGCTAAGAATGGGGCAAAATGCATGTCCAGATCCCAGCATGTCTGCAACATGGACTCAGGATGCTGCCAAACACAGCAGGCTGAGGGCACTCTCACCTGGCATATCAGACACCATCGTGTGAAGTGGCTGCTGAAGAGGAACATGAAAAACACTATAGCCAGCAAACAGCCTTACTGTCTGCAGAAGGTTAGAAAGATGAATTTTCAAGCTCCACTGACTCTGGAGGGCAGACAACCTCAGGGTTATAGACCAGGTTGTCAAACTGGAATTGACTTCAGCTTGGGTTTCAGCCCTAGCAGAAGCAGTAATTGGAACATTTCTGCCAAACTGTATAGCTTTCCTGTATAAACAGGGAAAGCATTATATTTGGAGCTGTTTGGTGGGAGACAATATAGGACACTGATTTTCTAAAACTAAAGATTGAAAAAACTAGGACTTCAAAGCAAAATATTAAATCATTCCTTTATCTAATTTATTAAATACCTGCTTAATTACTACTCAATCTGTCAGTCTCCAAGTACAATATTATGCAGCTCATATTCAAAACTTTTTTGTCAAATTCCATCTCATTAGAAAGTTCTTAGAACTCTAAAAAAGCTCTATTTTTTATTCTTTCTTTTTTTTTAAAATTTTATTTGTAAAGTGTCTGAATCAGACTGAAATATTTTTGTTTGCAGAAGGAATGTGAACTTAGGTATCTGAGAACAAAAGCACCCAACACTGAATGACATTGCTGTTTGTTCTGCTTTGCCAAGGTGTGCTTTCAGATAAGAGTCATATTTATGACTAAATGATTTGTCATCCTTTCCTTATTGTAGTTTATCCATCAGTGAATGCTTTATGTCATTCACTTCTACCCGTACAAAAAGAGTTGCTATTTAAAAACTCTGTCATAAATGTCTTTTAGTGTATTGTGAAAGAGATACAGTATTCAGTAACTGAAAAGTGGTTATCTTCATCATTCCCAGCCTTAAAGAACTTAAGCTTTTTGTCTAGCTGTCCATTTCTAACGTAAAAAGGATCTGTTAATAGTTGAAAAATGGTCAAAGATTTCTTCTGGGTCAGCCTGAGCAGTATTGTTGTACAGAGTATACATCAGCATTCCTGACTGTTTGGGGCTGACACAGAGTAATATCCCCCATAATTCTGAAGAAAAGGATCAAAATGTCCACGTTGTACCCCGTAAAATAAAAATATTTTTTTATCGTGTATTACTAAATTAAGAAAAACATGAACTTGCTAATTAATAAAGCAAAATCTATGTTGATATTGTAGATTTTACTCTTTATTTCACTTTTTACTCAGCTATTGTTGTCAGCAGGGAATCATATGTTCTCAAAAGTTCAAACAATTTCACTGTAACTTACTTTTAAATATTCCTGCAGCAATCTCCTTGCTTTCTGGCAAGTAATCAAGGACATGATTATTCTGTCTTCAGCTGCACAGCATCTAACAACTGTGAGAAATATTTTGTTCTTTGTGTGGCTTGAAAAAATCCCCATTTCAAACAAGCCTTTAATTGTTTTCTCAGCTGAATGAAGTTCTAGTATGTTTTTTGCAATACAGAATTCTTTTATTCTATCAAGACTTACCATTGTAACTACAGAGGAAGGTTGAGGTTAACAGTATTTAATTTGCTACATAAATGGTTTGAATAATGTTATGGAACAATTTTTCTCTTTTAGAGGCACCTAAGTCTTATTTTCTTCCATATTTTCACAGTTACATATCAGCAGAAGGTTTTGAGCATTCTGTTTTTAGCAACTAGAGTAGAAATCCTTTAATGAATTTCCCTGTTTTCATTCTGCCATATATCTGACATTTATCCCTGAGTAACTTAGAAAATGACAGCAAGCTCCGAGCCGCTACTGTTTTCTTTACTGAGCCATGCTAATTGCATGCTGGAAAGAGCAAGGACCCCTTTCGTTTCAGGGTATGTAATAGCCTAACTGAGTGATTTTAGCACATCTGCAGCCATGATTCCCATAGATCCCAAACTGCCAGCTAAAACACACAAATAATTGGCACATCTGAACTTAGATAATGAACAAACTCTCTGCTTCCTGTAACTTGTAAAGCCAGTAAGTAATCATAATAAGTATAGCAAAATTCATAGTTTTCTGATATCCAGAATCTGAATACTTAAGATAGCCCCAGACATGGACTTCAAGGTAACACTAGCAGCCTGATCAAAAGCATCAGCAGATGTTTCTTAGAGATCTGATGGTTGTGTTCTGCACTATGGTCAGACCTCCTCACTGAACTGTGTGTTTGGTGCTGCACTGTTACAGCCTGAGTGGATGAAAAGCTAGGATATGTTAGGAGAGACATTTCCCACAGCAGAGACTGGCCACACACAGTGGTGGTAATAAATGTCCACACTTTACTCTGGCAAAAGAAAACAGTTCCATTTCTATTTGAAACTTCATTTCAAATAGGTAGTACTAAATTAAAAAATTAAAATTCAAATTCTTAACAAAACAACAATAAAAGCAAGTAAACAAAAATCCATCTAAATTGTTTCCCAGCGGAAACTCAGGGAACATTAAAATCACAATTTTCTATGAATATCTGTATTTTTGCTCAAAAATAGTTTGACAGAAAAAGCCAAATCAGCTTTAGTTAAAGTTTTGCAAGCAGCAGAATGCAGAATCTTCAGAACTGTCATTTTGTTAGAAACCAGATGAACCTGATAAACAATTTTGGTCTACCTAAGCCTCCCTGAATTTGTTACATGGATCTGTTTGATCTGGTGGTGGCAGTGTGTACCTGTGGCTGTGAGGAAGCTCCAGAGGAATATTCTGAATTACAGAGGGAGAAGGGAAAGGATTGGGAAGGATTCCTGTCAGCCACCTGGAAAAGGTTACTAGCAAACCTACTTGTCACTAAGGTGATGGGAGCTGCTCTCGCAAATTCAGCCAGAATGACAGAAAAATTTCTAAGGTGGAAAAGAAAATTTATACAAACCACCACACCTCTTCTTTGGCAATATAGTCACAGCCTCACCTCACTTATTGCTTCTCCCCCTGTCAGGTCCCTTGGATAAGCTTGTTTCTCTTAAATGATGAAAACCGGGATAATGAACTCTGCCTGGGGAAAAAGCTGAAGGATAGTTAATGAGGTTATCTGGTTTTCCCCGGGATTATTAGGCACAGCCAGCCGTGAGCACAGAGGACAGGTGCTGGGCTGCTCTGCAGCTTTGGGTGTGAGCAGGGACCCACTGGCCAAATTAGTTGGGAGGAAATTTCTGTCTGGGTGTTTCTGTGGAGCTCGTTTGTCTCTGAAGCCACTCGCCTGGGGTGGCTCTGAGCCTGAATGAGCAGCCCAAAAGGTCAGGGGGCTGGCAAAACCCACAAGGGGGATTTTCTTCTCTTACTCTGAAAGGCAAGTGTGTTCTGTATCCTCAGGCTTTGAAAAAATCCAACAGAAGGAAAACCAAAACACAGGCACAAAAGACTGTTCTGTACATAAACTAGGAGTGGCTCTAGGGGTCAGGAAGGAGGGATTATGACCAAACCCGTCCATTCTCTCTTCTTATCCCATCAGACCCTCTAGTGCATCCTTGGTGCCAGCCGAGTGTCCCTGTGTGCCAGGCAAGGACTGTCCCTGGGAGGGAGGGCAGCAGCCAGGCCAACACTCAGGGAACTTCCACCAGCTCACCGACGACATGTCATGCTGCTTTCAGGCCCAACAACATCTAGCTTACATTTAAAAATGAAAGCAAAAAACACACTCCGAAATCATCAGTTCCTACTTTTCAGAAGTCCGTGATTCAAGCCAGAAAAAATGATGAGATTTGTCTGAGTCAGAAATAGTTTTGAGTTTGTCTCTTGTTTCTTGGCTTTAAGTTTTGCCTCTACCAATGCCACTATCTCTCCTTTTGTATTCTGGCTTCCAAGACTGTAAAACACATTTGATTCCACTGCATTTGCAAATTTATCATTGCAACAGAGAATCTCGACAGCCACACAGATCTGTTTTTTTTTGTTTGTTTGTTCATTTGTTTGTTGTTTTAAATTTTTTTCTGGAGATATAAACTGAAAGTCTCTTGAATCTTTCAAGGAGCCTGCGCTCTAAAAAAAAAAGACCAAATTGTGTGAGTTGCAATAATATCATGAGAACTGGCAGCCACAATATGTTCTAGGTTTTTTATGCCTTAAAATATGTGACGGGGAAAAAACTTGCCTGGAAGGTTAGATGAACATACCACGGGATCTCACCTACTTTACATCCCTACTTGGGCACTACTATTGATCCTGCAATTATATTACAGTCCTACCTGTAGTTCTTTAAAACCTGTATTTCTCCTCAGGTAGGTGTGCCAAATGGTTTATGGCATATGAGATTTCCATGTAAAAAACTGCTTTGAGCTTCTTAGTAATAAATGAAACATAGCTTACAGCATGATCCAGAATTTGATCCATATTCTGAGAACAGATTTTCCTCTTTGTTTACTACATGGTATCATAGTGCTGGACCCTAAACAGTCACATAAAACTGTCTCTGTCTGGCAGACTAACAGGTAGATAGTGATACTCCAATCTTGCCCATAGAAAGCCACTGAAATCTAATGAATTTCTTTTTTTTAACTCTACATGGATAATGTGAAAATTACATGCACAACAAATATATTTTTCCAGATGGATTTTTGCAAGTTCAGACTCTGCAACATCTGAGAGGAGGAAATTCTGTCTCTGTCTGTGCCTATTCTGTCATCTGTTTCATGTTAAAAGCAATGCTTTTTTTCCCCTTCCCAGATATTTATTCACTTAATTACATTCAAGAAGTGGAGTCCTGCACATGTTGTGAGGAGTTGGAAGTGCTGATCTGATGAAATGCACACTATGTGTCTTGGAAAATTTTATCTTATGTGACTTCATAGTAATAAATCCCTTTCTCAACAGAACAACTTTTAATGAGCAGAATACATCAGTTAACCTGGAACGTAGGGAAATTATTTATTACAAAGTAGAAAATCAATGAGCATTTGAACATCCTGACTGCCAGGGCACATTTTCTCCTATAGTTGTCCCCACAAAAATTGTTCAGTGTTGTTGAGGGGACACCAAGAGTGAGTGTATGTTTATGTAAACAGAATAAAAGTGTTGAAGAAGGAAAGGCCCAAAATTCAGGTTTTAAGAGTAGCCTGTGGCAGAGGCAAGATGAACCAAGAAGCTGTTGATCTAAGTAACAGAGGACACCATGCACTACTGCAGACTCCACACTGATTTCCATGTTACCCAGAGTCTCTGCAATCAGGGCAGCAGCTAAATGCATTTAAATGTGTGTAAATGTGGAGAATCTCTGAAAGGATATATTAAGCCCAAATTTATGCTACATAACTCAAGCTGGAACCTGGTAAGATTGCCCTCTTGCAAAAATAAGTTAGTTTAACAAATAAGCATTCACTGGTCACTGGTACATTTCAGACAATGTCAGGATACATATTAGGTACTTAGAAAAATTGGCAAATTCATGAGTTTAAAATATCTTGAAATAATTCTGTTTAATAGTGGAATAGCAGGTACATTCTTTGCCATGCTCTACAAGCAAGAAAGTTAATCAAAGGTTTGACTTTCAAGTAATTACATAACATGCAACTTATTTAGGATCAAAATTGAAAAGTCAAGTAAACAAAAAGTAATTTTTCTTCCATCTGATTTCCCTCTACTCTGATTTTTATCTCTGGAGTTCTCTATGTATCCGGAAGCCCATGTACAGATATTCTTAAGGGAAATTCAGCAAGAGCAGCTGCATTTTTCAGTTCATACTTTACCTTAATAGAAATTACCTTTTGCATGTAAACAAATCTTAACAAATACAGAATTAGAACTAGGGAGTATTACCATGTTCATTGCTTTAGTGTTCAGCTCACAAGTCCATTTGATCTGAATGAAAGGTAGTTCATGTCACGTGGTGTTTCCTTACTTACTGTTTTAGATTATTGGCTGTCAAACACACTGATTGTCTCCAGAACAGCTAAACTTGTGGTTGGCCATTTTATTAGGTTAGCACAGATTTAATGCCTCTTTGGGGCATGGAGAATACGTGGTGGTACTTTGCCAATATATGCCAATTCTTCCAAGCTTTGCACGTCCTCTTTTGTTCTCAGGATTGCCAGCCTTCAGCCCTAGCATGCTTCCTTTGTTCCCTCCAGCAGCCACCATCAGAGCTCTTCCTGGGGTGATGGATTTCTCCATCCTGGGGTGATGTTGCTTCTCTTGAGGCAGCAAGAACAGTTGACCAGACTTAGATCTGCCTGCTGTAAGCTTTGGAGCCAGTCTATTCACCCTGGACTACCAAGGGAGAACATGCAAAAAGCAGCCTGATTTCAGGAGTCAGATATTTCTTTTTCCTTAATGTCAGAGTGGAAGAATTGAGGTGTTTTACCACGAAACCTGAAGGGGAAGTCTGAGCCTGACTCTGAACATGAACCCAGCAGCATTTGAGGTAAGATACCTATGGATGATTTCATCAGGCTTTTCATCGTTCCATCAAAATGATCTGAACCTATTACTGTTCATAATACTCTCATTATGTTTTGTGACATCAACTACCTAGCTTCGGAAAGACTTGCAGGAAAGAATATTTAGATGCTTTTCTAGGCTGTGCAAATCTCTTAAATGGGTGAGAAAATTTGTTTGGCATGGCTGCCAAAACTTTCCTGGCTTCAACACTGCCTGGGACAGTGGAGGATCTGACTGCATGAGTTCAGGCTGGCACAGGAAACATCCTTTCATTATTGTAAGATTAAGATTTACTCACTTTCTAGCATTTCACCATTATTCATTTTCACCCATCAGTGAAGACACGCATGCAATAAATTAAAAATTTTCTTGCCATTAATACATAATTCATAGGCATGTAGTAGTTCTGAGTATTATCTTATTTATAAATAATGTGTGCTATAGTGAAGTTACTCCAGGTTTGAAGTAGTATAAATAGAGGCCCAATGTATATAAACTTATATATTATTTATTAGCACACGATCAGGAGTTATAGCTTTAGCTTGCCTCATGTCAATAACAATACTGTTTTGTAACTTGGAAAAGTAATAATCTTTTTGCTTTCATTTCCTTTGACAGGAAAAGCAAAAATATTTCAGTGCCATTTCACATGACTAACACTTTCAGAAACACCAAGCAATGCAGTAATCATTTGGGATGAGGAGATAATGCAGAAAAGAAAACATACATTCTGCAGATAAACGTGATATATAGATTATATGCACAGGGAATAAGGGATAAAAAGAAAGACATTTAAAAAGCTAATAATAATAGTTTTTCTGTTGTAATGCTCTTCCAAATTAAATTGCTTTGATCTGGTGTCTTTCATGAATTGTCACATCAGAAACTACCACAGCTAGAACAAGATTCCTTTACTATCCTCAGTGTGAATTAAAACAATAGCTTGGCCTTTTATTCCTGAGCTCTACCATCAGCATTTGTCAAAGAAAAATAAAGATTTAAATGTGAGAAGACATCCCTGTGATTTTCCAATAGTATTTAAACTCTGCCTTGGACAAATTCAATATAGAATATTGAAAATATATCCTACAAAAGCAGTGCTTCCAATCTATTTTATTTGAAGCAAAATAATTAACTTAATTTAACTGTTATTTAATTAAATGTTCAAAATTGAGCTCTGAAATTCTTTGTTTCTGAGCTAGGCTGAACTATGTGTCTTGCACATATATATGTACTCCATAGAGCCAAAGTATTGAGTTTACTGAAACATGTCCTGCATCCTGCTATTTCTAGAACTCCCTGTTCTAAGAAATTCACCAGGAGTAACATATCATGGCATTAAAATATTTTACATATATATTTGGTTAAAACCACAATAGAGTACAGATTTCACCATACAGTACAGTGTTTTACCTTTGCAAAACATAAAGACATTGAAACACTAGCAAATATTCTTGGCTCAACTACTTAATGTTATTACCAAGAATGGAATTGGTTGGAATTTTTAAAAGAAAAAACACAAAGTAAGAGTACTTTCCTTTGACTTCAAATCTTAGGTCATATTACTTAAATTGTACTTGTCTACAAATATTAAAAGAAATTTATTGAATTGATATTGCCTTGACTTAGTCTGTGTTTCAGCCCCTGGAATGCATCTTGCAGTTTGCAGACTTGTTTCTCAGTGAGTTGAAAGTGCTGGGAAGCCTCTGTTCATTCGGAAGGTTTTTGGGTCAGGCTCTGTGTTCCTGATGAAACAGAGTTTGGAAGCTTCCCTGTTATCTCAGGGGTCATTCAGCAAAACCTTCATCTGTGGTTTTGGCCTGGAGTCAGAAAACTTTATCAAATAAGACTTCTGTATGGAATAAATCTTTGTTTCTTTTCAGAGATACATGATAAGGCAGGCATGCACCAGACAGAGTTGGATGCTGTACTGACAGCAAATATTCATCTCTCTTCAATTATGCTATACCTATGCAAATTAAACAGCAAATATAAATGATGAGAAAAACTTGTGGTATTGAGTTGACTGTAGAGACATATTGAATGACATGTTTTTCAATTGCCAGAAAATTAGGTTGCCAGTTTACAGCTGTCATTCTTCTCAGACAGATCTGATGAAAGGGACAGAAAACTGTTTCAGCACACCTCACATCAGCACAGAATGCACAGCCAGAGATCGATCCCACATGGTAAATATAATCAAACAGGCAGAAAACCCACAGTAATTTAAAATAATGGAATGTGAAAGTTTCTCACTGCTCTTCCAGTAGGACAACAGGCTGAACTGGTAAGATGAAGTGTCAGAAAGTAAAAATATATTTTTTCTTACTAGGTTGCAGGCAGCATAGAACACTAAGCAGCTTAGGAGGTATTCAGAAATCCTCTTAATTTGCTGATATGCATCAGTGTACCTGCAAATTGCTTTGTTTTGGATGTTAGCCTATTAATGAAAATGAATGTAACCTGGTAAATAAGAAAAGGCTAATACAGACAAGATCACCTATGTGACCTGCTGTCTCATGTAGCTGCTGTATCAAACAAGTACAGATGCAGTCTAAAACTGGATCCAATCTAAACAGATCCAGTCTTAACCTTTGTTATTTTTTTCAGCTAAACAGTTTGCAGGCACACTAGAAAAATTTAACAAAAAGTTTCCATGCTGTCCAACATGTGCAGAATTTATGCTGTCCACCAAGCTCTTGGCTGATTCTGGCTCAATGTTTGGAGCTAATCTAAAAGAGATTTACCTGAGCTCAGTTCAGACAGTTTGGCTCAGATTTCTTTAAACAGATGTGAAACAACTGACTTTAATGGGAGTACAGGAGATCACCACAACGCAGTTTGCATCCAGCTACAATACTGGTCAATGCCTCGAAAGAACTGTGTGACATCTTTGAGAGTGTCTCATCATTCTCCATGATCTCATGAAAAAAAGCATTGACTGACCAGACAGTGTTTGATGAATGTAAATTTCTGTCAAACTTTTGCCTTTTCTTTGTCTTCCTCTGAGAGGAGAGGAAATAACAATTCAAAGAGCTAGTGCTGCCTCAGTGCAGTGCACACTCCTCTCCTTGAGTGTGGCTTAGCTAAGCTGTTGCTGTTAAGTCCCTGCTGGCAAGGGGAGGGGTCTGCAGGCATAATTCTTTATTAGCACCAGAAATTCTAAGGAAATTCAAAACTGGTCTCTGTCCCTGCTAGCACTGGAGCTCAGAGTATTCCGAAATGCGACTTTTCATGTTGGAAATTTAATACATGATTTCCTTTTTACTTTGCTTTACAGAAAAAAAAGAGTGAAATAATTTGTTGTGCACAGTGATCCTTACCTACCAAAGGCACAAAATTCTTCAATGAAACGCCTGCTGTATTTGCAAAGCAGTGAATAATAGGCAAAAAATGCCATTCATAATTTATATTTTGCTGTTGGCAACAGATGGGATGAGAGAAATGAGATGACTTGTGTTGTATTTAAAATTAGCATTAGTCTCAAATTAGGTGCTTATTTTTGTGAGTCAGTGTGCTTACATTCATACTGAATATATAACCTGCTGGTGTCAACCAACACACATTTTGATATTGATTTATTTTATTGATAATATATGATATTCCCACAAATTTTTTATTAACCTTAATGTGTTCTGAATCTCAACACTCAATTAACAAATTTTGTTATAATCAAGACTTCTCCTTTCAAACCATTTGTTATTATCCTTTCTTACTAACATATTTACAGGAACTGAAAATAGGACATCTAACACAGAGATGTATTAAAGATTTCAGGGCTGTTTAATAAGACTTTTTTTTCCTTAGCAAATACCTCTTAATAGACTCGCTTTACTTAAAGTTTCGTGTGGGTGGTGGATCACCTACTTGTGGCACTGGCATCCTTTCCCAGAAGTGGACTCCAGTCAAATGGCCTTAATTTTGATGATTGTTAACAGCAGCTTCAAGATCACTTGGCAAAGCCAAAACTTGTAATGAGTAATGAGAGTGAATGTCCTTTATGAGCTGAAAGCCTGGCTGCATTCATAAAGCAGCATTTGCCTTCCCGTTGGCAGTGCTATATTCCTTTATGACTTGAAGAGATTTTGCTTTGCTACTGGGTTTTTCAACCCTTCTGGTACCACCAATATTCTGTGTATCCAAGTGACATAGGCAACCTCACCTCCAGATATTCACTGAATAAAATACACACACACAGAGTCTGAAAATGGTGTGAAACCAATTAATACTGGGGATTTTAATTTTAAAACTCCCTGTTAGACCATATCAACAGATCACAGAAAAAATTACTTAGCAGCAACAGCTAAGGTTCTCCATGAAAATCCCTGCTGTGCTTGTTTTTGTTTCATAGCGGCAATATTTCCTCTTTTATCCTCCTTGTTGCTGTGATCAACAGAGGGCAGTTGGGCTCCTTTCTATTTTCAGTTTCAATTAAAATTTCAAAATTGTTTTTGACTGAACTTTTGAGCACACCGAACACAGCCCCCGCTGTCGCTAAAATGGTCTGGAACGTGCTTTCTGGGCATGAACATTTCAAAGAGATGATGCTGGTTGCAAGCAGCTCCACCTCCACTCTCTTCTCCAACATGCTTGTTAAAGTCTCAGGAGGGCCCATTGCTTTTATTTTTTTCTCCTAGGTAAAGTCCAAATGGAGTGCTTTGATTTAACATCACTGGTAACAAATCCCAAACATTCAAACAACCAACAGTTTAGGTACAAGCTATTGAATGAGGCAAAAATAACAAGCCCAAGAAACTGTGGGAGGACAGGGCTTCAAAAGGAGAAAGCTCAACTGTCTAGCTGGAAGGAAGTGTTTTTTGAGGATGCTATGAAACACATGTAATGCAAATTTATGCACCTTCCTGACAGCTTTGTGTTGGGAATAGGCAGATAGAGTCCTTGGGAATTCAATTTTTCTCCCAAGCTAAGCAAAGTTGTTTTTCTTACAGGGAAGATTTTGGACCCCTAATTTAGTGCAGTTGGGGATATAACATGTGGCCTTCATGCTCAGTTAGGTCTTTCTTAAGTCTCTTCCTCATTTAAGACAGTATATGGACATGTATATATAATATTGCTTGTGAATACAAACATCTGATTGGTACTTTTCAATTTTATTGTGCTACTGTTTCTGTGGATTTTTGTCTAAATGCCTTCATAAAATGCTATGGATGTAAAAAATAAAGAAGCAACCACCCAGGGCTATGACATCACCTTATGAGCATTAGTCACAGACTAAGAGAACCATTAAGTTATGGTGCCAAGAAGAAAAATCTTTGAGTGATTCCTGAAAATCATAAAATCCCACCACATAGTAATGCTTCTTATATTAGTATATATGCTTGCAGATCAACACACCGTTCATGTCTCTTATTGATTTGGGGGCTCAATGTGTATAAGAAATATTAGAACAAATTTCAGAAAGCTGGGATTCAAAATAGTGGGGAAAGACAGACTGAAACTAGTTAAAAAGCAGAAAAACCATTGTAAAATTGGAAATTTCTAAAATTAAGTGAACAGAATTTAACACATTTTGAAAAGCATTCAATTCAGGAGATTAAATCAACTTCCTGAAGATATCTAATACCTGCAGGTCCTATCAGAGTAAATATCCTGCAGTTCCTATTAGACTATGATTTTTGTGCATCTGAAGGTTATTATTAAATTAAGTAATTAATATAAAACTAAGATTTTCATAGTGGCAGAAGATAATTAAGTAAGAAGTGAGGCAGTTGTTACAACTGATGGAATAAAATGATGAGGAGCTCTGCTTAAAAGGCTGGCTGCTAATGACCACAACCAGCAGGTGACTCAAACCCCCCAGAGAAAGAAAGGAAAGCATGTTCTTCCCTCATCTATTCTCCTGAAGGAGAAGAAAACTGTCTTTAACCAGATTTAAAAAAGAAAAAAAAAATAGATCAGACAAATATATCCAACCCATCATTTATTTTTGTGTTTTCTTCTGTGTGGTTATAATAATGACACATTTTATGCAGGTATGGGATGGATACCTCTGTGCTGTTCCATTTGCACAGTGCTGATGATAGAAGCACTACAATGTCATCTTATGGATGATGTGGCAATGCTCAAAATGTAGAGGAATGGTGCCTGAGGGAAAGCAGGGGGTGGGAAAACTTGTCAAAGCCTAACAAAAGCTCAGGCAGTTGTGAGGTAGGATTGAGGTAATACCTCAAATTGAGGCAAACTCAACCAAGAGACTCCAAAAACTTTTCTTGATGGAGGGAATCTCAGTCATTCCAATAGTGTTGGTTTTGCCATGTTTCCAAAGGGAACCAAAGAGAAAACACTACAATGACAGTGAAATGTAGTGGGTGTTTCCCTTTTAGCAGCCAGGGTGCCAAATGGTTGTTTTGTTTGAGGTTTGGTTTTTCTTTCTCTGCAAGTGATCCAGCAGCTTCAGAGCACCAGGCACTAAAGCACCACCGAGTGTGTGTTGCTGGGAAACCACACACCACATCTCATTGCAGGCAGACAGACAAACAGGGACAGATCTACAGAACGAAATGTTGAACCTGCAGTGCTGGCAAGAAAGTGCAAAAATTCCCTATCCTGCCAAATGCGTGGACAGTCACATAAATGTGACTGTTGCAGGATTTAAAGAAAATATTCTATGAAATGTTCATTATGAAGATCAATTACCCAGGAAGCAACAAAACTAGGCTTTTGTAGCTCATTTAGGTGTAGAATGCAAATAAGAATATTTACACTTGTTCTAAAATCAAGAAGAAAATAATGTTCAAGAGCTAGTAAAAAGATTAAAGGAATGGGCTGCAGAGGACATTAATGATAATCAAATATATTATTTTGGATTCAGTAAACTAACAGTGTTTGCACAGAGCTGTTAGCTGTTTTCGATTAAAAAGTTCTACTTTATAGTGAGATGATTCTCCTGATGGCATCTTGTTTGATTAGATATACCTGTTCAGAGTGACTTTTAGTCAGGTTATCACTCTTATGGATTTAAAAGTGAAAGACATTGTTTCGTTATAATATTTTTGTACAGAGCTTGTTTTGAAAAATGTGCTTTTGCACTTTTATAGTATCCATAGATGAAGCACTAGCTGTTACTCACAGAGGTCTTTTGCTTCTAAAGTTATTCAGACAGAAAATTCTGCATTCTCATGCCTTCCACCAAGTATTTTGAAAGTAATTAAGACTTTTAAAACTAAATGATCAGCCCATTACTGGGACTCTGAGGGAAGCCTGTGGAGGGATAGTTGAATCTATCCCATGTGGGCACAGTTTATAATTTAGTTCAGTCCTGTGCAAGGACTTCTCTTTTTGTTGAGTACAGGGCTGGAAAATACTACCTGCATCTTACCCCCTGGCTGCCATTTCCATGACATAAACACATCATCTAGAAAGGTCCATAAAACATTCAGCCAGCTTTTGTTTGCATGGCAGAAGTTACAAATATTTCCTAATGGACCTAAGCTACGTGCCTTTGTTTGCATGTATCTATTGAATTCCTCCTAGCCTGAATGTTTGCTTTGACGTTTCAGTAAGTGTGTTGAGTTCAAAAATAATATAAAGTAAAAAAAAAAAAAAACAAGAGTTTTTCATAGCATGAAGAGCTGCCTGTCTTTCCAGTTCTCAAACACCTAAAACAAATTCCGAAAAAATTCCTTGAGATTAAGGATGCAGCAATTCCTCAGAGAAGCTTCAAATCTAGTAATTTGATTGGTAGTGTCTGCATTATATTAGGAAAACCTGACACCCTTATCTTAAAAATTCTCTCTGAGAACAGAGATTAATGAACAGAATTGCCAATCAAAATCCAGAAATAAAAGCCCAAATGGTTAATTTAAATTTAACCACTGTCTAAAGAAAAAAATCCCGATAGCAAAATGTGGCTGCATTTTACAGTGCTTACCACAGCTCTGGTTTTGCAATAAGTCTAACGTTCTCATTCAGGCTGATGGCAGTCTGGACTGAGACCAGAGGCACCTGCTCGCAAATGACTCCTGTTCAATGACAGAGCTGACATGGTTTAAAGCCACTGATATTGCACCATACCTTCTTTCAGGAAAAATAAATCCAAAAACCTCTCTAGTTTCCTTTGATTTGCCACTTATGATGACTTAAGACTCCCACAAGAGCTGCTACTGCTATTACGTTTTATACCAGCTAATAATTTAAATAAATTTTAAAATAATAATGTTTAATAAACATGCTAATTGGGCTGGTTTGTGATCTGCTTTGCTACATCTGGTTCAGATTCACAATTAGAGAGCAGATCTCCCTGCTTGCACTGAGTGCTTCGGTCACATGTGAGTTTTTTTTTTCCTAATGAGCTGTCAACAAGCTGTCAAATGCTGATACAAATTAGAGAGGGGAGACAGTGAAGGGTTGGTATAAAGCACTGGAATCAGCCCTGTAAATGGACTTTTTCTCACAACTCACACACACCTGAGTTTATCCTCCTTAGGCAGTAGTTCTTCTGCAGTCACCCCTGTCAGTCCTCCAGGTAGGGCCTATTCCCATGATTAGAGCTTCCAGGGATTTGGCCCAGTATGAAAGTAAAAATACATTGTTTTTCTGTGTTTCCATCTTCCGTATTTGTAATACTTTTACATTTATTTGTTCATATTTTCACCCAGAGTATTTGTGCTTCCGATACAGGAGGGTTGGGATGATAACATGGGAGTAGCTACTCGGCTGCAGCATTGACATGGTGCCTCATCAAGGCTCCTGCTTCAAAAAACGTTCTTCCAAACAGGTAAACTGGTGTCAGTAGCAGCATCAATATTTACCAGCAGGAGATTAGATCAAGTGTCAAAAGCTATGGCAGGTTTTTCTGAGAAGCATCTGAGCTCCCTTGTGCAGCCATCCAGGCTCCACGGTGTGTGTCAAGCTCTTGTTAGAGACCCGATACTCCTAAATACATCGACAGCCAGCAAGCAAATAAAGCAGGCCTGGATCCTCATGGACCCAGTACAGGACAATATTAACTTCTGTGAATGCTAAAGACACTGAGAGCTGTCATCTACCTTTCCTCCAGGGCTGCAGCAGCCCAGAAGCAGAGAAATTCAGTGTTTATGTGACATAACCCAATACCACCTTGTACTTGTCCTGGGCTCAAGTTTTGGAGCAAATGGTTTTCTGCTTCTGTTACTGAGAGCATAAAGTACATTTTCCCATCTGTTTGTACTGACTCAAACACTTAGTCTGAACGCTTTTTCTTGGGGGGAAAATCCAACTAGCCTATGCAGTAGTTCCTACATGAAGTAATTGGGTATTATTGGAAGGGCTGTTGCATAGTATATTGATAATGTGGACATGAGAGTAACATAAAGCTACTGTACAACTTCCCTCCTTTTGCAGTACCATGTAGATATATGTTTATGTATTTTTTCCATTTGCATAAGCTGTAATATTAGAGGAATGAACTGCATTACCACATTTCATTTAGCTTTCTAATGAGCAGATCTGACCTTTATCACAAACCCCCTTCCCGGCACCAAACTCCATGTTAATAAAGAGCCAATGTGAATTTGAAAAGGGATCCAGTTCCCCAAAGGTTGTTAAATAGCATGTTCTAGCACTCACTGGCTGATCTCCACAGGATAATTAATTCACTGATGAGAAATATGTCTGCAGTTCATTTTTGGTGGACTGGGATTAAAAAAATGTACTACAACTAACCTTCAAGACAGTCAGCTTTGTGAGATGATTCATGGTGGAGAAAACTTTGTTCTAACTAAGTCACAATATTCCCAGTATGTGATCAGGCATTTTAATCAGCGTCTGATTTCAAATCGCTTTGTCACACTCTACCAATGACGCATTACAAATGTGCAGGACTGACCCACTGGACTGAAACAATATCAGTTCTTTGCAGCTAGCAGAGGGTATAAACACATCAAACATTTGCTCACCAGCTTCCTATAGTACAGTTTGAAGAAGGATATGCTCATATACATGCACTTAGGTTTAAGCACTGATATTGCACTGACATGGTACCAACTGCAGGATGGGAGTTTCATTTTATAGAAGCTCCTGCTGCTTAAAGATGAGCTGTCAGTGAAACAAACGTGTCACCAGAAGTTGCAGTAGGTGCTTTAGTCACAAGTGACAGAACAATAAGCCTGCCATACAGGCTTTGCCCAGTGAGCATTTGAAAGCATCTCTCTCCACCTTACACACTATGGCAAAAGCAACACATGAGTGGAGTTATGTTTTTGACACATTTTATAAATACCTGTATCATCTCCATGTGCTGGAGAGATATTTTATTGTATTTTCATGCAGTTTACAGTTGAGTTACTTTAGAAACTTCTTGCTTATAGCTATTTTAACCTCATCTTGGCACAATGTAATTCAATGTATTTGTTTTCGTTGAACAAATCGAACATTTCCAATTGGTATGCACTCACCACATACAGCAAGTTCAAGGGAAATAGCTTATAAGCTTCCCAAAATGTGGCAGAGTAATGGGAAGGAACTGAACTCCAGATAATGCAATATTAAAAAATAAATTATCATATTTGGAGCAGCTCCACATGACCAAAGAATAGTAACTATATCATTTTTATGTCAATAAACCCCCCTCAAAAACCAGCAAAAATATGAGACACTAAGTCTGCTACTTAGACTTCAGTATCATATGAAACTTTTAAATATATTTTGAAATAGATAACTATGGAAGAGATGGAAACAAAGTAAAATAAAAGGCATAAAAAGATAAATTGTAATTCTAAATTAATAAAAAAATCTTTCATTTTCTAAACCCCTGACTAATAGTACAGCTTATTTATCTTCAACAAAATAGCTGATGTGATGTTGTGTGAAAAATTATTAGCAAAGACATAAGCTGTGTAAGAAGAGGTCTCAAGTGGAAGACAAAACACGTAGCATGAAGATATATTGTAAGAAACTTACAGAAGCCCCTCTTATACTCCTCCGTGCTCTTCACACAAACAGGTGAATTTGCTGATATAATTTGTGGGGATCCCACTTGAAGGTCACTGGCAAAAAGAAAAGCTGAATACCATATAAAAGGGTCTAAGTGGTTTTAAGGATCAACACAAAGAAAATCCCACTGTGAAAAGCACACGGTGAAGCACTGGAAATCTTATAAATCTGCTGAGGGCTACAGGCCCTCCACAGAAATAAACTGGATCACAGAGCATGAGTTTGTGTTCCAGCTGACTACCACAATGAGGAAATGGCTGTGTGAAGGTGCTATGAGGAAGCAAAAATCTTCTGACATGGAAGATTTCTAGCAAAGGAAGGCAATGTCATTGTCATTCTTCAGGGCATCTACTAGAGATAATGTGGAATGCTGCTTGCATCCCTGTTTTCCCCATTCAAGAAACATGAACTCATGATGTCAAAGGAGCAGATGAGAAAACGTGGCCAGGAGAACAGCCAGTATATTTTATGAGAGATTTGAGAAAGTGGCTTTCATTCTAGCCAAAAGAAAGCTGAGAGAAAATGATTGCATTCTATAAATTCACAGGGTGGGTAAACACTAGGGGAGAGCTGTTTAAACTAAAGGGCAATGTTGGCATAAGAACAAAGGAGTACAAGCTGCCCATGAATAATTTTAAGATGGAAATTAAAGGAAGGTTTGTAATCACGAGAACACTGAAGTTCTCAACCAACCTTTCAGTCTGACGAGGAGAAATAATAATTTTTTTTAAGATAGTGTCCAACCTGTTTATGAAAAGAGCTATGCAATATGGAGAGGGAAACTCAGGCACCCAGGAAACTTCTTTGGTCCCATATTTCTATGCCTTATGGCAGTGTGTGGAAAAGAACTCTTTTTTTTTTCTTTTTTTTTTTTTTTCCATGACTGGTTAAAATAATAGTAGGGGAAAAGTTACTGAGTTGATACTATAACAGCTTCTGAGCTGCAATTTGAACAATGAATGTCCTAAATGAGCTATTAAGTAAAAAAGATGAATGGAATTGCAGGGTACTCTTTTCTGGAAAAATCTCCTCTGGCTGTTGCTGAATCATTAGAACACACAGCAAGGAAATGTGTCAGTGCAGTTACATGTGTTATTTTAGATTTACCAGGAATATATGTCTATGTTAAAATGATTTTGCACTGTAGAAAACAGAAGCAGCAGCCCTTGCAACAACCTTATTCTTAGCTATCAGTTTGTGTACCTATACTGCATGGAAAGAAATACAACAGTTTAATTAAATTTCTTAAGGTCAGTGAAATGCCATTGTTTTGACAATCAGCTGTGATCACATAAACCTTGGGGTCCAGATGGCTGGCTGTTTAACAGCAACACTGCATTGACAAATTCACCAATTAGATAGACATTAATATTACATCCTTTCAGATTCTGAGCACAGCCTGACCTCGCTGAAGTGGGCTGGTGTCTTGCTTAATCCCTGGTGCATGCTCGCAGAACGTTATCGTGCTGCTATAGTGGGTTCATCCATCAAAGCCGCCCTGGCCTCTCAGCATGCCGAGCGTTATTGGGTTTGTAAAAACAGATGTCATAACACACTGCTGCCAGAGCTGTGCTCTCTCGAGGGACAGCAAAGGAAACCACCCCCTCCACACACACACACTCATGGACACACATGCTGGGGGCACTGGTGCTTTGTGTGAATTCTCCCTGGCTGCTCTGGACCTGACCAGGAAGGGAAGACCCATATTTTTGGGTGTTCAGAAGCCTGCATGCCTTGGTGCAAATAGGTTCCCTTCTTCCCTGACATGCTGTACTCCTTACATCAAATTTGCTCTTTTTTCTTTAATGGTTCCAAATATATACCATGTTGAGAATACAGAATTACAATCTGCATTAAACTGCATGGAGGAATTCCTCTGCATTACAGTGAGTTCCTGGGGACAGAACCCACTTTCCCCTTCACCAGCTCTACAGCCAGCTATGCCTCTGGAAATGTCAGAATCCCGAGATCTGATGCTTTGACTGAGTCACACCTGCTGAAGCCCACTTGTTTCGAATTACATTCCCTCCCCGCCTTTTTATTTTAAATTCAAGATAAAAAAAGTCTGTTTTTTTTAATTAGATTTCATTATTCTCCACTGTCTTCCCCAGGTAGCAATGATAATACACCTACAGCAACACTTACAGCCTTTTCTTATATGACAGCAACCTCAAGCAAGAAAGGCAGTTTCAGTAATGCAGCTTTCCACCAGGCCATCTCTCATGTCCGTGCTTCTCTTGTGGAATAATCCTTTCCAGTTTCCCACCTGGAATACTGTCCAGGGTAAAAGAGATATGGACAATAAGAAAGTGATGTAGTGCATGTGAGTACTACTACCTCCTCAATTATATGATGATTACTCTTTGAAATCTTTCCTTTGAGAATGTGCTAGTCTGTCCTCTTTTCTGCAGTTAAAATGAAGAATGCCAGTGGGTTTGGTAGCTTCTCAGAACCAAGTTTCTCAAGTTTCTCAAAATATGATGTTAAGAGGACCATCGTTTGCAAGTTTTAAAATAATTTTGAATTGTCAAGAGGGAATTGCCTCAGAACTGCTGGGCTTAATGACAGCTGAAAATACATGCTCTATTAAATGACCACAACAACAGGAGAAAGAATAATCCATTGATACTGTAAGCGCTGAAAACTAACATCCCTCATGTGTGATGAAAGTGTGCACCTCAAATTTACACATTCTGTCAGAATAACCAATCTCCATACAGGTTTTAGCTAGCTGGTATATTTTCAGCTTTTTCACTGTTCTTACTCACCCAAGACTTTTCTGAACTGGTTTCTACCTGTGATGGTCAAAATTACTTTCTGGTAAGATGCCTGATACCAGTGGTGATGGGCAGAAAGACATTTTTCATTGAAAACAATGGAAGGAATTTTCAGAAAAGATTGCTCAACATTATTTTGAAGGACTGAGTGACTTTGCATTCTATTGATAACCCTAGAGCAAACAGAGATATTAAATATCACTTTCACAGCAGTGGAGTTTTCCTTACAAAAGAGTAGAACTTCACTAAACTATATGTGAACCTAAATTTAGAGTAAATGTGAATTTAGAATTGTACATCTTCAGCAAATATACACCTATGTATGTATTTACTTATTTATTTAGAAAAGAGAGACAGTCAAACAATCCAGGAAATAAGTTGTTTTGCTGATAAATACACAGTCTCATTAGGTACAGTAATAATTGGCCACTTTCTTGCCAATCCCAAAAATATTTGCAAATCTTGAAAAGCCTGTAATTATTTTTCTGATAATTTGTACTAGGAGTGTGCTCTTCTCTTAGATCACTGTGACTTAAATGAACACTTAGAGGCTAAGTGGAGTAAATGGGTAGAGTGAAGGATCTGAGAACAACTTCAACTTGCAGAAAGTATTCAGCAATGACTACCATAAAGCACTGACTCATAGCTGGATTTAAAAAAATAGAGGTGTTTAGTTCCCTTCAAAATTAATGAGATCTGTGTGATGCTTTTTTAGAAAGTCTTTTATAGTCTAGAAACTGATTTTTTTCCCTGATGTCACAGATGATGACTGCTATATTTAAACATATTTTATGGTGTAACTTTAATTTTAAAAAGCCTAAATGTAGCACAATGTCTCCACTAGGCAAGGCTAATTAAGTGCTTGTGCCTCTGAGTAGAAATATTGGAATGTGATGTGTATATATTACAGAAGAAAAGTGTTATTTAACATGAAGTCATTGTTTAATGATAGATAACAATAGGTACTATAATAGTCTTGTATTTCAAGAAGAATTCAAAACCATAAAGTTAGTCCTGTGAATTTTTAATGTTTATAGAAAATGTCAAGGCAGTTATGAGAAACCTAGAACTTTAAAGTTTTTGAGATAATTACATAATTTTATTATGTTTCTTTTTATTTCTTGCACGTAGCAAGCTTAATTCTGGGTGGGGTCATAAAGTGCACAGAGAGAAAGACTTACAGTAAAGCAGATGCAATTCAAATTTTAAATTATTCATGAGTTCAGGCTTCCAATGAGTTTACAGCCAAAGGAGAATACAAAATACTTTATTTCTTCTGCAAGTAGAAAAAAAACAAAACAAAACAAAAAAACCCAAAACCAAAACAAAAACAAAACAAACCCCCCCCAAAAAACAAACAAACTAACTAAAAAAAAAGTTTCCCAACCTTAAAATACCAAAATTATCTGCTTAAGTGTGATCTCTACCATTCAACGGCTGCTGTAGTCAACACTGAGGTATCTGTGCCTGTAGCTGAACATCTCTGATAGTAGTCAGAGGTGAATTGGATGGAAAGGCAGTTTTTTATCATGGCAATCTTACAGGCAGAACTGATTACCACATATTTAGACCCTCACTGACCTTCTGGGAAATTAATCACTGTGACTTCTGAAACCCATGTTTCTGGAGATGCTCTTTGGGTTTTGAGCCATTGGTCACGACTTTGTCCATCCATTAATCACAGCAGATTATTTTTAGCTGTACCTGTTCTGCTTTGCAAGTCTAGTTTCACATGCCACTTTCCACAAACTATAAGCATGGGTTGCAGCAATGCCATGACTAAACAGGCTTAAAAGTCTCTCAGATACACTCTTGCCTTTCTTGCTTTTCATGAAGCCACGTCTTAGACTGCCATCAATGAAGGAGACACCATAGATATTTTATTTTTGTTGTAAAGGTGAAGAAGACAAATATCCATCATACATCCTCAAAAGATATCATATCATGTTGGAAATGCCTCTATTTGCAAATAAGTGGCTAATAGAAACTTTTATGTGAGCAAGTGGCATGACAAGAGAATTACTGTCTCTGTGTAGGATATCTCAGCATAAGAAAACAGACAGACCTACCTTATCTTAGATTTGGCTCTGCTCTTCTCTTCTGGCATCCTTCTGAAGCTGCAGCTTCTCTGTAGGAAAGAGGAGGAAGAAAGAAAGAAACAGGCAGCAAGATCAGAATGAAAAAGGAGATATTTCCTTAGAGGGTAGCGAGGCACCGAAACAGGTTGTCCAGAGAAGTTGTGCACACCTCATCCATAGAAGTTCCAGACCAGGCTGGATGCCCTGAACAACCTGATCTAGTGGCATCCCTGTCTATGGAAGGGGAGTTAGAACAAGATGATCTTTGACATCTCTTCCAATCCAAACCATTCTGTGATTCTGTGAATCTGTGATATTTGTTCACTTGGCAGTGAAACCGTGAAACTCATTGTTACAAGGATGTTACACAGGCACTCTGAAAGCAGTTAAAGTAATGGAAGAAAAATGCATCAATGACAAAACCCCACGAGTCCAACCCTTGTTCACTAAAACACAGATTGATGGAAAATGAAATGATTCCTTGGGGGCCATGCCAGTGTGCACTTGCCTTGGTCATATATTCTTCACATGGCACATGCTGCAGGTGATGGGGAGAGGAAAAAGGCTGGAAGGAGCTCTGACCCCACATGCTTGCTCTCACTTTCTTGTAATATGTAGGGTCTGTCACACAGATCATGAAGGAGAGGTGAACTTTGGGGGTACATAAAAGAGGGACAAGACAAGAAGAAATCAGTTCACTTTGCTCTTACTCTGAGTAATTCATCCATTTCAGATGTCTCATATCTCAAATCCTGTCTGTACAAAAGCTCAGCTTGTGTCATTGAATCCATCCTCTCATGCTGTTTCTGGTTGTCTGTTTCAACCATGAAGTGAGTTGCAGACTAGAAACACCTTTTTATCTGCTAAGGAGGTGAAACATTGAAACAAGCTCCCTGCAGAAGATGCTAAACCTCCTGCCCCGAGAATTTTTAAACCAGGTCAGAAAAATTTCTTCCAGGGAGGGACAGAGCACATTTTGTCCTGGAACAGAGGGACTGAGTAGCCTCCTACATTTCATTGTACTTGTGTTGCCCCAGAGCCCCCGTTTCTTTTAAAGTCCACAATTTTTAAGGAGAATGCTGCCCCCTCTCTTTTTTTCCAACTCAGCCCTCACTTGCTAAGGCTGCCAGAGGCCGAAGAAACTGGTGTAATCTGTAGTTTATACACTGCCTCTTTTTATGCAGGTTTAAAGGGGCTGCAGTTCACTCGAAGTTATTCTAAAATTTTGCAGAGTATTGTACTTTCATTTCATATACAAATACATAAGAGAAAGACAATTAGACAATTAATTTAGCTAGACCTGATTATAACTCCTTGGAGTTTCAGAGATGGATTTTGTTAAGGGTAAGTAAAGTTGCATCACATTATGCTCTGCTGCAGAGTGCAGCACTCTGAGTGGTACCTGCTTTGTGAGGTTCCTCACTTCATAGGAACCCCATTAGAAGACAAATGCAAAGTTTGTTTTCCCCTCAGCAGACACACAAGTAAGCACTCAATGCTTTCTCTGCCTGCTGTCAGCCAGGAAGCTTTGCTACACTTAAAGAACAGTTCCAAAAACCAAAGAACTTTGTTACCAAAGAGAAGTCTTTGCTGGAGTTTATAGCTCGTCTGAAGGCAAACAGATGTTTTGTATCTATGATTTGGGGTCTGTGCAAAGTTCTGCAAATAAGAGATCACGCTTTCTCTTACACAACAAGAGCAAGTAAGTAAATAAATGCAGCTCTATCACCTAACAGCCCCCATAAAAGGTCAAGCTGTTCTTGGCTGTTCTCTCTTACTCTGTGAGGGGATTCTATTGCTATTTCAAGGTGTGATGATTTCTTCTTGGAAAACATCCTGTCTCCCTGGGTAACAAGTTCAGATGTAGTCCTTGGCACTGCTGATGCAAATACATCACTGCTATCAAAGTTACTCTCTCAAAATAAGTTTTTGCGTGTGTAAAAATTCCTCTCCCCTCATTAGGTCCTTAAAGAACAGAAGCCCATGTAAATATGTATCTCACTGCCCAAAATTCATCCAAAATAAATATATCTCTGACATTTTATCATACAAACAAGCTCAAACTTTTTTTCTGAATGTTTATCAATGGATATGTCTTTCTCATTTCTTCTCATTCCTGATATGAACAAGATTTTCTGTATATTTAATAAATGTTGCTAGCATTTTTGAAAATAAGTATCATAAATCTGCTACATAATTTATCCTATTTGTGCAAACAGTTCTTCCCTACTTCTTGGATTCATAATCCTAATACATTGATGTAGTCATATTTTTTCAAAAAGCCAAGTTTCTGTATTTGAAGGGAGAGAGTCTCTTGCCTATCTCCATTTTTGTAACCATTTCTGCACATCTTCTAGTTTGTGTTCATCTTTTCTGAGCAGAATGCTGGCTTTTTTTCTTGACAATCAGATATTGGACATACCAGAGCTGGAACATTTACTTAAATGGAAAACTTATTACTCCCATGGTGAATATTTTGATTTTCTGTGTCACTTGATATCTAGTGATTCAAAAAGAGACTCATTATGAGTTTTATAACATCAAGCAAAATTAAAGAGGATTGTATTCTCTTAAGCAAGCAAGAAAACTGCCAGGAAAACAGTTGATCTTGTATCCTCAGATTAAAAGAGACTGGCTTTTCATAGCTTTAAAAATAAACAAGAACTACTACAATTATATAGATGATAGCCAAATACAGAGCAGACTATGGCTTTCCCTTCTACTGCCTGTGAAGAAATTACTTGTCTGCCTTCCTTAGATAAGATCTAATCCTGATTTTCAGACTGAGTGTGCCAGCTAACTTATTGTCTTCACTGGAATACTCCTCACTCAAATTCATATGGAGGACTGTGCTGAAAACCCAGGGATCCAGACAGGGTGTGTATGCAGTTCTGAGTTTACCAAGACCATTCTCTGGCATGGGCTGTTTCTCACTAGCAATTGCACAGACTCCCAAAGGTCCTTTCTTGCAAGAAGAAGAGCAGAAAGTCTCTGAGGGGGGGAAAATATTTTTCTTTCTCTCACAGTTACAGAAATTCTCATAGAAGTGAGAAATACAAATTACTCTCCTGCAACTGGATGTTGTGGAGCTTACCTACTTTTCTCCTGAATTAAGAATCACTGTTTAATCTTTTCCTGCATCTAAAATTTTCAGCATATTTTTGCCATCTCTACAGCCTTTCCCTGTACTCTTCTAGATAATCATGTACATTTTGTCTTGAGGATAAACAGAAGGAAGTATAGCTCTGACCTGGAACTCAGAAAAAGGAAAACCCGTTGACAAAACTATTTCTGTGCTTTATCTGTTGATTATTTACTAGAAAATATGCCACTGGGGTGATCATATGCTGAACTTTGCCTGGATCAGAATTTCATCTACATATTACAGATACAAGGTCCAGGGAAGAGATGGCTGGTAAACAAATACAATAGATGAAATTTTTGCTTGAACTACACTAGGAAATATTTACAATGAAAAAATTAGATTTGCATAACAACAAAAAACCTTTACCTCTGTTTGGGAATCTTGTTAAGATCCATATTGACAAAAAAACTAAGGATGCCTGGTTTTGCCAGCTATTTCTTCCTCAATACTACCATGAATTAGTAACTTGCAGAACATTCCCATTGTTGCAAATATTCCACATGAACATTTACAGAACAAAATTGGTTATATATCAATTTTATGGTATGATCCTTGAAGATTTTGGAAGTAAACTGAAAGAAAACTTATACAAGTCACTTATTCTGATTGTGGTTAAACCTCATCAGTATAGCTGAAATAGAGATGATGCAACCCCCTAAAACATTATTATCAGTAACAATTTTAATTTTAGAAATTATACAACTGGGTCAAAAGAATGATAAGAGAATTGATACATGGGAACATTATTTCACTAACTTTTTTAATGTTTGGATTGCTATTACCTGATATGTGTATAGCATCCTCTCTTTGACAGATTGTTTTTTAAGATATCAATAAAGCCAACTTGTACTTACCATAAAATCTCATACACCAGGAAGAGCAATAAGCAGGTCCCCAAACAGTAATAACCTTGTAGCAGATACCTGAGTGTAAATAGCATAGAATCAGCACCAACAAGCTCTCATTTAGAGACAACATTTGAATGTTTGGTCTATATGCAGCCATTTTTTGAGAGAAATGGTGTATAACAGATGTAGAGCATTGCCCAGGACACTGGAGGATGCTGTGAAAACTGAGGAAAAACGTGTTCATTCTAGGAAACTAATAGCTGTACAAAGAACATAAGGTCTGTTACCCATTTTGAAGAATGACACGTTCTGAGTATAGAGGCCAAAGGGTTACAGCCACAATAATGAAATAGCTAAACTAAGAGAAACGCTTCACATTGTGTTCCAAAAAAAAAAAAAAAATTAGAATCCCTTGATGGAAACCATTTACAACAGCATAACATGGGACTTCTTGCACAGATTGTGGCACCAGTAGAGAGAAGTAATGATAGTACTGTGATGTGGTGGCAGAGATCAGCTCAGAAGGGACAGCAAGCATGGAGTGAGGACACGGTGGCTGCCAGGGAAAGAGGAGGAAGAGGGGAGGAAGGAAGTCATGAGTTTGCTGGGAATGCAAAGACTGGCCACAAAGTCAGGGCAGAGCCAGTACCACTGAGGCTTGGCTTCTGGCTTTGCAAGATTCAGCATCCCTGGCTGATGAGAGACAGTGGGTCATGGGTGACAATGTGTCACCCCAGTGACAGATCCCTTTGTCAGCAGTGCTTGGACCCAGCAGGGACATTTTGGTCCCCCTGATGTGCTGGGGAAAGAAAACCCAGATCATATTTTTTAGGTAGGTTTATTAAAGAAATGAGTCATATCTAAGTGCCATTGCACCACATGGTTTATTTTTCTTGTTTTTTTTTTGTAGGAAAAAAACATGTTTTCTTGTTGTCTTTTTGTTAATTAAGCTTTAGCAGTTTGAATTTTTCTCTGCATTTTAATCTGATGGGATTTCCTGCCACTGTTTGCTGCAAGGCCTGGCTGTTTAGAGAGTTTAGGGGGAGAAATGGAGCTGAAGATGACTGATATTTATATCAGGAATGGAATATTGCTTAGCTTAATTTTTAATGTACTGATTACTGTTCAGTGGGGAGCAGCTGCTGGTTTTCTTCATATTTGATTGCATTTTTAAGTTCAGGAAAGGTACTTGAAATCAGATTGGTCTTCATTGGGTTATAAATTTGAAAAGAAAATTACAGGACAGAACAAAATATTAATTACAATGACTATTTCATTAATCATTCACAATTAATTAATCTACTGTCAACTCTTTCATGTGGACCTTGAACCAAATAATGTAAACAAGATATATGGTCGATATCTATTAATTACCTGTGGTGGAAAAGGATAGGACTCAAGGATGGATGCCCTATTCTTGGCACAAGCTAACATGCAACTCCACCTCATAAAATAGCTGAAAAATGTTCCTAGGAGTGATCAGACTAAGCCATATTTACTTCCTTATTTCTGTATCTGGGAGCATAGCAGAAACAGCAATAATGCTTTAAAAAAATTAAACTTCTACCATAAACTATCAAGATATTATTTTTTTGTTCTTGCTGCTATTGTTGTATTTTGTCATGGGATTTAATTTTTAAAGTTTGATTTGTACTTTTAATGTCCATATGGATAGGATGTGAATTTAATACATGAAGGTTTTGTAAAACCAAAATCTTAATCATGCTAAGGATTAAGTGAGATCTGAACCGTGCCCCTTTCACCTAATGCATGCATTACTTACACAACAGTACTTATTGAATTCAGCAGACTGCTATGAAATTATGATATTCATAGAAAACAAATTATAACAAACAAATAACAATGTTGAGATCTAATTCCCAGCATTTCCTGCCCCTCCCCCCAACCCCACCTTTATCATCATGAATATTTCAAATTCCCTTGGCAATATTTGGATTTAACCTATAAATTGTTTGCTCATCTGGAATATTATATCTTGACTGTACAGCTTGGGCAGGGATATTTGCATTTACAGACCCAAACTCTGTCACCCTTCCTCTCCACAAGAAGCCATTTCTCTTTTTCAGCTATACCTGCTGATACACAGTTGTATATAGTCATATGTATATATATGTACATACATGTCTGTGAATATGTGAATATGTGAATACTGATAGTTGAAGCATAAAGGAAAAAGCTAATACAGGTAAAAAAGAGTAAAAAGAAACAGAATGAGTTCTTGATGAGAGGAAAGCATCTAAGTGTTTGCAGGAGGACTAAACTAATTAAGAAAATGCTGGAAATGTGCTGTTTCAAACAGTCGGGGTGGGGGCTGTGGTGGCTGGAAGTTTACACAGCAAGTGGGTTGTGACACAGATCTCTGCAGCGTCAAAGGAGGGGAAGGGATGAGCAAAAAGCCTTTCAGTCCAATAACTATTCCCATTTGCCTTTCTAAAGTCACAGTCAGAAATACTTTTTAAAGCCTGCGTCATATTTTTAGCATTTCTGTAGGTGAGATGCCTGATAATAAATTCTGATTTATAAGACAATAACTGAGGAGAAAATTAAGTCAGGTAAAATAGGCTTAAAAGATTTTTTTTTCTGGCAACATAATCTGGCAATACAGAAAGGTGCTCCCAGCAGGCACAAGCAGATAAAGATAAGTTTATGAAACCACATATTTTTTTCTTTTCTCCTTAGTGTGTTTAAAGACTTTGAATTAGGCAGATGAGATCTTCTGGGTAATAACAGCTGAGCTAAAATTGGGAGTTACATGCATTCTTTCAGTTTACCTCATTTTTGTGCTGAGTGATGCTCACCTATGACTTCACATTCAAGCTACTTCTTGGTCATAAGCAAATACTCTGAAGGGATTTGGGATGGAAAGCTGGTGTCTTCTATTCCCTGCATTCCTCACATACCTAATTGCATTTCCCTAAATATGAAACAACGTTGATGGAAGCATTTTGAGCTTAATTTGTGGTTATGTGTTTGTTTCATCCTCATTGTTCCAGAGAACATTTTCTTCATGGTGATCAAGGGTAGAGTTAATTTTTTTTTCATAGTGGCTAGTGAAGGGATTGATAATACAGCAATGTTTTTGCTTTGTTTGCTTTTGCTGTTGCTGAGTAGGGCTTACAAAAAGCCAAGGCCTTTTCTGCTTTTCATACTGCCATACTGGAAGGAAGTTGGAGATGCCTGAGAGGCTGGGAGGAGACACAACTGGGACAGGAGATCCAAATTAACCACAGGAATATTCCAGACCATATGACACCATGCTCAGCATATAAAATGGAGGCAAGAAGGAGAAAGGGGGATTTTTGGAGTGATGGCTTTTGTCTTTCCAAGTCACTGTTATGCATGATGGGGCCCTGCTCTCCTGGAGAGCCTGCCTGTGGGAAGCAGTGAACTCATTCCTTGTTTTGCTTTGTTTGCCTGTGTGGTTTTTGCTTGTCTTACGAAACCGTCTTTCTTTCAAACCATGAATTTTCCAGGTTTTACCCTTCCAGTTCTCAGTCCTACTGGTTGGGGAGTGAGTGATCAGCTGCATGGGGCATGGTTGATGGCTGGGATTAAAATACAAGACCTTGACAGAACCATCACACCCAGGTGCTCCTGCTTCCCAGGATGCTGTCTTTGGACAGTTTTTTCAAGCATTGAAAATGTATACATTATATATACACATATGTACAAATGTACATGTAATGTTCTTCTTCTAGAAATAATAATAATATTAAATGTATCATTATGGTGATGATAATCAGTTTTTTACAACAGTAATTGCAAAATATTCCAAGATTGGCTTGAAAAAAGTTATCAAATTTATAAAGTGAAATTATCCATAATAAGACACCATCCATCATAGAGGCAATGGCCTCTGAGATCCTTCCCACTGCTGTTTTGTTGAGGGCTGGTTACTGACTCTCAACCCCTTTACTGAAATCTTTGATAGACATCCTTGACAGAAATTTGTTTTTCCAAAAAACAGCTTCTATACTTAAAAAGGGCATTCCAAAATAATGGTATTCACAAACCAACTGTTCTTGATGAACAGAAAAAGTCAATAACATTTCCAGAATTATTTCAGTCATTTGTGGGTACTAGATTTGATTTAATATTAATATTTTTAGTTAAAAAAATCAGACAGAGAAAATTTCCATATCTTCGTCTTCCTGTTTTCTTTATTGGATTACCAAGGGAGTGACCATATCAGTGAAAGGGGAAAACTGACTGTTGAGCCTGTTGACCCAGACTGACTATGAAGCAAAAAGAAATCTCAGTCATTTACAGGATAAATTTTCTCCTAAGCATAGCATGAACTCACTGTTTTTCTCCTAAGGAAGATGCTGGATGCCAGCTGAATTATGAATTGCCTGCTCAAGTATTACTTCAAGGGGTTAGTTTAATTTCATGTTTCAGAAGACCTACTGAAGACTTTATTTCATTTTTATTTATTAGCATGTTAGTGTCACAGTTTAGTTTAATGAAATAAATTATACTAATTAATTGTTTCCCCAGGAAAAAAAATCACAAAGGCAATTAGCAAGATTATTAAGCATTGAACTTTTCCCAAAATGAAGCACAGTAAATGTCACTTCCAAATTCCTTAATGCCTATTTATCAATTTAACTTATTCTTTGCTAATTTTCCTAACCCATGAAAAATTGAAATTTTTGTTACCTTTCATACTTTTTTAGCATTACAACATAGAGTGATCTTTTAAATTTTAAATTTGAAGAGATCACCCTCCATACACAATATCTTTTTTCTAAATAAATGTGAAGACTGAACAATTCTACAGCTATTTTAATATTCAGCCAAGAGAATAATTTATCTTACCTTTGTTCACTATAATTCAACATCTAAAACAAATTCTGCAGTAGGTTCTCTTATTATTCCAATAGTTTTGACTGCTATATTTCTATCCAGCTTCTTAGAATTATTCTGCAATGCCACAGTTTGTTAGAAATGTTTGGCTTTCTTCTGCATGGGAAATGTTTTAATAAAAAAAAATGAAATGCGGAAAAAAAAAACAACAAGAAAAAGAAGAAATATCAACATGTTAAAATGCTGCCATTAACTCTTTGAGATTTCTAGTGTCACTGCTTTGTGCTCCTTTGTTTGGTTTGGTTGGTTCTGTTTTGGGGAGGGGAGGCATGTATGTGTATAGATCAGTCTTGCAAGATGAAAAGCATCACTTCTATAACACCTCCCTCTCCAAAAATTTTAATGAGATCCCATTTAAGCTGTCTTGGGCAGTGCAGCACACTGGAAGGCTCTGGTGAGTGCAAGTGAGAGCAAAAAAGCACAAAAGCCTCCAAAATGTAATTCCCAGCAGGTATTAATGAAGCTCTTAGGAACAGTCCTGTGCAGGTTTACTTTTGAGACAACCACAAAACAATTTCTCCTGAAGAACTTTTCAGTAGAGGGAATTCCAAAATCAAATCGTACCAAAAGCCAGATGATGTAGTATATTGACCGACACAGACCACAAATAGACACCAATAATTATAGTTTGGAAATAAAGGCCAGAGAGAGATTGACTGCAATTCAATTAGATGACTGGCATGGCATTTGTTGACAAGTTCAGCTACGTGTGAAAGCCATTTTAAATGTATCTACATTCTGGAGACACCTACCCTGAAAACATCAGTGCATATGAGAACTGTTTTCACTTCAGCGATGGATACAACAGTGGGAGGAATGATGTGCTGAGGAGAACATCTCTGTCCATAACTGCCAGTGGAGTTTGTTTCATATGGAAACAGGAATAAAAAATATAGGGTAGGGAAGGATAGGACATGCTTTTTGTTTCTGTGTTGAAATGTAATATGGTTTCTAAAAACTGCCACAGCTATGGGGAGATGCCTGCTATCTGTACATGTACAAAGAGGACAGAGAGGAAAAGCCAGGAGACTTTTTAGAGGAGGTTCATGGCATATTGAGCTGGGACCAGGTTACTGGGACCAATAAAGCAAAATACATTAAAAGCAAACATTCAAAAAGACTCCACTGCACAAGTAATATATATTATGCATGTTTATACATAGGCTTCTTCCTTCTCTACTGGGACAAATTTAGGACCCTGTTTAATTCCTAAAATGTGCCACAGATGTTGTAAGTGCAGATCTTAACATGGACTTAAGTGCAGTATTATATACTGCTTTTAAATGAGCTAGCAGGTATTTCAAATTTTAAATGCTGCCTTTGGAAAAAACACTTCCTTACTGTAATGTCAGGGAGGGTTAAGTTACCACTGGATTATCCTACAATTCAGATTGCTGTTTAGATCTTGTATTTATGTTTTTGCTTTATTGATTTTTCACATTGTTGCCACTAGAGCTTGCTACAATGCAATCAGAGAGACTTTAATATATTCATTTCAAATCACTGAGCAATGTAGATATCAAATTTCCAACCTTTCACCTTTTAATCTTCAAATTAAAAGAAGGATTTAAATGTATAAGGAAGATAAATTTCAAAGTGGCCATCAGATAATTACATAGGGTTGTTGTTAGGTGTTTCTCAGTATTTGCTTTGAGAATCCTATTAGTCTGGACTTATGAGAAAAGCTGGGAGAGACTTAGACACAAGAATATTCCATCATATTATGTTACCCTGTTAAAATCCAATTATGTAATGAAATAAGGCATTTTTAGATGGGCTTTAATTTTAAAAGAGCAGGGACAAAGTTTCAACAATGTCAAAATAACTACGTGTGCCATTTTTGATGAAAGTTTTTCATTTTTTGCTTGGTAAAACTGTTTCCATTTTAAAATTCTGTGGTTTTTTTCATAAGAAGTTAACATTTTAAAGTTGGACAGTAAAACAAAATTGTTTCAATTACTAGAAAAATATCTCCTTTTCTTCTCAACACTCCTGGACCTTTTTTTTAGATAAAAATCAAAAAAGTTCAGTTTCCTTTCCATCTGAAACTAGGTTGTATTTCAAAATATATGAATTATTGGCAAACTGAGGTACTCTATCATTCATACCACTCTTTCTGTGATAAAATTTGTGAAGTCATTAAATAAGAGTGGGCAAAAAATAAGATTATTTTCTCATCAAAACTGAAGATCTGCATTCCAAATCTCAACACAATGTGATCTTGAAGTTACACACCACTTCAGTTCAGAAGAGAAAACCTTGGTGAAATCCAAGATAGGAAGAGATGATTATAACACTCTCCTTCTATTTTTGGGAAATTTATTTTCCATTTATATGTTCACTCTTGTTTTCAATGGTCAAAACTATGGATCATTCAGTCAGATGGTTATTTCAGGTCCTGGTCCTGATACAGTTTAATGACTGAAGCCCTTAGTGACTGAAGCCAACAGTTCTTTCTTACTCTCCTCTCCTGCAGAAGTGAAAGCACAACGCAGCACACTCCTGTTTGAGCAGCATTGGAAGGAATCTTATGTGCAAGGGGAAAGATAACATGGAAGCTTATTCCAAATGAGAACATGGTAGAACTTCATTTTGGCCCCTGTTTTGATGACAGCAGCATGAAAAAGTGAGCAAAGTTGAAAGACAATGTAAAATAGACCAGATAGCCCATACCGTACTCTGTGGAAAGCAAGGCTAATTACTCAATATTTTGGTCCTTTTATGAATTTACTTGGAATATTTTACACCATTATTTCGGGAGCAACATAATTAACCTCAGTGAGTGTTAGTTGGAAGGATACATTGTTTCATAGGAACAGGAAGAGAATGTTTACATCCAAAACCCAGAATCCTGTTGGCTCTTCTAATGCTTATGTTTGGATGTCCTTTCCTACTCTGAAAATCTCCTTAATGTATGTCTTAAAGCACTCTAAAATCTGTGACATTAGATGCATACATCAGCAATGCAGTAATTGGCTTTTTACAGTCATCAGACCCAAAATGATGCAATGTTACTTTTTCCTTTTTTTCCTTTTTCAAGCATCTTCCAAATGAGGCACTCTATGTGCTATTTGTGATCCAGCAAGGATGTACAGAAAAAGAGACACCAACGAGAGTTGTCAATGAGTGTATTTAGCACTACTTAAAAATAGCTGCTTCCTTTGCATGCTCCTGTTTTTATGATTTGCAGGATTATAAAAGGAAATATGGCTAGAACAACACATCACACGGGTAAAAGTATCTTTTTCCTGATTCAGGAAATGTAGAATGATGAAAGTGCTGGACTATATTTACAAGGCTTCTTCACTTAGAAGAAGCATACAAAACAGTCCCCGGTCCTCAAGAATATCCTCCAGTCATCCTAACTCTGTACATGTTTGGCTGAACATGGGCAGAACTAAATGGATCACCTCATATGATTTTTTTCCCACCATACTTGCTGTGCAGGACAGCTTGTGTCAGTATGCTCTCAAACAAGCTGGAGTTCAGACAGATGCACTTTACAATGCAGAAACACATTTTTAATTAGTCCTATGGAAATAAAAGACCACTTAGAGAGGGGACCATTGGATTTTAGAGTACTATGTATTAAATGAAAGACTCATAAAATGTTTTTTACTGAGACTGAAATGCATTAATCCATTGATTTTTACTTTGATCACTAAAAATCAATGGCACCACTGCTCTGCTTTCTGTATACACATTCTAGCCATATCTGATTTTTCCATTTCATTAATGCAGAAGGTTCTTTTATGTGTTGTCTCAGTATTTCTTGGATACATCTTGTATTTTGGGAGGGAGCTTATAATGAATGTTATGCTGTAAAATGCTTTTGGACTGCAGCACAATTATTTCACAAGATTTTTTCTGCTCCTTCTGATGGATTCCTTTCTCTACTGAAAAAAGTCATCCTCAGAAGAGTTAGCATTATACTCCATGACCTTCACAGAGCATCTTTCTCTCTTTCTATTTCAGTGTGCCATCTGTGGAACTAATTTTGGTTATGCAAGGATGTTCCACTAGGAGTATTCTGGACCTCTACTTCATGGCATAGGATGCAATCTGATCTGTAAAAAAACAGGCCATGGCTGATTCATATTATTTCATTTGCATGTGGAACCAAACTGTTTGGTGACAGATGAGAGCTATATTTATATGGTGATATTTCGATGTCTGATCGTGACTTTTCTTTTATAATTTCTAGGGTTTTTTTGTTTTAAAGTATTTTTGCTTAGAAATACAAAAATAATAAGAAATGATGTTTTGGTTAATATTGTTATAATAAAATACTCAAGTTTAGTGTAATTTTTTGTCTTTGATTTTTTTTTTTGTTTCTACTCAGCATTAATTCTTCTTAAAATTTCAAAATGCTTCATTACACTGAAAGCTATTTTCATACCAGTTCCAGAATCAAATTTATGCTGTGGCCAGCAACTGTGATTCATATACATTTTCTGGTATTTCATAATTATTTTACTATTTGAAAATTCAGTTATAAAACAATATGTATACTTTCCCCCCCATTATTTCCTGTTGTATTTCATGAAAACCAAGCTGGTTTTTTCCAAGTTGGTTCTATTGGGTTGGTATCTTCTTTTTAGTCTACTCTGTGGCTATTTCTACTCTTTCTGTCTATGGGGTCCATCACCTTCCTCTTCACAGTGTTAAGCCTAGTAATGAACTATCAAATTTATTCCCCTCTCCTAATAATGTAGAGAAAATATGTGTTTTAGGGCAACCTTCAATGGGATTCCAAGATTGCTTATTTTGCTTCTAGTAGCTAAGAATACCATGCAATTTTCCTACAAATTTAAAAGAAGACAACAAGAGTAGGATAACTTTTCATCTTGATATTCAGTATGAATGACATGAAACTGCTCTGTCCTGGAAGCAAGGGAGTGTCTTAATTCATCCCACATATTTTTCTTCTGGAAAAGAGTAAGTCATTGCAGACTCTTGACAAGGCAGCTCAGTACTCTTTATTAAAGGACTGACTGTTTCTTGTCCTTTTTTTTTTTTTTCCTGGGGAAATAGGAAGTTCCTGAAAGGGAAGGACTAACAACTTTAATTCACGCGAAACAAATACAAGGATATCTGCAAACTTTCACAACACTGCTTCAGTGTGCTGTCTTCTGCCCTTGTAGAATTCCTCTTCTAATTGCATCTAATTTTGGCATAATATTTTGTGGTGTTAGGACATAGCGTGACACACTTGCATGGTCTGTTGACTTATTGATGTCCATCTTCAACATTTCCCAACATAACGTCTCTTAGCTACAGAACAGTCTCACATATTCAGAACAAAAATAATCATCCTAAACCCTGGTCAGTGTGGATGTGACTTCAAATATGGATGACTTCAATTACAGATAAGGTGGTGTTGATTTCTTCATAAAACCCCCAAAACCCTTACCTTATGTTCATATGGTATCTCAATTTATGATTCAAAATAGTTGCTACTGAACAAAATACTGATTATAAGCTCCCTAAAAACTCCCTGGTTGTCTAATTTTGGATTGGTTTCTTTAAATATTTAAAATTTTGCATTTTCTTGAAGAAAGATGCAATATTTTACTCTGTGCTTTGATCAGTGACACTGGGGTAACTTTTCCATCTGTTGCAACTTCTTGGCTGCCTTCCCAGTGCACCTGCATTTGGAGAGGAGACCCTCTTAGTGATGGAGCTGCTGCACTTTGAAGGGGCCACAGTTTTCCTGCTGTCATGATCCTCTCCATCCTTCTGCTGACTGTGACCTGTTTGAGTGTTTTACACTGGATACTAATTAGTCTTGACTATACTTAAGTTCATTTCCCCATGTTTGTCTGGGGTTTTTTTGTGTCTTTGTACCTCTGCACAAGGCATCCCCTCACTGTGTATGTAGCAAACAATCATTTACTTCCCAACTGTTTGCAGAATAACCTGCTTTAATTAAAATGATAAAGCTCATCTCTTTGGCTCTCTTCTGTCTGTGAATCAGAAGATGTAGCAGAGTTATCATCTGCTCCTACATTTGCATGTCCTTCCTAGTGATTTGCATTGAACATAACTGCGTGTTCACTAAAACAGGGCTTTTGTTTTCCTGAGTGGTTCCACTTTGAATTTGAACATGATGGTTGGAGACCACATGCAGTTGAAGTTGAAGACTTTCTGATCCTCTGGTTGAAGTTGCAGCTTGTTTCTTTTCTCTTAAGGGTTCTTGTAGAGGTTTGCGGAACAGAATCTCCTGACTGCCTAAGCAGACACACTCAGGATACAGTAATGAGAAAGTGAGCTACAAGACCAGAATCCTAAATCACGAGTTGAGTACAACATTCTGACCCTGAACAATTTGGATAGCTCAATATGACACAGGAGTTATATTTTAAATATTATTTTGGTGGTAATAAGCTCCCACAAAAGATATTCTTCTTCCTTTTTCAAAAATTTCTACTTGAAAGAAGAAAAATGGCAGCATTAGTCAGACTCTACAGACTATTATATTCAAAGCTCCTTTTTCTTTGAGGAAGGGAAAGGACTTCTGAATGATTTTTGATTAACCTCATTTATAATTTTTGCATCTGATGTCACTGATGCAAAAGCAGGAGCCTCACATCTTGCAAATGAGAAAATAAAGTAAAACCAGACAAACAGAATATACCACTGAAAGGGGGAAAAGCACCATTGCCAATGTCACATAGAAAAAGAGATTGAGAGACACCACTCATATTTTTCAATTACAGAGCAGCTTTTGTTCAAGGGGTGTTATGCCCCTATGTGAAAGGGTAGATATTTTAGAAGTCTTGTCTGCCAGAGATCTGGAAACTAGATTGCTTTAGTTTAAAATCTAAATTTTTAATTAGCTTATTTTATCTAAATGTTGCCTAAAAGTATTACAGTGTATATTCAGACAGGAATATCTAGTTTTTGTTCATATTCCCACCAGTATCTCCTCATATTTACTGTCCAACGGGTCTTTAAAGGAGTGCTTGGGAGGTTAGCAGACAAGAATGAGGCTCTTCTTATTAGGGCCAGAAAGGCATCTGCAATGTCATTTTAAACCAAAGTCTTAGAAATAACTTTCTGTCCCTTGATGCATTTAAAAACTTTTGCAGGAGAAAAATTATGTAATGAATTACTTAAAATTTGATTTTTTTTTTCCTAGATATTTAGACTATTAAAAGTAATTAATGGTAACTTTATGAAAATTTTCCTATATTGCCAGGAAGGGGATAACTAAGACAACTTTGACTAGTCTGGAGCCTTTTACAAACAAATGACATTTTATCATCACAAAACATTAGTGTACCCCAGACAAAGTGGCCAGTATATATTATTCATTAAAATAATAAGAAAAGATCTGTAATTAAGATGCACTTGTATTATAAACTCTATTAAGGACTGTACTTGGATTAAGCTACAGTCCATGACAGCTTTCAGTTCTTTTAAACAAACTTTCTGGAAGCTGTGCAGAACAGCCAAATTTTTTCCTAGAAAGTATTCTAGATAGCAGGTACTGATCCTAGATATGAAGTCTGAGCCTATTCCGAAGTCAGTTTTGGTATCTAAGACAATAACTGTTCAAAGACATGGATTGTGGCTCCTGACCAATTCCAATAAACGGAATAAGCCATCAAAGGAAGTGCCAGACTACTGGAACAAGGATTTCTAAGTTGTCCCTGGCTTAAAAAGCAGCTGAACAGTTTCACATGATATTTCATACATCAGTTTCACCTGTGCATTTGTCCTTGTTTCATCTGGGATAGGGTTTAATTTTCATCCTAGTGGTTTGTACAGTGCTGTGTTTTGGATTTAGTATAAGAATAAAAAAAAACACTCTGATGGTTTAGTTCTGGGAGTTTTTTCAGTTTTCCATACTTTGCCAGTGGGGAGCTCACAAGAAGCTGGAGGGGGCTAACCAAGCCAGGACAGCTGACAGAACCAGCCAAAGGGATATTCCATGTCACAGAACTCATGCTCGGCCTATAAACTGGGGGACTCAGCCAGGAACTGCTGATTGCTGATCAGGGATGGGCTGAGCGATCATATTGTGCATCACTGGTTTCTCTTGGGTTTTTTTCATATCTCTCTCTCTCTCTCCTCTTCATTACAATTATTAATATTTTATTTTATTTTATTTTAATCATTAAATCCCCATCTCAAAGCAAGCGTTTTACTTTTTTTTCCAATTTCCTCCCCACCAGGGGGTGAGGAGGGGAATAAATGAGTGGCTGCCTGATGCTTGCTAGCTGGTTAAATCGTGACAGGGTTATACATTGCTGTGTGGCTGTTTCTGCAACAGTATGGGGACTGTCCAGCAACACTGGAAACTAAAGGGGAAACCTTTTTTTTTTGCCTGACCATGTCACGTGGATTGGCCTCATGCTCTTTGGTGCAAAGTTCTTAACACTTCACTGTCCTTCCAGCATGTGAGGGAGCACAATATCCAACAGATACAGTCACTTGGAAAGCAGCTATCTCATTCCTACTGTAGGCAATTATCTGGGAAAGGTGACATGGAAGGACAAGATGCAATAACTTTAATGAATAGTTTCTCAGACTATTCTGAAAGGTTCTCAAGCCAGAAGTGATCATTATGTTAATCTATTCTGAAATTCTGCAAGGCACAGGACACAGTATTTCATTCAGAGGCTCCTACAGTATGACCAATACTTAACAACAGCCTCAACAAAATGTCAAAATTTAGAATTTTTTAAGGATATTCAACCCTATAATTTCTAGATAAGCACATGTAAGGTCCTCAAAGCATGTTGTTATATTTTAGCAACAGATTTTCCTTTCATGTTCTAATTGAAGCTGGCATACGTTGCTGGCATTTTGAATAACATTGCCTTCCATATCATTCAAGTCTGGCATGGGAAAATGCCATTCTCTTCCCTCTCATTTCAGTCAGACTTTAGATTTCATTTTCTCTACAATAGACTATAAATAATGTGCATAAATTTAATAGGACTTATGTCCTGAACAGGTGCAGAAAAGTGTTAATTAAAATTATCCCTTTGCTATTCTCAGTAGTTGAATCAATACTCACCCACACGAAGTCCAGAAGAAAGTAGGGGTGGACTTTCATATTTCTGACAGGGAGTTAGCATACCTTGTTAATGCAAAGTCTGGACAAAGGGAAAAAAATAATCCTTGTTATTTACAAGTTTTTTATGATAGTTACTTTTCAAAAGACAAATTTCACTGATGTCTTTGTTTCAGTTCCAGAGATTTGTATTACATCTCCAATTGGCAAATAAGATTATTTGTCAGGGTTTGGGTAGTTCCATTCCCTGACTCATGACTGCCTTCAATCTCTGGAAGACTTGTTTTGAATTGAAGTTGACACTGAAGTTATTTGTCTTTACATATATAAGAGACCCTTTATTCCTCCTACATAAAGTGTCTGCCCAGAGAGCATTTGCTATTTGGGTTTTGTCAGTAAGATACTACATAAGTTCAGTTAATTGGCTGCTTTTGTCAAAAGAAGAGTATTTAATCATAAAGGCAAAAGGCTTTTGTTCTTTGCAAAGAGCAAGTCATATTAAATGAAGCAGCTCTTTCCTTTACCACATCATATACCAATTTAAGATGTGTCTTTCCTTTTTAATAGAATAGTAATTAAGGTGAGAAATTTTGAATTTTAGAATTCTCTAATACTGCAGTGCATTATGCAACGCTTGCTCTCTTACATGTCATTCTCATTATCATTTTTATGACTTGCCCTTCCCCAGATCTCTCAAATTACCTACGCCACAGTTTATGTTCTCTGAATCTCTGTTCTTTTTACCAGTCTTATCCTAAATGTGTCCACATAACTATTCTGTTAACTCAAAGAACTCTATTTTCAAAGAACTTTCAACCCTTAGCTTTCTTTTTTCCTACCTTGTTGGCCTTGAACATCTATCTTCCTTCTCCACATTGACTTTATGACCTTATGGTCTTTTAAATTCTTCTCTTTAAATGCAACATTATTTTTTTCCTTAAATTTAAGTTTTAGTTTTCTTCTTAAAACTTAACTTACAGTTTTTACTGGTGAAATTCTTGCAAAATAATTTTTTATTTGACACATTTTTATCGTTGCATTTAGACATTTTATTTACATCATATGCCGAACTAGACTCTCAAAAGAGGTCTGTATGCTTACTTTTCAGAAAAAAAATGAATCTGAACAGTACAACCTCATGTTCAGAAGTACTAAGCCATCTGCAACTTGGTCTGCTCTCAGTGACAGTTCTGAGCTTCAGATATTGGGCTGTGGTATTTATACACTGAAAGTAAGATTAATCTCACCACAGATTAAGCCAGTCATCTAACCTTCATCTGTGGTCATTAAAGGCAGAAGATGACTGCTCCATCCAAATGCATGCCAGCTGAAGGATATTGTGCCTTCTTTCCTCCATTGAGGGAAAAGGCTTCTAATGAGAAGTTGTGGGTACTTAGCTGAAATGAGCTGTTTACTTCCTAGTAAGCAAAACTAGGTCAAAGGAGTCCCATTGTTGCAGCAGAAAAAAAAAAGATAAAAGGAAACATTTAACTTAATTATAACTATTAACCTAGGCTGGCACTTAGTTTTGTCTTCAGAGTTTCTTCTAATCTATCAGGGCACATCCAGATCAATATTAATGTTAGTACTTCAGCTGTCATTTATCACCTTCTCCATACAAAGCAAATATTCTTACTAAATGAACAGAACTGTTTCATAATTTGACAGGTTTCTTTTGCTCCATACGTAATGAGTAATGTAAGTTTAAGAGCATTTTTCTATCTTCATAGAGAAAAAAATTGTCCTTGACACCCCTTCTGCCTCACTCAAGAGTTCAAGAGCACACTTTTCTATAGCCGGAGCATTCTTGAATGTTCATAAACAAATCCTCTACATAAAAATCTATGACATACCTTGCAAAGCAGACTGCGTACATGAAAGTGGGTCCAGGTTTTTAATATCGTGGAGTTACTGAAATCCTGTCCAATATACATTGTTTTGTCAATTTTTGAGAAAGCAGAATATTAACAGGTTTTCCTGTTAAACATAACTGGAGAATATTTTGAGCGCAAAATTTCTGTGAATATTTATATAATGAGACAGAGTATACTGCAGCTTATTTCAACATAAGAAACTGTTAGTGAAATCTGATTTTTTAAGGGTTACATTTAAAGGTACTTTGTATTGTTTTCCACATGTGCTCCTTGCAGAATTTTGATTTTGCTGCTGAGAACACTGCATTTGAAATGCACGACAGACAGCTGCAATACCTTCCATACTACAGATAATCCTGATAAACATCCTTCTCATCCTGATAGATGCAGAGATAAACAGCATAAGTAGCTAATATGATAGCTTTGACTAACATAGCTTCTTTTTATCTAACAAATCCCATTTACAATATTTGATGTTCACAATTTTGTGGGTTTATAATGGAAATATGAGACAAGAACTACAATTAAAAGGAAGGTAGTATAGTCAGAGATACAGTGCCAAAGATAAACAATCTTTAAAGTTTCTCAGTCTTTTGAGAACCTGGCATTTAACTCTGTGATTTGTAGAAACAACACAGAGAAATTTGTACTTCTATTCAAAACTCCTGTACTCTATTCAATACTCCTGTATTTAATATTTAAAAGTGATGCAGCCAGAGGCGGGGACACTGGAGCAATTAAAATCCTTCAGTCTCCTTCTATTAACAGTGACTAACAATGGACATACCCTAGTGTACCATGGGAGATGGGCAATACCTGTGCCTCATTGCCCATCGAGGTCTGAATGGCAAAGTTTGAGGGAGTCCCACAGCTCCCTGTAGCTCAGAATTGACCTGAGCTCCTGGGTTGGGCAAGAAACCTGGGGTTCGAAGTTGCTCTTGGAAGGGCAGGCTCAGGGCTCAGAGGTGCAGTTGACAAAATGCCTAAATGTATTTAACACCTCAGTCTGGAAACATCAAAAACTATGCATGGAAAAGTAAATAAAAACACTGTTTTATCCAGCTCTGTATAGCTCCACTGATGCAGCTGGCTGGAATAGGAATGTTGCAGGATATAATGTTAAATATATCTAATTAAGACTAAAAAGTTAGCTGGACAAATAAGTCTTCAGAGAAAAATTGGGACATATTGTGGCAGGCTGTTTTGCTTTGGTCTGAAATAGTAGGAACTCTGGTATTTTTGAAGTTTCCCAACTTTTAAGGATCTGTTTATGACACAAAATACTTCAGCTAAAGAAATGTTGGATTTGATAGCACATGCTCTACGATACTCAGTGGAACACCTATTTTGGCCAATAGCATCAGCTTTGAAGATTAAATAATGCTGATCACCTCTCCAGAGTGATTTGACAATTTATCTTAGTTAATTGGGCTTCAGTTAAGGTTGAGGGATTCAGCTTGGCCTATGGCCCATCTGGATCAGAGGAGCCAACAAAATCATTCAAAAATAAATGTACTGGCTCCAATTAACTTTTGTGGAGGTCACACATGATTTGTTTTGGCTTAGCATTACTTTGTCATAATTTTGCTCCAAAAAATGATGCAATAATAATATTCAAAATTTCACAGAGAAACTTTTAAAAGAGGCGTCTAGACATTCTCTGTTAGTTTTGGAGCATGATGTGAAGATTTGGAAATGTTTATAAGTAAAATAAATACAATAGCACTTTCTCCCAAAGGTGCTTCAAAGCAAATCTTACATATTTGCATAATTAAAAAAAATCCTACATTAAAATATCCTTGAAATTATGCTTTAATCCAAACCCTCCTCCCTTCCCACTTTTTTACAATACTCATCCCAGTGTCTCACCACATAAAAATAAAAACAAGTGACAATTAATTTGCTCGGCCACTTTCTTTGTTTCTTTCAATGGTGATATTTAGAGCCTCTGAGCAAATTAAGATGTAGAACTAATGCTTTCTAAGATGATCTGTAGCATCCCATAATTTTAGAGGATTTCCAGCCAAAGGAAGGACATTTGGAAAGGCATTTTTGGAAAAATATTTTATGACTGGTCTTTGAAAATTTTGCAATGGAAAATGGGTTTTGGAAATGGCCAGAAACTATGCTTCCTGCAGGAAATTACAGCTTTGCCCTGTGGGACCTATACTGTGCCTTTGCAGCCTTGTCCAGGTTCCTCTGCCAGACTTCATATCCTCTTCAAGTATTATCAGGTTCCACTTATTGCCACAGCAAGGCTGCAGCAGAGGAATTATGGCCAAAAGAAAAATCACAATTTCCAAGTCAATGTAAAAACCTCCTAAAACTCAGGATAACAGTGTCCTTCTGTGACACTGATCTGAGGCACTTCTGGCCTTCTGCTGAGGAAAGCACGAATGAAAGCATGGTTAACTGGATCACTGGCTGCTCAGAAGCTCTGGAAAAACAAGCTCTTTCAGATAGGACCTGTAGAAAAACAAGTCATATCTGGAAGGAGTTGAACGTTAAATATTTAAGGCTAAAAGTACTTAAAATGTTCTTATTATTGACTTTCAAACATCGCGTTGACTTTCAAATTTGTATTTAGATACTGACATGAATGGTTTCATTTTCAGAGCTCTTTCTTTGACCTATGGTGCAGCTGGTAATTTAGACCCTTATTTAAGATCATAAGGGTAGGCTTATAACCCCAGGTTATTATCTTCTTTCTGGTATCAACTTATTAAAATTATTGCCAGATGTGGGGCTGAAAAGGTTCACCCTATCTTTGGAACAAGGGTCCAAGTACTCTTTTCAGAGGAGATTAAATAATTTTTAAAAATTGAAGATGAGAGATTGTATTGTAAGAGCATACATTAACTTTGGTGATTTTCTGTATATCTGTCAGAGAGAAAAGACAAATATACAGATTGGAAAAACAAATATGTTTTCTTTGAGGACTTAAAGACATTTAGAGAGTGAAGCACAGTATATCCAGGTTTTCCTGCTGCAGCTGAAATCTCACTGCTCCTGGCTTCCTAGCAACAGTGCCTTCCTAACTCATGACTGGAGAGAGTACAGACACAGATCAGTCTATCTTTAGGGATATAATTGATCAATCTATTGACACTCCTTAAAACTGTTCTGTATCTTCTAGCAAAAATATACAGTGGCAATAATGAGTACCAACACCATGCTAATAGCATGGAAAATGACCTTTTTTGTTGTGATTGGCGTGTCCTGTCCTGTTTTCTCTTTCTCCCACCATCAGAATGTCTTGAGCGATTCAGAAACTAAGGGTGTCAAAAAAGCATCCCTCCCCTGAAAGATAAAACACAGAGGCAAAAGTCATCTTCCAGTGCACTGCTGCCCTCCTCACCTTCTCAGAACATTTCACTCTATCAACCCCTGTTACTAATGCAGGACTCTGCTCTCACCTTCTCACACAAAACCTCAGAATACCACTCCCCCACCACACCATGTGTTACTGACTAACATCTTCCTTGTCTCCTTTAAAATTTCCCCACACAGACAAGCAATTAGTTATGGCCAGGTTTCCAGAACAGCTCTTCAGGTGCAGATTTGGTGGAAGGAAACTGCATTTCTTCTACACCTTTTTCATTTTGTCTTTCTCTTTACTGATGCAACTCTGAACATTCCCATGACCCCAGATAACTGGAATATTGTCTTCTCTCTGATTTTTGAGTATAGGAAGGAGATTTGAGCTGTTTTCTTCATCTCTTTCATCATCTTCACAGTTGCACTCCCCAGGGCTCCTCTAGTCCCATTAGGGGAAAACCTACAGTTAATAATTTTAAATTTAACTTTTAATGGGATTAGTCCTTTCAGATTAATCTTAAGAGGAAGTAATTTAGGACACATTAAACTGATGAACTGATGATGAACTTGATCTCAGAGATACTGTCCTAAATTGTATGTTTGTACAAGCTTGGGTGGGCCATTGATATATTGTTCAGTCCATTTTTTAAAATGAAAGTAAAAAAATACTATTGCTGAATTCACCTTACTTTCCATGGATCAGATTTTAAGTCAGCCTAACCTTGCATTCAGCTTCCTTACCAGCCCTGACTGCCCTTGAGAGTTATTATTTTTTATTTTCCTTTCCTCAGATTGTAAGATTTTTGAGAATCTTTTCCTCATCTTTTTGCTTCTCCACACAAAAATGTTCACATTTACAAAGTCATCTCTGTTACCTTTCAAATTTATGCACAATTCAGATAGCTCACACAGCTGAGCATAAACAAACCAAACCAAAGCAAAACAACCCTCCCAAAATCAACTAACCAAACAACAAACAAAAAAACACTCCAAAACAAAACCCACAAAGAAACAAGAAGATATGAGGATAAGGTCAGTATTTTTCTTCTTGTAAGCATCTTTAGCAGCTACCAGCACACAGCACAGGATTTAGTTTACAAAAGCCTCTTCTAACTTTGAGAAGTGGCAAATCCTCTTGGTTGCTATTGGGGATATTAGAGATATATTTGAAAATGGTCAAGCAAAGAATAACATATGGTGTAGCTTAACGTCTTCTCAGGGAAGTAAGTTTAGAATACCAATCTGTAAGTTATTTTACTTTCTCTGTTCTCAGTTCCATTCTCATTCTCAAGAGTGGTAAGAGAATTTCCACTCAGTTTTTAAGCTCCACGTTAAACAATCCCTTTAAGGTCTATACATCAGGCTATGTAGGAATGTAATGTATCCACGGTCAGGCTTTTGATAACATATTTATGTAAGATGAATATTTTTAGTTTTGCTTTGCACTGGTTAAGGAATTTTAAAGTCCCTGGGCTTTTATTTTTAGAACTACTTGCCAGATGACTTCACAACACAACATATATTCTGTGAAGCCAGCCATGACTTCAACTGAAATTGTCATCTATGTTCAACACTCATGCATTGTCTCTGTACTTTTGACTTTGTCTTAACGTGAAGGACACAGTTCAACTGCATATACATAACTTTCAGATACATATCTCACTCTAAGAATGGTTGGAAAAACCACTGTCAGTTTGGGATGTTTGGGGAAAGTCTGGAAGATGGGCATCACTAGCTAACCTGCAAACACCAAACGGAGCTTAAAGCTGAATGGCAGAAGTGGCTGTCAGATTACAGAGTTCCCAGAGCCCACTCTGGAGGGAAATCCACAGGAGCTGACATTGACTCATGACATGTCTTTTCTTTCAAGATATGGTGCTCATGAGATTTAACCGCTTTTAAAAAAATTGTGGTTTTGAGGAGTTGTAATGGGGACTTTCCATTCATGAGAGTTAAAAAGTTAGCTATACAAGCAGGGTCTTACTGAAGCCATGGAGACAGCTTGCACTAAGGAGGTTCCCCAGCAGGAATTAATACTCCATGTGTAGTCCTTGAATGGAAAATTCCAAAATATTAATAAATATCCTGCAGTTTACGTCTCAGCTTTTCTATACTATTCTAATACTGTCCATGATGCTGCAGCTTTCATGCCAGGGTTCCAATGAATCTTAAAACTTTTTTTCTTTAGAAAATAGAATCATGTTAGCATGAATGAAGGTCCAGAATCATTTATTACTTCTGCTTTTATTGATTTTAGAGAGAGATTTATGAGCTTGGTTTTTTCTTTGTTGGTTTTTTTTTTCCAAGTGATAAAGCTGTACGTATAAAAGAGTAAACCCCTCAAAATGTCAGAAAAGTTTTCTCAAGCTATCAGTCAGTGAAAATGTACAGCAAACTAAATTTATTACAATGCAGCAATGTCAAAACAGAATTCAGTTTATTCACAATTTAAATACATTATATGAATTTGGAGTTCCGGCAGACAAAATAATTATTGTTTTCATTAAAATAGCAGTGCAAAAAGTCCAAAGATTTGACATCAAGTCTGGAGACCATGTGATGCTCTAAAAAAATATGAAAACAACCTATCTATCTGCAAAGATTGCTATCTGTTGCAGAGATGACCCCCCACAAGGTCATCTGTGAAAATTTGACACAAGATAGGAAAGAAAAGGGTCAAAATTTCAAATCATTACACTTCTAGAACTTTTGTTTACTCCCGAGCAATATTTTGAAGGGATTTAAAAATTACTTTTAAGATTTCTACTTTGTTTTTGATCCTAATATGGTAGCTTCTTGATCAAGGCATTATTCTAAGATGAATGTAGCAACGGATTGCAGTTGTAGTAGGGTCTGCATGCAGCAATAACTATATGATTAATGGTATTGTAATCAGATAAAGGAAAAGACTGACATTCCCTCATTCTCATCTGCTTTTTATCTTGATGCCTGAAATTTTTCACATCTCCCCAGATTTTTTAAACTGCATTTGAAGTACTCCACCCACATTTGGGACACCAAATATGGGAAAGCTATCAGTTGACTGTAGCAAGTTCAGTGGAGGGACAGCAGCTCAGTCAGGGCCTGACCAGTTTCTCTGTAAGGGGAGGCTGTGGTTCCAGGACTGGCTTAGCCTGGAGACAAGATGGCTTTGGGGGCATCCAACAGCAGCCCCTGGTACCTGCAGTGGGGTTATGGAGCTGGGGTCTTCACAGTGGTGTATGGTGGGAGAATGAGACACAACAGACACAAGCTGAAACAGAAGTTTCAACTGGATAGACCAGCTCAATAGCTAACAGGATAAAAAGAATGCATTTTCAATGTTTATAATAATTCCAATTGGTTCTCTTTTTTTCTCAATTAAATTTGGACAAGTAAAATTAAAATCTTCACTCCTGCAATGTTGCAGTTAATTGAGTCTATGCCTCTGTGCTATGATAGAACCATAGTTCATCCTAAAACTAGGCAATCTAAAACTGAGAAAAAAAGTGGGCTAGCACTCCATCATAAATAAAAGGGATTTGGAAACTATGCCACCCATATCTGGGCTGTCTTCATACAACCTGCTGTCTGTAAATCTGCTATCTGCCTCAAAACTTCTGTTTTAGAAAAAGCACAAGTAAATCATACACAGTCTGCACACTGAAAACAAACAACACTCTCCCCTCTCACATACTTGAAGGCAAGGTTTAATTTGAAAAGGACCAAGTTTAACAGTGGAACTAAAAAGGAAGTGCTTAAGTTGAGAGTAGTAAAAGCTATAAGGTTGTCTCCAGAATAAATATTTTTTATCAAAGTCATAGTCCTGTTATTTTTTTATTTATAAGTCTCCAGTACATGCTTTTTTTTTTTTTTCAAATATTCCCAGAACAGAAATAACTCATAATTTGGGAATTAGAAGATTAAAATGCAGTTATGAGATAGGATGTCCCCCACTCCCCAAAACAAAAGGGGGAAAAAACCATGAAAAACTGATAGTTTGGAAGATGAATAGATGTAGCAAAAGTCATTTGGAGACTGAAAGCACAAACTTAAATGTTTTTATTAAAAGTGTTGGAAATGTAAGCTGTCAGAAGGAACTCAAACTTATTCATTTAACAGCCATAGTATTCTAAATCAGTGTTACTCCTTTATCTAGGGAATGTCATTAGATGTCTTATCACATACTCCGTTTTACTGAATCCGAAAGGGGACATTCATATCACCAAATGGCCATCTTGTGGTGGGCAGGAGATGAAGAAGAAATTGGAAGATTCATAATTTGAACTTCTCTGAATTTAACCATGTAAGAACAAGTCCAAAAATTCTTTACTGATACAGTAGTATTATGCAAAAACCAGGGTGCACTTCCATCTGTGCTGCTTAGCCTCTGCTAGGTTATGTTCTTCAGGCCATGCACATTCCCAGAGTTTCTACCCATCAAGGAAAATTGATCCACTTACATGAACAGCTTCTCATCATGGGAGACTTGCAGAAATTAAAGGATAAGGGAAAACCAGTGGTAACTGTCATGGAGCAGCAGTTTGCTAACACAGATAGTCTAAGGAAAAATTATTACAATCACCATACCTGTCAAGGATGCTAGCCAGTGAATTCTATTCTGTTATACTTCACTGAACTGAGTGAATAAGTTCAGGGAATCTTAGACAGCTTTAGAAGGGACTCGGACCACTGATCTTGGAAGAGCTGTCCAGCCTTAGAAAAATGGAGTATTTTACCCCTATTCATATTCAAATTCTGTGCAAGAGGAATATTGGTGCTCTGTTCCTGAAGCCTGTGAGTGCTTCTCCTTTACCCCTCTATACTTTACATTGCCCTTCTCCAGGCAGAATGAAATGACAGTAGATTGTCTTTGGCAAATTGTATAGAGGGCTTGTAATTAGAAGAAAACTTCTGAAGTCAAGATTGCTTCAAACCTCTCAAGCATTTTATGAGGTACTTAAAATGAGATTACAGTAATCATCATCAATATGCCATTTTAATCTCTAAGAAAAATGATCATGTAGTCAGTTTGATAACTGTTTAGTTCTTTGAGACTGTTCAGATTTAAATATATCATTAGGAGGCACAAGCTCCTGCATATTTAAATGCAGGTCTTTTTTACCAAGGAAACATCATTATTGTGACTTATAATAAAGTGATGGCCATTTGCAATATGTTTTATCCTTAAGTATCAGTGTAATTACCAGCACAATTTTCTTACTGATGAGCAATAAGGAGCTGTACAGAAAATTTTAATTTGATTGAAACTAAACTTTTGTGGGAGAAACTCATACCCTTTAATTTTCTACCTAGAACATGTGGGTAGATATGTAGAGTCAGAAATCTATGCTATTTCCTCCCTTCATTGAATCCATATAATTTCAAATTACTCCCACTACATATTGCTAATGGGATTAGAGATTTTCCAGGCAGGATCAGAAGCTGGTCAAGCTAGGGATTATATGAATACACAGGAAAGCTAGTTAGTGCCACAGACATGTCAGTACAGAGGTCAGCTGTATCCTAGGATAAAGCCTTGGTTCAGCAGTCGGTTCTCAAGGGGGGTTGCATGGCTGTGATTTTGCTGGATGGCAACAACACTTAACCATCTGCTGCTGAGTCTGTCTTCTCTGGAGACATTTCCCTTGAGGACAGATTGTGGACGAGGTTGTGAAACTAATAAATTCTATATATGAGTCCAAGTTGATGGATAAAAAGGGGAAGGTCTTGACTGAGACAAAGTTAATACCTCATGGAAAATCTTAGCCTTAAGTAGCCCTTTTAGTAAGACACTGCTAATGGACACTGAGCATTTCAACTAAGGTTTCACAGGAAGCTTCCTAAAATTCTGTGTAAAAGATGCTTGAAAGACCAAATTATAATCTGACTCCCCACTCCCACTCTGCCAGAGGAAGAGGAAGCTCTACATTTGCTGTACTTGGCAAGAGTCAAGCATAACTTGCTCTCAGTTGATTTATCAAATGGATTTATCAAACTTGAAATGAGATGGTGCAATCTTGATGATGTTCCAATCAAACACCATCAAGCACTTGGCCCAGTTTCCCTCCAGCAATTCTGATGGGCTGCCTGAGGTCCAGGGCACTCTTTTCTTTGGAAGCGAATTTCATATTCTCTTGCACTACAAATAGGAAATGCCACAAGATACGAAAATCCTTTGTGAATCTACCATTCTCTGTCCAATGCTGTTTTCTGCTCTGTGTACACTGGCTGATAGCCAATAAGGGATTTCCTTAGATTGAAAAATCCTTTGCCAGCAGGATTCACTAGCTCCATGGTTTCCTTGTACTATTAGAGTGGCACAGTGGGTCTCCAAGGCTGGTGAGAAAACTGATCTTGAATCTCCAAACAGAAAAGCAGGGAACTTCTCTGCAGGACTTTTTGTTTTTGTTTTTGTTTTTTGTTTTAATTTAACAGATGGTGATAAAAGTCAGAACTTGCCCACTGATAATCATTGTCATCTATTTTTATCAGAAAGGAACTTCTGAGGACCAGATAATTTTAGAAAGAGTGTATTTCAAAACAACTGGGAAGGTAACTCCTGGAGCCGTGGTATCAGAAAAGAAATGGTGGCCAAGGCTAAAAATCTCTCATTTTTTTAGGTGTCCTCTTCTTTTTAGGACTGTGAAAAGCTGAATCCAGCCATGGCCTGGATGAGTGGCTGTATGGCTACCACACCTGCCAATACCATAGCTATATGATTACCTGGCAGTCCTGCTAATTCTTTACTTATTCTTGAAATTCCACTGTAGAATGATTTGAAGTGAAACCACCAAGCACTTCAATTAACACTCTCTGTCAACAAACAGATGTTTTGCAAGAAATGTCCTAAAAGTTTCATTGCCACATTGTGCATTAATAGAGTCACTTGTTTCACAGGACACATTCCAAGTCTCAAATGGGACCTATTTTCATAAGTAACTTCAAGGATCAGCAGGTCCATAAAGCCTAACTGAAGTTCTGAAGTTTAGTTTAGTGGCTATCCTATCGCTGCTGAGTTTTCTTACATTGTTCACTCATATACAAATTCTAATTAGATCCAAAAGCACACTGAAATCATGTGGGAGAAAAGCTGATTGCACCATACCTGTATCTCCATGGAAACAAAGAAGACTCTACAGAAAGGAAGGGAAGGAGAAGAAAGTATTTTGATTTCACCTCGGTTCTGTAGACTCCAAAGACTGGAATGCAAGTCATTGGTATCAACACTTTTGGAAAAGTCTTGCTCATTAGCCAGACATTGAAATAGAATATCAAAGAAGAAAGCAAAATAAAAGAAGAAAGCACCTAACAGTGCTCTGTAAGGTCCTTTAAATTACTCTCTATTCTGCAGGATGCAACCTAGGTATCCAACAGTTATTAATTTAAATTTAAAACAAACAAACTAACTAACAAACAAAAAACAGAGCAGGAGGTCTGTGAACCGTTGATTTGTATAGACAGAGTTATCCAGGACACCCAGTCTACCTGTACAAGTGCCAGTTGGACATGTTTGGCATACACATGAAATCAATTTCTATGGCAGGAATTAGCCAAGAAATGTGGTCCTTTTCTGGTCCTACAAGGAGGACTGAAAGTGTTTAGCCAGTTTTAACAAGCCAAATTCAATTTAGGCAAACAGGAGCCGAGAAAACCATGCAGTGGTTCTTTGCCTGGTATTACTTTCTAGTCTTCAGAGACTTGTGTCAAGGTCTTCATGATCTAGGAGTAAAGCCTTTGTGCCCAAGGCAGAGGTGATGCCTCTTCTGTCCTATGCCCTTAGTAAGGGAATCATTACATACACAGTGCCTCTGTGTCCTAAACATAAACTTTGAGGTTATTTGATGCTCTGAAAAAAATACATAATTAGGCTAAATCTAGAAATTTCCCTGCTTTTTATAATTCAAGGTTGAAGTGATGTTTATCTCCCAAAGGGTCTACTTTGTGAGTGGAATGAAACTATTTCTGGGAGAAAAGAGACTGTGCATTGAATTACTCCAGTAGGAACTATTATGTGGGCATTGCATGAGAGGTGGGGACTTGTAGCAGAGCTGAAAGAGCATTCTAGAATTTCTGTTTCCATTCTTGCCTTTCAACACTGCAGAAAGTTCATTTAATGTCTTCACTTCATAGAGGATGATGGGATTAGGTGAGAGATAGAGAACTATATCATATTTAAAGGAATATTCTGGCATGTTTTATTTCTCTTCTTGCCTTTCAACAATATAAAATGTTATTTTAATGTTATTCCTCTGTGGAGATCAAACCTTGCTGGAGAAGCACTGTTCATCATTTTTCACTGTTTCATTGAGCCTGTGGTACAAGGAACACTATGCTTCAGTAAACATCCTTCTCTCAGCCTATGAGGAATTTTCTATCTTTTTTTCTCTCCCCTGTGCAATTTGGGGAGGAGAGTGATCGAGCTCTCTGGTGGGAATGTGGTGTCCACTCACCACAGACCTCTGGTCAAGTTCATGAGGAAGGGCAAGTTTTGTCATGATTTTAAATGACAAGATCTTAAATATTCAGTTTTGCTATTAAGTCATGGCTTATAAAGGCAATGTTCAATGGCTATCATTATTTATTAAAAAATTACATTATACAAAGAAATATTCAGTTGAAAGCTCTACATACAAACCTGACTGACTTCCAGTGAGTTATCCCAAAGAGATGGAAGCAGAGAAAGCTCAGAGAAATTTGCACAATTTTTTCTTATATTTACTCTTGTCTATCCAACAGCTTTAAGCAAGACCAAAATCATAATCAACTTCATAATGTATATTTCAGAAGGTTTCTTGTGCCCCTTGGCACAGAAGGCCAATGTACAGAAGACTGATGTAATTTTTTTTATGGAATACAGCTCCAGGTGTTCTCATATAGTTAAGTGTGAAATACTGATACACTTATTGCATATTCTGTCTTAAATCTTACTGTTTCAAAGCTCTCAGAGCTTGTCTTGTTAGACCTGCTTTCACAATTTATTAATGTCATTAAAAAATAATAAGCATATTGAGTTCATGCTGTAATATGTGAATTAGGTAGAAATAGGCAGGAGTTCTAATACCAATGCAGCTCCTTTGTCATCAGACACATTGCAATTGTTCTCTTTTCATATGGGTTATGGAAGTGATTTATAAAGCAATATAACAGTGGAGGAAGAACTGGACTTGCTGGTTACCTCCAGTTCACAATGTTTTATACAGCCATCATCTTTAAATTCTCCAATACAATGAAAGCATTCTCTTGTGCAAAGGGGTTTACAGAACATCATCAATAAAAATGTAAATAAATAACATAGAAACTAAAGAAGATAACTATTAGACTGTTTCTCTAAATGACATTCAGATATTTGTTATTTCTTCATGTGATTTTGCATTATAGCTTTAAGACATCAGAAAACTAAGCAGAGCAACATCATCCCTGACAGGAAACAAAGAAAGAAGTGGACTTCATTTACAAAAGCATATGCAAAACAGAAGTTCAGAGCAGGAAATGAACAATTTTATTTTTTGATCTCATGTAAGGTCATGTAAGGTCAATTGACCTATAGCAGTAATAGATCCCTACTAATAAGGACTGTAATAATGCATGTTTATGTGTAAGAAGGTAATATTCTTCCACTCTTTGAAAAGAACAGGAAAGAACAACATATTTATGGAAGCTGATTCAGTCCACTCTAATCTACTGAAAAATTACAGAGGAAGAAGGGAATAAATGTACAAACACATGAAGTGTAACAAGTTAGCAGAATTTACAGAAGTTTCCTATGAACACACATCAGCCTAGGTGGAGGGATATTCAGATGTTAATTTCTGTTCTTGTTTGGCTCCAGTCTGACCACCAGCATGAACAGAGGCAAGTCACAGCCCAGTGTTCCCAAGCTGAGAGAAAATTTCCTCAGCAGGTTAACTATTTCCACAATAGTCCAATTGTCTTCCAGTCCAGCTTCTTTATGTTGCAGAAGTGGAGCCCTAGGCTGAGTAAAGAAAAAGGGAAAGGATTTAACCTTGCGATGGGAACACTGTCATTTGTACCTTAGGATGTGTTTAACACCTTTATTCTTCTCTCTACTGCAAAGTATTAGCTGCTAATTTTATAAGGTTACTGTAATGCAGAGGCAAAGTGAGAGAATTTCAGGCTGACCATTATGTCTGCATCATTGGTATGTATTACTTTCATTTAATTCTGCTTTTTACTGTTCCCTCGGGTTGATTCTTAGCCTACTCATTTACAGTCTGTCTTCATTTCTTCCTTCTGTCTGTTTCTTCTTTCTCCTAGAATTCCTTTCTCAAAGTTCAGTTATCTCCCCTAAGTTCTTACTCTTTTTGCCCACTTTTGCTCTTTTTTCATTCCCTTTCTTTGAATGCAATCTCCTTCTCTTAGCACATTATGTCTTCAGCCTCTCTAATATTAAATTCCAAATTCTACCCCATTCTACCTTGTCTAAAAAGGAAATAACACCATCACCACCGCAGGCTCTGAAATTATCAAAATGCACTGCACTTAGACAAACTTGGATTTGATCCAACAGTAACTTTATATGTAATTCAGCAACTAACTTACATTAACATGACTCAGAAAAGAAAATCATGCTGTAAAACATTACATTGATTGGGAAATGATTCAGTGAAAACATTATTCAGAGTAGGCAATTACTGAGTGAAGCTATTATCCACAGCAGACAGTTACTCAGTAAAAGTGTTATACAGTGCAGGCAAATATTCAAGAAAACATTAGACAAGGACAGCAATTATTCAATAAACAATCATAATTGCACCCGGTGGAGTACACTTGCCATGAACAGTACAAATAATTAGCAGATTCAAAGTTATTGTGACTGCCCAAATTTTTAGCTCATTTATGTAGTAGTTAAGTTCTACAGGACAATCTGAATCTATCAGTGAGGGACAACTTGCTTTTTCTATTGTTTCTTCAGTTCTAGGAAGTATTGCTACAGTTCTATCAACTTTATTGAAGAAGCAAGTGTAGTTTGATCCATTTTGTGGAGTTAATGATCCTTTTCCAAGAACGAGCATTACTCACATGATTCCCTTCTTCAGTTGCTTCTTCTGTCACATTTTCAGTCCTTTGCTCACTTTATCAACAGCTGCTTTCCCCTGCAGCTGGTTTATTTTTCAAATTTCTCCAGTTTTCTGTTTTCAAAGCAGAAGTTAATTTCTGTTTCTTGTTGCCTAAAGAGCTTTTGCATTAATTCCATTTCCATTTGTAGTAAAGTTCCCACTTCTGCTCTTTCGGTGTCTCCCAGCAGGAGACAGCTTCCATTCTCCCTTAATCCAGAACTGTCACTTCTCCTTTTGCTTCGCTAACTCAATCAATTATTCTTTTCCTGCTGTCCATCTTATGCACTTCTACTTCCTTTTTCAGACATTCTCAAACTGTATTTCAACTGTTTTCCTTTGACTTAATCCATATATTCATTATTTGCCTTGTCCAGCATCCACTGTAACTTCAAAAAATCACTTTTTTGAAAATCTTGCTATTTTTTTGTTATTGCTCTGAATGTATACTTTTGTATCTCATCTTGCTCTATTGCTTAATGACAGGTTTTTGAGTGAAACATTTGACTGAAGTATGAAGTATGGATTATTCTGCTGCTGAGTTATTTTAGTCCATGAAAATGCTATTTACTTTCAGCATGGTTTGGTTTTCTAAGCATCTATATTTAAACACACATAACAAAAATTACTTATAAAAGTAAAGGATGTAACAGGAAGTTGTGGGGATCCTGCATGTAGAGTTTGTTCATTAGTTTCATTATACTGAATTCTGTATTGTAGATTAGTATAAGTGATGCTAAAGTCAGGGTTCCCCAATGTAAGTGCATCACCAAAAAAGGTAGAAATATTTTGGTCTTATTTTTAAGGACAGATTGGTAGTAGAACTCTAAAGGTATTATTGTATTGCAACAGCAAGGCCAGCAGAATTTCAGTATTATGAGGTGAAGTGGTGAACTATACTGGAAAAGCACTGGTACTCATGCAGAAAGTGCCTGCCTGCATAGGGATTTACATCACCATAACTGCGTGATATACTTTTCCCACCAGAGTTATGCCAGCCAATTTCCTTATGAAGACAGTCTTCATATGATGTAACATTAGATGTGCCATGGGAGCAGTCCTCAAAGCGATAAAAATCCTTCCCTTATTAAAATTTAAAACTATTAAAGTCTTGGGAAAATTCGTGCATTGGAACTGTGCATTTTTCACTTGAATATACTGAGTGTTTTTTATCTGTCTCTCTCTGAGCTAAAAGTCACAAAAGCTCAGTCGAGCAAGGGCACAAAAGTCTCTTCTGTCTTTAATTATAATAGAAACCAAACTATTTTAATCAAGAAGAATAAATAACTGCTTTATTAATTATCTTGCATACATTCCTGATCTTAAAATGGCAATTCAAGTCAGCCTACATGTCCCTTACTCCTTCTACCATTCCTCTTTCAGCCCAGCTTTCTCAAACACTTGCTTGAACCCTTTTGCTGAAGCACCTTCAATAAGGGGGGGAGATTTTTTACACCTGATTGGGAAATCACAGCCAAATTAATATGAAAGAAATAAAGTACTTAGCAAAAATGATGAGCCAACTTAAATGAGTACAACAGAAAATACAGAATCTGGAATTTGTACACTCTACACCAGCCACAAACACAGGTTTCGATTAACTAATTGAATCATCTTTTTTTTCTCATCCTTCCTTTTCTTCAAAGTTTCTTGGAACTGCTCATATTTCTGCTTGTCTGAGATCTTTGTCAGTTAATTTGTTACAAGTCTTTAATCATATAACTCAATTGGCTTAAATGCATTTACTGTTCTGTGAAGCTAGAATTGATCCTATCAATCATTTTCAGAAGCTACTTCTGCACTGATGATTTTCTGACTCTTTTCTAGCTGTGAGGAACAAAGTGAATTTTGTTAAGAAACCTCACTCACTAGTTTTTATGTGAACTAAAACAGAAGTCTGCTTTGAGTCACTTCTTCCAAGAAGAATCATTCACACACCATTAGAGAGTTACTAGTTGTAACATTTGATTCTGACCCCTGATTCACACACACCATTCATTGGCAAGCGATGTCTCTCGTATTTTTTTTTTCTTTTCCTTTGGGAGACAGACATAATTTTAAACCTTTGGGAGATGGGAATAATGTGCAAATGATAATAAAATATAGTTGTTCAGTCTTATATTACGTCCCAGCTGATGACTCACAATAAAATATCTCACAATGTAAGCCAGAAGAGGAATGACTTGCACTATGCTACAAGATAAGCTGCCACTAAACTACCTACAAATATGTGTTGATCTCACTCTGAAAGTATAGATTATATACATCATCTTCACAGATAAAGAAGCTGCTGCTTGTCTGACTACATTCTCATTCTTTTTTTTTATGCCCATGGCTTGCCATGAGTATCTGTAGGTACTTCTTGGGCACGGTGTGATCATAACTGTGCATTTGGCATAAAACTACCTGGGCTGAAGCTCTAGACTGAGACTTAAGAGACAATTTTTAAAGCCACAGTTTAATAAAAAGTTTTCACTCTCACTTTGAAGTGATCACATAGGAGTAATGTCAGGGAAACTCAGTTTTGTCACAGGGATCTAACGAAGCCCCTAATTTGAAGGACATTTGTGTTCAGAAGAGATAAGCTCAAATGAGAATAGGAGGAAAGCTTCAGGGTGAATAAGGTCAGTCTTTTGAGAAAAACCTAAAAAGAAATTGGCCTGTTTAGCTAGCTAAAAGATAGGCAGTGTGGGATCTTTACCTGTGTGTGTATACACAGTCATACAAAGAGCTGGGAGTAAAGGAGGAGAAAGAAATTAGGAAGAAAGAAAAGCTCTTAATGCTAAATAACAAATTTAAAACAAGATCAATTCATTGGAAGTAATAAAGTCTACAGTTAAGCTAACAGCAGGTCACAAAAACTGACAGGAGAAAGTTTACTTTCTCCTGAGCTGTGTGTGGAAAAATCCAAAATCCAGGATAAAATTGTGGTTATTTGTGGCAGCCAAGACCAGGATTTGATTGTGCAAGGTCTTGTCTATATGAATTTGCTTAAATGCAAATAAATACACATATATAAATGTTACACCATTGCTTTTTCTCTTTTTTTTTTCCTGAACTAAAGAATAGCAACAAGAATCTCTCAGCTTTCTTGTTTATTCTTTCTGTATCAACCTCAAAGTTCCCCAAATTCCTCACTTCCCTACCAATCTTTCCTGCTTTTTCTTTACTCGTATTTGCACCAGGTGACAGTTGCCCTCTACAGCTGGTATTGTCCTTTCAGAGTGTCTGTCCTGTCCTTGTGATAATCTGACTTTTTTTATGTCTCTCCTTCTGTCATGTTCTAATTTGTGTTCTTTCCCCTTAAATGGCAAATGCCAGCAGTGCTCAAATTGCATCACTGACCTTCCCTTTTGGTACAAAACCTTGTTTTTTAAGAAATCTATGAGTTTGTTCAACAGAAAAAAGGAGAATATGGAGTAAGGACGTGTGCTGATGTTTCAGAACTTTCCTGAAAATTAACAGTGACAGCAAACACCTGCAGTTCTCCAGCAGGCTGAGCTTTCTCTTCTCTTCATTGGCAACTAGGGAATACCTTTGGCACCTGTGTGCTGACACCCCCTGCAAGCTAGATTTCACTTTGCTGTCTTCATTGAAACCTGGTTGAATCAGCCACCAGCCCAAACTGGTGATTAAAACCCCAGTCAGAACTGAGGAGACATGAAAATGGGCTTTAGAGCCCATTGCAGAGAGTTGTCTCAAAATTAAGAATTTGGCCATGATGGTCTGTCTCGTGTTCTGGTCCCAGGTGTACTGAAAGGACCATGATATGGTCATGTTACTGTCCCAGTCTGTCCTCTCTTTGGCCATCACCAATGCTGAGCAATGTCAGGATCACAGGGAACCTGGGGCAGGTCTGGAATGCCAGTTACAGTTAGGATGGAGGGATTTGGCCAACTAAAACTAGTGTGAGCCACTGACTTCCCTTTAAATCATGATTTTGCTTTCTGCTTGGTGCAAATACTTTGTCATCACATGCCAACAGCTCAAGATCTTTTTGCTTTCTGAATCTTCCCCATAAGATTCAAATATTTTGCTGTGTCTAGGTATGAAAACCATTTTGTGTTGCACTTAGATTGCTGGTCAAACCACTGTAAAAAATGCCAGCTTGTCTTCCTTAAAAAAGATACAGAAAAATCAATAAAGTGTGGTATTTCATTTTGTCCAGCATAATGGGAAAGTAAATTAGTCAATAATGGGATCTTCTAGGTAAGTCATTCTAACTCTGTTTCACACAACATTTTGGGATAAGTGTGCTTAATATCTTTATGTGGAATGCCTACAATTTGTTATAATTTTATACTCTTTTCTCTCTGAGGGCAACAGAATCCCGGCAGTGTTTTGGAAATGGGATTAGAAGAGAGGCTTGAAAGGTTTAAAAATCTTTTTCACAGTAAAGCACTGTAAAGATGTCATCAGAATAAATTCCTATAAATGAATTTCTCTAGATTTTTACTGCTGTAAATGAAAAGTGTAGCCCAGTGAATGAGAGTCCGGGGTTTGGCTTGATGTGGGTAATCTATAATCTTACAGAAGTTGGCAAATGTGAGCTGTTCTCAGTAAGCAAATGTTTTCACAATTGAGAAAATGCATGTGTCATAGGAGATATTTCTTCACAAGAACAAGAAGACTATTATTGCTCATTTACATCTAACTTGCACAAAATGTTTCAAAAACATCTTGCTAGAAAATGTAAATATATAAAAACACAGAGTTTAAATATTGTGTGTTAGTTTTGTCTTAACTATAGTTTTTGGTGAGACATTTGTTGGTAGCACAGCTGATATAATGTATATTAGTTTTTCTTAGGAAAAACAAGTATGAAGTGATAAACATCCATGTGCATGATAATGCAAACAAGACACATAATTTTGTATCTGACAGTTTGTGCAAGCAGAGTTGAGTCACACAGGGCTCTGTTCAGCTGAAGAGCATACTCCCACCTCACTCAAATAAAAAAGCTTGCAGAGGTTCAAAAGAGAGTTTCACTCAGTGATTTACTTCATTAAAAAAAATAAATTAATGTAATACATCATTTTACTCTGCTGTACATTACTAAACCAAATTCAAAAGTGTCAAAATCCTGCTCGAAGGCACTGTTGCTTAGCACTTTGAATAGCTGTATGGAATAATGCAAAAAAACCTGCTACAGTGGTGTTGGAACTATGGAGTACTCCAACAAAAGCTGGGTTACAGCAGTTAGTTTTTACTTTGAATGTTGATTTTCCCAAGGACATGTTGTACGTCATCATCTAAACTTTGGTGATCTGTGTTTATTTCTTTTTAGTGGAACAGTGAAGTCTGTCATATGCCCAGAAGCTAGTGTAATGTAATGACCCTTAAAAACAGCTTTACTGCCTAAAAACTCAATGTTATGGAAGGCTGAGGAAAATTCACTTTGTAAGAGCGGCTTCACAAGAAAACTTTGTTCATTTGTTAAACTCTCTCTCTACGGTATGACAAAACAACCTGCATTGAGTTACTTTTTTTTCTGTGTTGGCTTCTCTGGATTTTAAGATGTAGTGGGGATGCAACTCATATTCCTCTCTCCTTTATCCTATCCTGCTACTATTGATATATCAAATTGTATTTTCATGATTAGGATCATGAATCAGATTTATATAGTTGGGGATGAAGTCAATAAGTAAGAACATTTGTGACACCATGAATTCATTGTATTATCTATCTTAATTTATCTTAATTATATTGGCAGTTCTTTGGGCAGGAACTAGTCTCACCTTTGTTCTGTGGTACCCAGCTTGATTATGTGTGTCTGCACATATAGACTCTCGTGTTTTGTGCATTCTTCCCATCCATAGTGAAGAAATACAAGAAACCTATCAAGCATCTCTATGACATATCTATCCATAGAGAAAGGAAAATAGCTCAGAATTCAAAGCCTAAATTAATTTAAATTTCCATGACCAAACCCTCATCCATACTCTGCAGGATTGTGGTGCTGGACATTAATAACATTGAACTGTGCATAGCCCCAGATGAGAATTATTTGACTCTTACTTCAGAAAGAAACTTCTCAGGCTTCTGCCCTCCAGTGGGTAGTCATGGTACACTGAGTCATCCCAAATACTCCCCAATTCTAATGAAAAAATCATCTGAGCTGTGTAAATGTTTAACTTCACTAGAAGGTCTACAGGGTGCATTGCTTAATGCGAATTGTAAATAATGGGACATTCCATTCAGTTTTCATTCAGGCTGAATATGCCTGCTGGATTTCTTCTGGCATCCCAGGATTTCATTGCTTTTCTGTTTATGTAATATGATTAGAGACACATGGAATTGGGCAAAATATCATCTAAAGTAAAATAAAAATCCAAGCATTTTCTTAAAACTATTTTACATTTTTCGAAATAACCATTGTTACCACATCTTATCTAAAACTATTAAAGAAAATAAAATATGCTCAATTTGAATGGAAATTAAATGTATCAAACTTGAAAAATTCCCTACTGACTCAGTACAAGATTTCAAGCAGTTAATTACATTCTTTTCAACAGTTTTTCAGTTCAACAACTTTTAACAGTGTGTGGAGAGTAGTCCCTATTTTCTTTAATTACCCATCACAGAAGAAAGATGTAAGTAACTTAGAGCTTCAAATAAGAAACCAACATTTCCCTTGCATTGAGAAACTCAGAGGAAGTTTCACTGTGAGGCACAGGGCCAGAGTAAGTATTTCTAATACAGAAGTGTAACATCTATCAAAGAAATCTGCTTTTTCACTATGAGGAGGAAATTACTCTCTTGAACTTTTTAGTAAGGTCAGATGACAGGCGACATACCTTGAATACCTTAGAAGGCTCACACTACAGCCATGTAAGTTCCTAAGCAGGAACCCACTTGGTGAACATCTCTACTTTTTTCCTTGTTTTTTAAATATGTGAGGTCTCAGCATTCTCAGGCACGTGGGGATGGTGCTGTGCAGGAGTTGGACTCCATGATCCTTGTGGATCCCTTCCAATTTAACATATTCTGGTCTTCTGCAATCCCTGAGCTTGCATTAAAGCTTTCCTTCAGTTACTGCTTAGAGTGGCATAGAGTTTATCACATTAAAAAAAAACCCCAAAGCTTCAGGAAGTTTATGATTTCCGTGGATCTTGACTGTGATTTCCGTGGTCTTGACTGCTTGACTGGAGTCTATAACCATCACAGAATGGCAGAATAACTAGGGAACTGGACTGTGGGGCATATGAGTTTTTTCAGCCACTCACACATCTTACTGGGCTGGCAGTAGCAAGAACTGAAGACCAAAACTTCATCAGGACTTGAATCATGCACTTCAGGGCCATTACATTTTTTAAAATGCTCTTATCACCTGATTGACATTTCTGGTTTTAGCAGGCGATTTTAAATTTATCTCCAATTTGCATCTACTAACGTTAAAAGATAGAGCGAGCTTAAAAGCTGTTTTCACCAGCACCCGGCTAAAATGATACGTGAGACTGGAGTCCTTTTTTTTAGGTGTAAAGGCTTGGGGCAGAAAACCTTAGAAATTAAAACCTTGAATGAAGATACAGGTCAGAGATCTTTGCGTTGTGTGATTGCCTTGTTGTTCTGGGGTCCACTAGTCTGTAAGCAAGTAGATTGTTTGATCTCTGCCTGTTGCATTCCTTAATTACTCACTCTTAAATCAAAGTCAATTTTCACACTGTCTTTGATGAAATAGCCACTAATAGACTGTTGGCTTGCAGTTTTGTTGACATTCATTTGTAAAAGCCACCTGAGACAGTAGCACAACAGGTGAAATACACAGCTGCTTGAGAAAAGTAAGTTATTATGATACTGGTTCTCAAGTTTTATTTCTACATGTATCACGAATAATTTAGAATGGAAGACTAATTGGGAAAAAGACAAAGCAAATAGGAATAGAACAACTTTCATTGCTAATCTTTTTAAGACCAGCTGCTTAAATTTTCAGTCAATATATAAAGGCTGGATATAGTTGGTTTGTAAGGCACAAACATGAACAACAACGACAACCTCCCTATGGCAAAATAATTGTTTATAACCAGGTTTTAAAGTGTCTTTTCAATTTTCAGTTTGCAATAAGCATCCCTTTTTCACATCACCTTGGAAAACTGATGCTATTCACAGCTTTAATCCATGTAGATATACTCTGAACAAATTTTCATTTTCATTTCCTGGATAGCTGCACATTATGTATACTTGATGAAAAATGAAATCAAATTTATTTTAATTTAGTCTGATTAATCATATCTTTAGGATATGATTATTGAAAGAGATATCTAAAAGAACATCTACTCTCTTCTCAAAATTTCTAGAGTGACAATTACACCAATGCAATGATTCAGTTCAAATGCAAAACAAGGTTGCTCTACTATGATTGTAAAAAATTCAATTTCAAGGATTTTTTATTGCTAAGAAAAATGCTAAATTGAAATTTGTGATTATAGTAAAATTAATAGGTTGAGAAATAGATTTAATTTTCCTTTAATTTCTATGTTAAAATGAAGAAATTACCTAAGGTGATCTAAGTGATTTTGTTGCATAATATTATTTAAAACTTTATCAGCTGTCTCCATAATAGTTTCCATGATGAAAAATCTTGTAGTAAGCTTTCACTGAGATAGATATACATTAAAGCACTTTTAAATTAGCCCAGCTTGTCAGCTGTTATCCACAAGAAGAGCACTCTCATTAAGCAAATTAGAATATCAGTTTTAGGGAAATAAAGTGGCTTCTGACATTGAAAGATACAGATACATCTCAATTTGTGTCAATGTGGACTTTCATCTGAATTGAATAAATAGCTCATATTATGCAAAACATTTTTATCTAATGGGTGCTTCATATTAAAGGACAAAAGATTCCGTTTTGTTTTCTTCTTTAACATTTTTTTCCACTGTCTTCTCTGGTGCAGAGATGCAGAGATATTCATATGGTTTTCCAGCACCAGAGCTTGAAAGAATTTAAAGGGTCTCAGCATGATTAAAGTCACAGAATCTTTGAGTCACAGAATATCCTAAGTTGGAAGGGACCCACAAGAATCATCAAAGTCCAGCTCCTGGCTCTGCACAGGACAGCCCCAATAATCATACCATGTGCCTGAGAACGTTGTCCAAATGTTTCTTGAACTCAGGCAGGCTTGGTGCTGTGATCAATGCCTTAAACATTTAGCCTTGCAATTTCACTGAGTAACAGACCTTTAGCCCTGCTGTAGGGGTTTTGCACTTACCGTCAGAAAGAAGTCAAATATAGACCTTTATTCATATCAATTCTATACAGAGATTTAAGCTAGGCATAAAGAACAAACTATGATTTTCAAAAATTCATGTTACATGGCACTGTTGCAAACTTCATGGAACAGCAAAAAACGAACAAAACAAACCAACCAATGAACCAACCAACCAAAAAAAAAAAAAGTAATAAATAAGGTAATTTCAACATATCAGGCTCTTCCACTACAGACCCTAAGGAGAGTTAAAGGCATTACACAAACAGTAACCTGCTGGTTAAACCCGTGACGGATATTTTCACAACCTATTACAATGCTGGAGTACAGCAAGGCCGAAGAATGAAAATCAGATAGCATAAAGGGCTTTCATCGTGCAGATGATGCTGGATTTAGATGATAGATTAATTAATCTAAGAAAAGACGTAATCATATTAAAGCTGCTACGGGGGGGAGATCTCTTGTGAGAGATACTGAATATGAACATATTTGCATTTGCTTTATGAAATACCTTTGGCAAAATATCAGTAGCAAAGTCTTAATAATGAGCATTAAAAAAAAAGTACACTGAGAAGTACCTGTAGGTTTTAAAAATATATTAACTGAACTAAACATGGATGGAATGGGACTGGTATGAGAACTCCTACTGCCAGCTGCAATACCAGTGCTCTGGAGATAATTAGAAGCTTGGATTAACATATTCAGGTTTCGTTTAACATCCTTAGAGTTTTTGCATTTTGGGGTAGCCTGAATTATGTGTGGAAACTGCCTCTGTAGTGATTACATTCTTCCTCTGATGTCAAAAACTTCCTGGCATCCAGAAGACTGATCTGGAGGCTTGCCTACGGCTTTCATTGCACTCAAGAATGCCCTTCTGCAGTGTGTTTTAGCTGACTATCCCCACTCACCATGCCATGGTTCACAGCACGGTGTTTTCTAAGATATTATGAATTGGGTTCATTCCAGATGCTTTCCAGGAGCCCATCTGTCACCAAGGCACATTCTTTCCCTGAGACAACACCAGATCTTGCCCAATGTTAAAAACCAACTAAACAAACCCCCCCACCTTCCCATCCAGAAATCAGCACTGTTTCTCATTGTAATATAGTCTCAGTTTTCTGAGTAATAGGGTTATCAACACTGACCTCAGAAAAGATTCATGGAAGTATGATACTAAGATCACTGCACAGACTTTTCATTCCATGTGGGAGAATTAAGTGTCCACACACCCTTAAGAGATCTTTTTATTAAATTGCAAAGGTGATATTATTGAAAATAAAATTTTTGCTGAATGGTTCACAGCATTTAATCAGTGCAAAGATCCCACAGCTGTCCATATTTACGCTTCAGAGTGATACTCCTGAAGAGTCCTTTCTTCACAGGAAGGTTATAATAGCTCATAAAATGTTTGTCAGGTGTCAGCCTATTATATAGTCACTTGGTGGCTCTTCTTTCATACACAGGCTTTTCATATTATTTAATATTGTGTCTCCACAAGGTGGTAGAAGTGGGTAATTAATTCCACAGCATGTAGCATTCATAGCTTGATTGCTTTCCCTTTTACTTGGGTGATGAAAAGATAGCTTAGTCCTTTATTTTATGGATTTTTCTAAATATGCCAAATTTTCTTATAAATCTCTTAATAATGATCAGCATTTCTTTTATGTCTCTTGTCATATTTTGTTGTAAAGAGTTTTTCATTTAATTAATCTCATCACTTTTTCCTCAGCTCCCTTTAATGTTGACTTTTCTAAGATTCTTTTTATTTGCTGTTCAATTGTACTGGTAAAGCATGATACGTAATGGCTTGAAGCCAAGGTCAGGTAGCTTGGAATGCATGAATCAAACTCTTTATGGGTAGATCTTAAACAAAATACTGAGTGGTGAAGCCATCAAAAGGGAGACCAGGCCAAAATTGTCAACGGGAATGACTCATTCTATAATGTGTGCTTCAGAATATTCCATGCTGTTGCAAACTGTCACAGTAAAACAGCGGAAGAAAAACACTTCTTGTTGTTTCCTTTGTGTTGCTGAGATTTTAATGGGCATCTCAATCCTGTCTAGTGGGAGGACATCTTTCACTCCATGTGTTCCAGCTTCCTCACTTATGAGCTTTATCATTACTCTCCATAAATGTGTAGACTCTATTTTTGTATACCATTTCCATATATTTTCAGTCTGTTTAGACAAACTTTTGATATAAATATGGAGATCACTATTATAGGATTTAATTAAATTAAAAGAAAATACTTATGTGGATGGCAGTGCAACATTTGTAATTTCAAGTCTTTTCTCACATCAATTTTAATCTATTTTAAGTCGCTCATTTTCTCTGGAGTTATGATTTATACACTTTAGAAGGGTAGAATACAGTATATTTTTACAGATGAAATATTCATGTTTTTGGCCACATATCAAATCTGGATATTTAATTTAGGATTTACACATTCAGGGCTTGCCATCATAATAAGCTTTTTTATTACATGACTTCTAAAGCTATAATTTTGTTATATATCGAAAGTTTTTAAATAAATAGGGCTGAATTAAGACTGTCAATTTAGAGTTGTGGAAAATTTGAGTAATTTTGCACTTCTAAACTAAAGAAGTATGAATCCAGATTGCCAGTACTCTTGAAGCCTAACCTATGATCAGATACCAATCTTGTCCAATCTGTCTGCTTTATCTTTTGAGACAATTAATTCATGAATAGGAAGAAGGTATTTTGAGTACTGCTGAACAAAGAGTTTCTAAGTTGAAGAAAAGATTTCATTTTCTGTAATAACCTTCATATGGCATTCAGCAAAACCACCATAATCAGTTAATATGCTTACCTTTTCTAAAGTTGCAGAAAAACATCTCATAGTCTGCAGAGACATAGAACATTAGCTTCAAGAAAATAATAAAAAAATATAATATATTCCTTTCAAATCAGGTTCTTGTAAGTGCAGGTTATACTATATACAGCTTTGTGACACAGAAAGTGAAGATTTGAAAAGTTGAGCACATCTTCCAGGTTGTAAACACTGTCTAGGCTCTTTTTAATGCAAACTGTCTCAGAAATCCTGAATGAGAAATGCTTTTAACTGTGAAAAAAGGATCAATTAAAAGGAATAATTTTGCACACCTCTTAGTCCCCCTTCAAATTGAAAGCAAAACCATTTAATCTGGAAATTAATCCTAATTTTAAAAACATCATTCTTAAATGTGAAGCCTCTTGCAGAAGGACATGTTGAGTGAAGTTACTGGTGTTGTGTGGATAACAGGTTCTGTCTGTCTGGTCTGTATCCTAATGTACGTGTTCAGGAAATTGGAATCAAAACTTCTGAATATTCTTCTGCTCTGTTGGCCATAATCAGTGTCTGAGGTACTGTCTTTGATATTTTTAATTTTGACTGAGATTTGAACATGATCGGTCAATTTTTAGAACCTGGAGTATCAATCTTAATCAAGGCTCTAAGACCTATTCAAATAAGAGTACAGAATAAATGCAAAGCTATTCCATAGGCACATTAAACAATATTAAAAAATCACTCTAAATTCCAGGTGAGTAATGCACCTTGACTCATAATGACCAAAAAATAATTTTATCTTGGATGCTGTAAGGAAAGTAAGATCACAGGCTGCCTTGTTATAAATAGCAGGGAAGAATTAGAAACATCTATCTTGAGCACTGCAGGTATAGACTCCTAACAGTAACATTTGCAAAGACAATGAAATACTGTTCATTTGCAGTAAGGGATTTAATTGGTACTTCTAAGCGTGATTGAAGAATGGTCTGTCCCATCTAGTGAAATTGTTTTATCTTTTAGAAAACTTACGGATTGCATAATGAGAAGATTGCACATAAATGTAATTAATTTAATCCCACAGAGATTTTTTTTTTAAGTTACTGTGTGGGCAAGAACAGGAGGGCTGAAATTGGTCTTTGGATAGATGATGGAATAAGTATTTCATAAAGGGAGTAACATGACAAACTCGTGATAGTATCATGTGAAAACTCAGATTCAAGTACATCTGTGTTGTATGCTTCCTTTGCTAGTTTTGGTCTTCAAAAGTGGATATAAATTTTTATATTCTTCATCAGTCCTGCAGTCCAGAACTTTTCAGTCAAAATGTCCCCATAGAATACCTTGTAAGAAAAGCACACTCAGGTTAGATGGATTAGTGTTCTGGTTTTGGCTTGGACTGAGGTAATTTTCTTAGTAGCTGGTGCAGTGCTGTGGTTTGGGTTTAGTATGAGAATAATATTGAAAACACATGTATGTTTCAGCTCTTGCCTAGAGTTTGCCTGAAGTCAAAGATTTTTCAGTGTCCCATGAACTTACAGTGAGGAGCTGTGTGAAAAGCCACAAGGAAGCATGGCCAGGGCACATGGCCCGAACTGGCTAAAGGAATTTTCCATACCATAGAATGTTGTGCCAAGTATATAGTTTGAGGGAGTTACCTGGAAGAGGGTTGAAGAGGGAATAGGCTGGATATCGGTCAGTGGGTGGTGAGCAATTTTCTCCATCTCTTGTTTATCTCTTAGGTTCTGTTATTCTCTCTCCCTCTCCTTGCAATTACAATTATTATTATTTGCAAATACACAACAACAGCAACAATAATAATGATAACAATAATTTGTTTCTATTATTAAATTGTTTTTATCTCAACCAACAAGGATTACCTTTTCTTTTAGATTCTCTTCCCCAGTGTGCCAGGGTGGGGGAATGAGTGAGCAGCTGCATAGTACTTAATTGCCAGCTGGGGTTAAACCACAGCAATTACTTAGGGCAAAGAGTTTTGAAGAATGTTCCTGTGGAAGAGAAATGTCCTTAATTCCCAGTTTCTACTCTTATGGGATGTTTAGCAGCTTTTAATCTGAGTTATATTAAACCATGTCTGATTTTCCATTCTAAAGAACTATCACCAAATAAAATCAGCTGATCACTAAAAGAAGTTTTGGTGAGCTTTTATAAACTACAGGCATGAACATCCTTCATCAGCGTCATACCATTATGTTTGTTCACACACTGCTCTGAAGATAGTGTATTTTTTGACCAGAGACACTGTAAAAATTAGAAAAATATTCTCTATACCAAAGGCAACACAAGACTGTAAAAAAGGATGCATGTAAGTACAAAATGCTAATAAGGACTTCCATTCTCATCTCAAATATTTTTCCTGTTTTATGGCCTAAAAATGCAGGATGAAATATTAGTGAATCTTTTAGAAAAAATTTGCATAAATAGCCCCATTTTTAGCGGTTGTTGAATGCACTTGGAGTTCTACAGACAGGTGCAGATATATTTTGCAGTGGGTTGTTTGTTAGCCCTTGGCTATTGCACATACTCACTGTGCATTGGTGCCTCCCAGTTTGAACTGGACGTCCTGTAGTATGTTGTGCACAGAATGAGGAAGCAGCTGGTTGCTAGGAAATTCAATTTACAATTCCATTAACATTGTTATGGTGCCTGCCATAAAGATGTTTCCTCACTTGAATATGGTTGGAGAAGGCAAACAAATAAGCAAAATTCTTGGGTGTTCCTCACCTCTGTGGCCAAACTGGACTTCCAGGGAAACAGTGTGAACACCAGTGGAAAGTGGAGAGTGCAGCACCTGCTTCAAGGGAGCAGCAATTTCTCCAACTTCAGAATTGTTATCAGTTTTCAGAGGTCAAAAATTTTTCTGATGGGAACAAGCTAGCCTGTACAGTTACAAAGTATTCATTTATCTCTCAAGGAACTTCAAAACCTGTGCTTATTTTTCACGACTAAGAATTACCATCTGCTACTAGGGATGCCCTTGCTGAGGCCACTAGGAAGTGACAATAATTACTGGCCAAAGTAAATCACCAGCCTGCTTTTAAGAATATTCCCTTCAACATACAAAGAAACCAAGTATTTCACAAGGACTCTGTGTGAAGAAATTCTTACATTGAAATGTCACCTGATAATTTAAATATGAGTGAAAACATTTTGTTTACTACATTGGGTCAAAAGCACTTGCCTTTGGTCAATGATAAATTGATCAGTGCTACACACAGGGAAAGTATCTCATGCTTTAAACCAAGCTATACTGAGCATGTGGCAAATCTATGGGTTTACAATATCAATAATAGTGAAAATTTCATCATTTTCTCATCAGGTTTTCTCTATTTTCTGCACTTTAAAAATCTATTCTGACACACTGAAAGCTATATAGTAGCTGAATCCAATAAACTATTCAATCTTTTTTTTACTACAACACCATGATTCTGGAAAGAAAAGACTGAGAAATCTAATTGAAATTGTCACCGGTTTTATTGAAGAGCAAAACCTCCTGTTTTTCTGATATCTAATAATGGCTTGCATGAGTCTGTATTTTTAATAAATTTTGGTCTACAAAGAAAAACTCACATGAATACTTGAAGAAATACTGGAGCCAAAACTGAGCAAAACTTTTCTTTACATACATGCTCAAAATTCACCAGGCAAAATGTCTTGCATTTCAGCTGATGAAAACAATACTTTTTTTTCAGTTTTTTTCCTCTTCCAAAACTTTGGTTACTCTCTGAAATTATTGAGAAAAATTCCTTAAGCTTTGCTGTGGCAATTCGCTGTCAGTAGTTCCAAGTATCTCTATTTTTGTTGTTTGAGAATTCTGGTATCCCTATATGATGCTTTATCTGCAGTCAATTTCAACTGTGAGAATACATCCGCTGGAAAGAATGTGCAATGTAATACTACCAATTTTTAATTGGAATCATAAAATATCCGCAAGGATCACTGAAGTCTAAGTCCTGGCCCTGCACAAGACAACCCCAAAAATTGCAGCACGTGCGTGAGAGCATTGTCCAAACACTTTGTGAACTTTGTGAGGGTTGGTGCTGTGACCCCTTCCCTGTGGAGCCTGTTCCAATGCCCAGCCACCCTCAATGCACTTGCCTACTTTACCATACGGCCTAAAATATGACTAAGATAGTTGTCATATTACCCAATAGCCTAATGGTAATTAGGCTATTGCATTTCAAAAGGATAAAGAAACTGAAAGCTCTCCTGTATGGTGTGGAGGAAGGGAAGGGGAAAATTCCCCTCTGTGCCACATTCCTGAAATCAGAGTCCTGTCTGTAAATACCCATGTTTTGAGGCCCTACGCTTCATCTAACCTTCTCCTCTCAAAACCCACTCTTTGCCTTACAGATGTCTCAAGAACCCTCAGCCTTGCATGCAGTAGAAAATCACTCTTACTTTCCACCAAACAAGAGTTAGAGTAAATTAGGCCTTGTTGAAAAAGATGTTAGGATATGGCTTTAGTTATTCCCAAAGGCCAAGACAGTAACAAGAGAGGATCACCCCATACTTAAGTGACCATGCACAAATCTAAGTTAGATAACACCAAGCCTTTCAACAAGTGAAACAAGTTGCAGTGCAGCAGTGATCCTGTGCCATATCTGAGATGCTGGTAGTGTACAAAATATCCTGCAGGTTGCTGGTGGAATCTGAAGAAAATCACTGGGATTTTGAAGCCACAGATATTGAGGATGAGAAGTTAACTGCACAGCCCAAAAGAAAGAGATCTACAATACCTGTGCTGTAGTCCCTAAAGCAACTGAAATACTAGGAACAGAATAACCACTTTACTTACTGCCCCAATTGCCAGGACTACACTGGATGTCCATATCAACTCTTGGATGCCAACCAGTGCTGTAGAGGAATGAATTAAACAATGGAAAAAGCGCAGATGGAAATATTTGGGTAACCCATCTGGGCCACCGAGGTCAAAAAAAGACATCATGACATACCAAATCTGTTTTGCTGTGCTTAGAGGACTGCTATGTGCTACATGTAGTGCCAGCATATGCCATCCACCCACAAACACTTCTGCTACCATGACTCTCACAACAGACTGCTGGCAAATGAGTGGTGAGGAGATTTGCAGTAGGGCAGGTGTACAAAAATACATGTATAACAACCTATGGGCAAGGCACTAGATGGCGAGCAGTGTCTTCCACAAAAGACCTAATCCTGGCTCTGGTGCTCAACAGCACTGAGAATGACAAATGGGGTTGCAAGTAACTAGATAATTGTAACTATGTGAATAATGCCACATTTGTAATGAGTAATTTTACTTGGAAAAATTCTCATATCGGTGGCATTAACAATAAGTTGAGATATTAAGATCTCAGCTGAGGATATCTCAATGTGTATATATAGTTTCACAAATGGCAATGCATGGAACGAATCTGTATGGGTATTTATGGGTGTGTCAACAGGACAAGGAGTGGAAGTGTAGCAGTTCACACAGCTTGTGTCCTGTTGACATGCTATTAACATATCAACTTTAGTTAACAGGATAAAGGAGTAACTAACTTTTAAGGATAGAAGAGAGTAAGCAACCTCATGCTTGCTGTGTAGTCTTTGAGACAAGCAGATTGCGAGCCCCAAGTAATGGTGACAGTTCTTGGGAATTGCATAAATTTCAATGAGGCAACCAAGAATTTGATTTTGTCTATCAAATCAGATAACTGTTGGTCATCAGGTTATCATCAGGAGAGGACTCAGAGAACTCCAAGCCTGAGTAAGGTCTGTGCATAGCATGGCTAGAATCTAGCCTAACTCAACCAACTTGTCTCCTGGACAATGCCATCCCCCTTGCAGAGCACAGAAATACAATAATTTGTAAAATTGCATTTATCTGTCATTAAGTTATTCTTGTATCCAGTTCCAGTTAGACACTGCTTTATCATTTGATTTTAAACCACAAAAAGAGGATTGCACATTTCCCAGTACATGGTTGCACCTGCTCAACCAATCCATCCAACATTTAATCTTTTATCTCAGACCTGTCAGGATTATGCCTGTATCTCTCTTAAGACAACTGAAGTCTGTACATATTATGACCTTGGTAGCAGTTGTCATTGTATATTAGGAACCTAATAAAACTGGCTAGCAGGCAAACACAGGCTTTTCACATTATTGCCTTATAGAGATTTCTTATCCTCTATTTCATTCTGATTTTTGGCTTGCCCTGACAAGAGATGCTTCATTCAATTCCATATCCCTTCCCTTCTAAGCCCTCCATTATCCTGGAGAGCTCAGCCTCTACAGCTCTGAAGCTTGCTCTGACTCCTTCCAAGCCTTATCCAAATCTCCATGTCTTTGACTTGCTCGGTCACCCAATAAGTTCAAGTTCTTCACTCCTCATCAGTCCTCCTTCTCATTCTTAACACTGTGGCCTGATTTGACATGGTCCTTATCTGGCTATTCTTGTTCAGCCTATCCAATAAATCCCTCCTCTGTTCTCCCTGGTTGACTGCATCTCTTCAGCTTGGCTGCTGCAGCCTAGTGAAACTCTTGATCCTTCTGCCTCTCCCTGTCAGTTCTAACCATGGACCCAGATCTAATTGCTATTTAAAACACTAAATGTAGGCATCATTTAATCCAAGTCTACCCACGTCCACTTTATTGTCTGGAAAAAATGACTTTGATGAAGGGGGAGAAATTAAAAAGGAAAAATCAAAAAAGGAAAAAAAGAATATACAAACAATAGGTTTATATTTTCACAGGAGCTATTGAAGCACTTCTTTGTGTTCTTCTTCTGTGTTAGAAGAAACACAGTGCTTATAAAATTATTGTGGCATGCCTGTTCTGGTGGAAAAGAAGACAAGGACAAGCCTGTAGCCCCCAGAAAACTGTAGCTGATAGAAAGCTGATGGAAATCAAGTTTGAATTTTAATAGATAACGCTGAGAAATAAAGCAAATTTCTTTTTGCTCATGGTGAATGCTTCAAATTTAAGGTTTCAGTTCACATGTGCTCAAACTGAAGGAAGGAACATCACTGACAGAGATTCTTTGGGCTCTTAATAATAAAGGAAAAAAGTGAATTGAAAGAAAAGCTGGTCTTTGAAAGAGCTGCATTTCTTTCAGAAGAATGAAAAGGTTTTGACCAGTATGTTAATCTGACCTATCAGTGATAGGTGCTTAAGAATACATAAAATTGATCTCTTGACTCAAGGTCTTTCTAACTTGAAAATGGAGAATGGTAACTAAGTCCCCATAGAACTGTTTTTATTAACTATAACTAATAATTTTGATTGAGGATTTGGCAGGAAATGCCTGCTTTAACAATGAATATTGCTTACTTGGTGACACTCGGAAGTACAAGTAGATTTGCCAATGCAGTATTTTATTCCACGACAACTGAGTCATCCACCACATAGCCAATATATTTGCTAAGATTACACAAGTGGCCTTGGAAAAAAAATGGAATATCTAGGCCTTATGCATCTCAATGAAGGAAGCAGATTGTCATAACAACTTTGAAAATGCCATTCTTTTTCAGTCACAATTAATTTTAGCTCAGCACAGGCACTTCACAGAACTGAAAACCAGAAATTCAATAATAAAACTGAAAGCGATTGCTAAAGGTGCAGGTTATGGACTTTTCTACCTCCAGCATGCTGCAACAGTCCTCAGTCTGGGCATGAAAGAACGAAAGCCAGAGAAGACAGAAAATGAAGCCCATGACAAAATCTTATTCATTGTCCATTGTGGAGAATTTGAATAGTGTATCTTCAAAGGTAAGCTGTCAGTGTTACAGGAGGGTCTCAACTAATTAACAACAACTAATGAATTTAAAGCACATACTCAAGTGCTTTGCTGAATTGAAGCCTAAACAATGGTAACAAATGATCCTGTGTGTGTACTGCTTGCTTCCTTTTGAGTGAACAATTTCTTCTGTATCATTCGGAGACCTTATCACAGTAAATAGTGCTTGGCTTTTGTGTGGCTTTCCCTAAGCAGTAAGGCAGAGAGACCACCCTGTGGCCTAAAGACCTTACAGACTAACACTTCCTCCATTTTCGAAGTGGACAATCATGAAGACTTTTTTGATAAAGTGTGGATCAGTGCTAGTTTCTTTACATAGAAAGTTTATTTAATGTACATGTGTTGCTTACAAAGCAGATAACCTGCAAAATTGTAAACATACAAGTAATACTAAAATTCCTTCAGATTAAAAAAATTGTTTCTCCTTTTCCTCCTTTATCATTTACTGTTCCATTGTTTTTCCCTCATCCATATCATGTCAGTCTAGAGCCAAGTAATATTCCTTAAGTGGAAATAGGAGATTCTGCCAAGAATTTCTCAATGTAAAGTCCGCTTTCCATATTGTCAAGACTCATGGTAAATAATTTTTTCTCAGTTGGAGTGTTATCTGCTTTGGCTGAGAAGTGAGTTTTGAAAAAAACAAGGTGTGAAAAAATGTCACTCTTTGTTTCGTCCAGACTGGTATCATCTGTCATATGTGTTGCTATTATTTATTTAGCTGGACTGAGCAGCAGTTTGTTTTTATTTCATGTCTTTGACTTTTGACTTTGCTTCTCCAGAGGTCCTTTTGTCTCCCCTCTTCAACAGCTTTGTCCTGTAAGAACGGACTGTCAGCATCTGTGGATATCATGGTCTACCCTGCTTTTGTTTTGGTCCTTAGAGGCTCAAAAAGGCAAGATGAAACAAGGGAAAGGAGAAACACTTTCTGTTCCTGACTTGTAGAAAGGCAGGTCTTGAAAGTTTTTTAATTTTCAAGAATATTGCTATATGGAAAGAATATTATTCTTTCTGAGTAATAAACTCTCTGCTTATTACAGAATACATTTCATCAGATCACAAAATACCTCTCAAACCAAATTAACATCATTACCTTATTTTCATGAAACCCTGATTATTGAAGAGATTTACCTGCAGTGACTCAGCAGGTCTGAGGAACTATAACTAAGACCAAGATATTTTTAAAAACTGAGACTGACCAATGTAGCTAAGAATATGAATTCTTTAAAAGAGGTTTCAAATATTTTACTTTTTGAAAAATTACGTTCAGTTTCCTTATCATCAGTGAGGGATCTTCACAGTCAGAATGAAAGGTAAGGCAGGTGTACTGTATCATGGAAAAGCCCACCACTGAGTAGACCTAACGAGAGCTCTGCAGAAATGTGATGGGATTATAGGAAAGGGGGTGTGTGAGGTTAAACTTCCAAGGCACCCAACTTATCAGGTTGTTTTCTTTAATGAGCCAAGTAGCTAATAGTTGCTATAAAGCTGTTTATTGCAGAAGCACATCTGTCTCAAAGCAAAAGTCACAGGCAGTAAAGTCCATGCTAAGTTTTGGTGTAAAGTCCCAAATAAAAGCAGAAGCAAAATAAAAGCAAATGGCAAAAAGAAAATGGCAAAAAGCAAAAGCAAAAGCAGCAGATCTCCCCAAAGCATGTTTTTATATAGAAACTTCTCAACAAGCTAAGATACAAACTCAGACCACTACTTCTTAACCTATTAGAATTCTAGTTTCTTAGCACACCAGGCTACGCATAAACTATGCATATGGTCTACTTTGTTCTATTTAAAAAATGAAAGCAATATTCTTACTATAGCTTTATTATGTCTAAAACTATGTTCTTGGAGCCTCCACAGAACTCCTAGTATTTAAGACTATGTTTTTCAACCTTCACTAGAACTTGAACTTCTACACTGGTGTCTAAGACCTTTTACTTACTAAAAGCACTTAAAACCCATTCTACTTACTTTCTTACTTACTTGCTTATACTAAAACTTAAACTTATACATCTACTTTATGTATGAGTGGCTTAACTTACTTCAACCCATCCAAAGGCTTTATTTCAATCCCTGCACTCTGATTTCTCTCTGAAGAATTCAGAGACTCCTGACTTACTGACTCCAACAGGGGTGTGGATAAGATTCCTGTTGCTATATATGGGCTAGCCATGCTTATCTTCAAATGCATATTCTGTCTCTGCAAGGTGGTCTCATAATGATGTGTAGTCCCTCCATCTGGCTGCACTACAAAGGGACTTCAGGTAGTGTTTGCCACCACTTTTCCAAGAATTCTGTGCACATGCACCACATGTGTTTCTAGCTGAATCATTCCTTCACAAATTAACATTAATCTTAAAATACGTTTCTCAAAATACTGATCAAATTGATGTAAGCTATGTGTTTTAGGATAGTTATAGAACCAAATGTTAAGTAACAGAAGAGAAAATAAACAACAAATAGGAATAGTCTATAATATAATAATTAGCTCCATTTTTACATGTATCAAGAGATTAAATGTATTGACTGTTGATTTTAAAGGGAAACAGTGTCTTTTGTAAGTAAACAGTAATATTTGTCACATTATGTTCCTGCAGCAGGATGATTAATGTTTGTACAAGGCAGATGCTTTTGAATAGGTGGATATTATTATCTTTATATGTGCAACAAAAAATTTAGAGAATTAAATTTTTTAACATAAGAAGTGTATCTTAAATGGCTTAAATTAGTTGATCATGAAATTCTGGGAAACAGAGCAAGCAAAAGATGACAGACCTTCACATAAAGCACGAACTTAATTCAATGTATAAATATCTGATTTTTATGTGATATGTGATGTTTTCTGGTAGTAAGCAGTTGAAGACAATCAGGTAACAGGCTGTGTTGAAGCTATCCTAGTACTGCTAAGGTGTTTCATTTCAACCTATTCTCAATTACAGCAAAAACTCCGGGACTGAACTAACACTGAAACTTTACTTTTCCTTTTTTCCTTTTTTTTTTTTTTTTTTTCAAATGAAACAGTTGCTGTCCCACTACTGAACTGCAGTTCTCTCAGATTCACAGAGAAGATACACAAGATTATCAAATAAGATGTTCTGTTGTCTGCTAGCTTGCTTCCTTGAAACTAAAATATGAATTGCCTCTCCAAGGAATTCCTTTAGAATACAATGCTTTATTCCATCTTCAAGATAAAGTTGTTTTATTTTAATGCTGAATGTCTATGGAAACTATTCTTCCAGCTGTGGCATACTGAAATGTCTGTGGCTTAGAGGCTTGCTCCAAGACTCTATCAGCAATATTTTACAAATGCATGTGTTCAGGAAAATATGGCAAAATATTGGTGTTAATCTTTTACGCTGTCTTTAAAAACATTCAGCAAGCCATAGTCATGAATGTTTTCACTTAAAAGCCTGTAGGTAAATGTACTATACCATACTTGTATGTGTAGGTAGAAATTAAAATGCGTACATGTAGATGCACACATACATAATAAAAAAGTACAGACTGCAGTTTCTGGACACCTGCCAGTGCCTTGTAGATAATAATAAACATGATTGACTCCTGAAAAATGTAATCCTAAAAAAATTGGATTTATGTCTCCTGTATGTTTGGACATAATGTCAGAGTTGTGGATTTTAGTTTTCTTGAAATGAAGCCCTCCAAACCTCTAGAGTGAAAAATGGACAATGATATATGGTTGCTATATAAATGATGTTGTCCAAAGATAATCACAACGGGATTATTAAAAATATATTTAATGTTGATTCCTTCATTGTGGTTTCAAGAGTTATCGATTTAAAAGCAGGAAATATGCAGAGAAAATATTACTGAATATCAAGTACATCTTTCTGCGTGGAGTATAAGTACAGAGTCTGTCTTTCTTAATGAGGATTACCTAAATCTTATGAAATATTTAATTGTCATTCTATCTATTTTAGAATGACAGGACAGCAGTAATAAGTTCAAACTACACACATAAAGTATGAGGAAAATTCTAGAAATCCTAATGCAGGAAGTGTGTTCCTATATGTCACTGTCTGTTTTACACCAGTGAAATCAAGTAAAGGGGAGAGATTTCAGTTTCTTCCTAGTTCCATAGCAACAGAAGACCAGATATGTTGATATCTACCATCAACAATAAATGCAATTCTAAAAGACCCTTAAACCTCTTTTAAGTTCTTTAAGAATTTTTAAGCTACTTTCCTGGGGAAAGATAATGTTGCATTGTCTCAGAGGCTTAGAAATTCTTTCCACGAAGAAGAAATTATTCCTGTTCCATGTTGGAATTTGTGGCCATAAAATAAATGAGATTTCATCTCAGAGCTATAACAGTTTGAAAAATGTTTCCGGAATGGGGTGAGATCCATCTCTTCTGGCTACATATAGGTAACTGATATTAATAGGAAGGAATTTTTTGCATGCAGATGCTGAGGAAAATAAACAAGGGACATGCAACTGGCATCACAGTGCAAGCAAAATATTAATATTAAGCTGGAAGTTCAAAGAGAAGATTCTATACAGGTATAGGCAATTTACATTTCCATAGAGCTGAAATGAGAAATGCTCCTTACATTAAATACTCCTATATACCTCTTTGGAATGAAGAATAGATCCTTTCTTCCAGTACTGTAGTTGAAGTTCAAGGTTATTTCCCTACATTGTGAATGCATTCATATATCATAGCTAATATGCTTAGAAATACTTCAGAAATGGTTGAAACACATCAAACACATCAAAGCATTGGTTATTTGAGATTGTAGTTCTATACAGGGATATGAACCACTCTGTATTTTGGGCTACCTTGCAAAGAAGAAATTACCAGAGTCTCTTCTCTGAACAAAATTACTTTACACTGTGGTCACTCTGATTCCTTTCACTTTGATAAAACCTCCAGTGTGTGTGGATATGAGACATGATAATGAAAGCACACAGGGATGAAAAGCTATTAAGAAGGGAGCATGAATTCAGCCAACTTCCCACCTTGAAATTATAAGGTTATTATAAATCTTATGCTTGAAATACCAAGGTATGGGGAGAAACCTCATGTGTCCCTACAGGTGCACTCACTTTAGATCACTTAGTGTATTATTTGCATGCAGAAGAGGGCTAGTTTTGAATAGTTGTTCCCAGCTCCTATCCTATTCCACAGGCTTTGAACACACACACATACAAAAGAGCAAACATAAAGAATGAAATTGCTTCAAGCATCTCCTAGGACTTAAGGTCATTAAAGAACTTCAGGGTCTTGAAATAGCTTGTTGGGTCTCATTGTCCTCTCAGCATCTCTAGTGATATCCCAGAGCTTTAGATTTATTTATTATATTCTAGAGGCATGTTTTTCATAACAGTTATTAAAGTTTTAATTTTCCTATCACAGTTCATTCCCACTCTTTTTCTGTGCAAATTTCTTTTCTGATTGCAAAGTTTCAGGATTTTTATGTCGTGGCCTGGATGACCCAGAGAGGAATCTCTTTGGAACTCAGAAATTACATTACTACATGGAGTGGTAAAATTAGCCAAAGCATTGCTGGTGCACTCTACAGAATGATGGTGCCACAACAGCCTTTCCTAACTCAATACTGATATTCACCACTTGCCTCCCATTTCTCTTTTGCTGAAGTAGAAAAATGATTACTCTAATGATTACTCTAATCCTGGACAAAAAAAGACATTTTTTGGGTGGGGGAAATAAGTTTACCAGACCAGCCATCTGAACATGCTTTTTTCCTTAAAAAGCCCAAAATTCATTTTTACAGGCTAGTTTTCCTGCGGTCTATTTAAGCTGTGTGGTTAAAGGAATTGACACCCTCTTCCTATGTCTTCTCAATATTCAAATGCATTAAACAGTTCTCTGCCTTTGCACAAAATTTCCCATCTTGCAGTCTTTGGATCATAGAGACAAAATGCATTATGTGTGTCTTTAAATCTGTTTTTCCTCAGTGCTTAGTACCATGCATGCTTTCTTACAACCATCTCCTTTAATCATGATAACAAAGTATTATTTTATTCTTCTAGAGAGAGCTCAAATGTTTTCAAAATTTACATCCATAAATGACAGTAATCAATGAAAAGGCTAAGTTTAACCCTTTAGAAAGATGTACACTTCAACAGATAGTTCTGCCACTGTCTCTCAGTTTAGATTTATATTATTTATTTTTGTCAAAATAGTGAGATTACAGAAATACTGCAACTGCAAACCAGAATGGTGTGAAAAAAGCGGAGTTGATTAGAAAAATAATAGTTTTAAGGTAGAGGATTATCTTACAAGAAAGTACTGTTCCAAAGAAAGAGACTAACTCGACAATAACTAGACACTGTCATGATAATGTGTGATTTTAATTATATCCCTAACATTGATAGATTAACAGATAATGAACAGAAATATCAACTACATCAATATTACTTCAAACATGGCTAAATATTTAATGTATAAATTGAAAAATCAATGTAAAAGTAAAATTTCCAAAGCTAAAGACAAAGTGTGTTAAATAGATCTGAATGACAGAGATTGGTTAACTCCCTAATTGGAAGAACACACAAGTGAAACTAATCACATAAGTAAAAAAATAAATGAAAGAAAGGCTGTCACAGAGATTAAAGATTTATACAGCTGTTTCATCCATCTGGTGTTTAACCAAGCAAAGGCTGGTGGAGAGCATATGACTCAGATGCCTATATTACAGGATAACTGACTGATTAAATGAATTTGTACATCCATCAAAGACCATAAGACTTAAAATTAGACTTACCAAAAAAAGCCACACAAGATGTTTTGAGAGCACAGAATTTGTAGACGAGTTGGCACTGATTTTAAAAGCAGTTTTGGAAGACCACAGAACAAGATACCAAGATTGGGTTTTAGAGCTGCATCAGATATTAAGTGCATAATTATTGAAATCAATAGGCTTTGATTGATTGTCCAAAAATACTGCACATGAAGAAAATGGGTGACTTTTGAAATGCAAAACATGAAGTGGTGAGTTAGAGTTAAAATTATGAAGCTGTGGAGAAAATTTATTTTCCCACTGTATTTGAGCAGGTTATGCATATAATTTCCCATGAATTTTATTAAAGTAAAAAAAAAAACAAAAAAAAATATCAGTACCGCCACTTGTCAAATCAGCTTTACAATATGCTTAACTATGTGTCCAAAATCTCAAGAAAAGCTGTTGACTTAATTGAGATACTTTTCATATGGCCAAAACATTCTGATGTGCTGGTAAGTGAGAAGAAAATCAATTTCCCACTTCTAATCTTTTCAATGTAAAGTCCTGGTGATCTGCAGTGCACAGGTCAGCAACCAGTAGTTCTCTGTTTCAAGTGAGTGCTTTTAAGCATGTCTCATGCTCAGCAGAGCATCCAAAATCTTGGAAAAAGAAACATCAGTCTACTCACAGTAGTGAGATTGTTTTCATTTATCTACAATAAACATCATATTCATGAATGATCTTGAGATGTTTGCCTCTTGTCTTCTCTCCCATACATGTACTAATGGGGAACTTTGCACACTGAAACATGCAGTGACTGGAACATCAGGCAGAACAACTTGATGAACGTGATGAAAGGCAGAGATCTGGGAGGACCAAGGTTAGCATGTCGGATATCCTCACAACAGAACTGTCTAAATTTGCCACAAGAGAAAATGAAGCAAAAAATTGTAGTTAGGGATCTAAAAAAGATACGTAAATTTTTTCAGTTTTCTGTAAAATCTCTGTAAATTTTCTCCCTATCTATCATGCACTGGTATACTGCAGGAATGAACATGCCAAACAAAAATCTAAACATGCTATCTGAGAGAACACTAGCTTAGGTTTTCCCCACATGCTTTCTCTTTGCCTTTTCCCAATAACTATTTTCTTGGATTTGTCACAATTTTAACATCACACAATACCAAAAGCCAAAGCTTACAAAATTTTAAAAGTGTTAAGCTTGATACTACATGTGTTATTTATTAAATTAACTCTGGACTATGTTAGGCTATATAAAACACTGAGTGTATAAAACATGTCATCCTGTAGAAATTCTACAGCTCAGCTTATGTACTGGCAGGCCACTTGCAATAGTTTAATTATGCTTGCTTTTACAGAACTCCCAAACACAAATCCTGCTAGAATTTAGGGCGAAACCTTGAATCATTCCTTTTCCTACAGGCAAGTCCACTTTGTAAAATAGACAGGGCATATAGGCACAGCTACCTCCAGGCTGTATGAGCTAGAGTGATCTTCCTTCAGTTAAACATTGTCAGACCAGCCATTTAAGCCCAAGTCAATCACCTTCAATAAGAAGACACAGGGAACTCAAGAAGGTGGTCTGTCTTACAGGTACCCAGTTGACTTTCATATAAGTAGTACTTTAGAAGTGGTTATTTTTTTCTGGGGAAGTTGAAGGAAATGTTGGAAGACTCGCTGCCTCTAAGTGTAGACATAGAACTTTGAGATATCTGCTTTAAGCTCCTTTGCCTTTTCTGTAGTTGGACTTGCCTGCTGCCTAACACCTAAAGGTGTTGGACTGTTTCTTTTACCATCATGTGTTTGTACAGAGTTAGCACAAAACCACCTGTGGGACACGGTGTACAGACAGTTCTTGCTCAAGTTTCTGTCTGCCTGGCATTAAACTCTTGTGCAGGTCATTGCATGATAATGCAGAGAAGCAGAGCAAGATGTATGCAGCCACTCACAAAGCAGGTTCCTGAATGTCAGACATGGTGAGTATTAAAAATGCCCATGGACTTCTGAAGAAAAGACACAATTTTTATTTCACCCCTTGTGGGGAAAGTGCTGCTGTTTGCTAGGTGACATATCATAGAGCAGAGGTGAGGCATGCTGTGGACAAGGAAGCCTTGAGGAGGACACTCAGCCACACATTTCACTGTTACCCTTTTGTTTTAAATTACCTTGAATTTTGTACCAATGAGCAAAAGGGATAATATGGATAGGGATTTAGGATATTTCAAAGATCAAAATAAATTTGCAAGTGAGAAAAAAAATGAAACTATGTAGATTAAACTGGTTATAAATCTTTGGATATTAATAGTTTTACTTGCATTACTTCTCTGTGTATTCCTTTCCACTATTCCACTTTGTCCCAAATGACAACAATATCTACCAATGGTATCGTACTTCAGACACTTGTGCTAAAGTCAGAAAATACCTTTCCTTCTGAAAAGACAGAGAGCAACTTTTCTGCAGAATATATGCAAAATATTTTATGGAGAGCACTTAGTGATAAACAGGAAAAGATATTTAGAGCAAAGGGGCACAGAATACATTAGTAAACACACATGCATATACATATAAAAGTAAGATAATTACTGATTTTTCAAAAGGATAGGGAAGATGGTCTACAGAGATATTGTTTTTCTAATAAGCAGATGTAAGCCATAGAAGGCATGGTTTAATTGGGGAAGTTTTTAACCAGATTTTGGAATGAAGAAGATAAAAAAAATTTACGGAGATAGATGTGACTCTTTTTCTTTTCTCTTCTCCATGCCTGATAAGAAGACAGTAAATCACACTTCAAATGACACAAATTTTAGAATTCTTGAAGTGAATGTGTTGACAAAATAATGGTAGAAATAGTTAATTCAAAGAAAGTGGAAACCATAGTTAGAGAGCATGTGGAGGGTATTGTAGGGTTGGTTTTGAGCAGATCTGTCTTTCTTTCCTTAAGAAACATTTTGGACACAACACTGTTTGCAATATTTTCAAAGATGTATTAATATAAGTCAAACTTTCAGCAGGATCACAAGTTTTCAAGAGAATGATTTCATGCCGCTGATGACCACTCTCACTAGAGACCAACATCTCACACACAACACCTGCCATTTTAATTCTAAAATATTTGCCCAGCTGTTATCAGTGTGTCTTTGGTCCCAGGGAAAGAACACAAAATTAGGGCACCTGGGAAAACTGCCTCATTCTTTCTATCCCGTTCAACTTAAAATTAATCAAGAATGAAAAGTTTTAAAGGTGTTCTTTCTCTTTCCCACTGGATTCAGACAGTCAGAAGAAAATTAAACAAAAGGAGGAAGATGATGAATCAGTCTCAGAATATGAATAATTTTGGGACCAAGGAGCTTCAGACAAAAGAAAACACAATTCTCATTTTCACAGTTCATCTTTCATATTTGAATACTCACCACCATCTACTGCCAAGATGCTGAGATTAAAATCTGTTTCTCCATTTGTCATCTCTCATTTCAAGTGAATTCAAAGGGATCACTGGTCCCAGACTGAAAGTGCATCACTCTCAGAGCATTAAAAACAACATAAGAGTTTGTTGGGAAGATCAGCATGAAGTCATTAATGAAATCGTGTTTTTCTGACAGTAAAGAGCAAGGAAGGGGAGAAAAGGTATCCTTTCCTCAGGGTCTTTTAAAGTGTCTTCTTGCAGTTTTATCTGTTCTGGAACCCTTTCTTTCTCAGTTTTACTTGTTTCCTTTTCTATTATAAATGCAAAAATGTATTGCTACTGCAAAGCATACTCAAACACTGGGGTAGTGAGAGTCTGGATCCTGGCTCTCTATCCTGTATGATCTCACCAGGTCTCATAGGCCATGCTTTCCTTGGTTGCACACTTGTGATAAGAGCTATCTTGTCTACTGCGTTTGCAAGGCTACACTCTCACTTTGCATTGCTACCATTAGATTCAGCCACCCACAGCACCCCACTTCTCTGGACATTCTGTATTCTATGCTGTAGCAATGGTGCCACCTTTCTTCTAAAAGATCTCAGGAAATCTTGACTCCATGTATAATATCTACACAGAAAAACTTCTTGTATGGTGGATATGATGACCTGAATATCAATTACTTGACACCATGAGGAGTAGAAAATTTTTCACCCAGCTGGCATAGAAAAGCCCAGGAACACAGAAGTTTTCCATATGGACTGATCAGTGGCATGGAAGCAGAAGGAGGAAGTTGAATACAGCGCTGGTGCCTGGCAGGATGGGGGCTGAACTGTCAGCAATCCCTAAAACCCACTATCTGTAGCCAGAGTTGTCAGTAAAATAAAATAAGGGCAATGCCCATCTTCTTTGGCCAGCTCTGCTACCCCAGCTCCATTGCCTCCTTCCCAAGTGGCTAACTGATTCTAAAATCCCTGAGTCCTGGTGGTGAACCATTTCAGAGAGTTCAGTATTTGGAGCTCCAGAAGTCCCTGGATTTTGTCCATCCATCTGATACAGAATGGGATCTCCCTGTCCAGATCCTGCTTGCTCTGGAAGTGACATGCCACTGAAGGCATGGATCTGAGATAAACATACCTGTGTGTATACAGGGCAGATTCTAAGTATACATATATATTATAAGTGTATAAGAATAAATGTAGGATGCATGATTAATGTAAGATTAATGAATGTAAGATTGATATTATCCTAACTAAGAAAGACGCATGCATATGTTCACATATGCATGTTTATGTGCACAATACAAAGTGGGCTAGTGCTTCCTATCAAAGGATAGCTATTGATATAGATAAAAACACAGCAGAAATACTTACAACAAAGTAAAAATCCAGGGGCTTTCAGATTAATGGAGTTGTTGCTAGAAACACTTATACTCATTAAACATTCTTTTTGATTTATTTTCCCCCTATACCTGTAAAAACAAAAGGGTAAATTTTATTTTATTTAACAAATTTGAGCCTATGTACGAAGTTACCCTGCAAATTTCCTGTTATTCTGTGTGTGTGAAAAATGCCAGTATTTTATTTTTATTTTGAAAGATACCAACCATTATTATGTAAAATGCATTAAACAAAGAGCAGCCGTTTCTCCTTATTTATTTTGTTTTTCTTTAAAAAGATGCTTTTCAGCCTGAAAAGAATTCTAACAATAAAAATATGAATAAAATACAAGTAATTTCAGAATGTTCTGGGACTATGTGGAACAGAAAAATGAACATTTATAATTAAAGACAACATCATTATGATCCTGAAAGGAACCAATTGAAACATTTTTCATGTGATTTCACTGCACTGAGGCCAAAACAGTTCAAAGAATAACAGTTAAACAGTGTAACAGTTGAAAAGGATGCTTTTAACAGGAAATTTTTTAGTCTGGATTCTCAACTCAGAAATGACCAGAGCAAGTGACTCACATTTTTAGGGCTTCAGTCATTGTAAGTTGAGGCTTTACCTTCACTCATTTCAGATAGAACCACCTGGAGATGCCTAGCCCTAAAGGAAGGAGGCAAAGGCTCCCAGCCAGAGTCATCAGAATTTACTTGGCACTAATCACTTTGAAAACTCACAAGATAAAAGGGTTTCAAGTTTCATATGTATTTTCCAGATGTTTATGAGGTACACATTTGGATCTCAGGATAGTTCAGCACAAGTCTACCTCTATCAAAGTGCTACAAAGGTTCAACTCTGGAATGAAAAGAGGATCTGGAAAATCAAATATTTTCATGGAAAGGATCTGGGAAATCAAATTTCATGGAAAGGAACAGTTACCTTCTTTCAGCTTTGAAGCTAAAGTTGTTCTCATCTTTTAAATTTTCAAGATAATTTGAAATCCCAATTCTCTTGTAATGAAGCATATTCTTTCACTCTCTCCATGCTTACTTATCAATAAGCATTATGCTGAAATATGCATATTCTTTCTGGAATTTTACCAGGATTGCTGACTTTTCCTGAAATTTGATGTCCAGATTTTTTAGAATTTTTTTTTGATTCACTATGTGGAAGTAAGAAATCAGGATTTCCTAATTCTGACAAAGAGTAAGTGCTTAATTTCCACTATCTAGGAAGTATTGTAACCCTGCTCTTTGAAACTGACATAGGGTACCTCACATATATTTTTAATAAGAGGATCAGACCTATGTGCCCAAGTTGGAGACTACTACAAAAATAAGAAAATAAATGGCCCAAACCCCTGATAATATAAATTAATATCAGGAGCAGCTACCTGTCCATAAATCACAAACAGAATAAAGGAAACTGAAAGAATAACGAAATGCACAGGAACTCATTCAAGCCTTCATAAACCTAAGAAAAAAATACATCTCCTATTTATCTCAATTAAGAACTCTAAAGATTCTAACAGCTGTTGAGGAGAAACTCTCCTACATTGAAAAAAATGGAAATACATTCCTTTACATAAGGAAAACAAACATTTCCTCTGAGTTTATAAGCAGATGATCTCTGCAGAGCTTTGTGACAAACCAGAAGACCATCCCACACAATGAAGAGGTAAGGAATGCCTTCTACAGTCTCATTTACCAAAGCATCTTTGCTTAAAGGAGAAATTTTGTAAACATGGATTCCTGGGAAAAGATAATTGAATCACAGCATGGCAGGAGGAATGCATGGCCTAGCAATGTACCAAGGACGAGGGACTTTTTTCCTGCAAAATATGAGAATGGCACACCACGGACTCATTGGAAAGACAAGTTGTTGAAGCTAGGATTGCCTGTGTGCCGATGTTCCACAGCTGCCACCCAGCATGCAGCTTCAGAGGCAGGCCAGTAATAACACCTACCTTGGACAGCTTGTTGATGCTTTGTGTTCAGATGAAACCTTAGAACAAGATGGAATATCCTGAGCACAGCAAGTGGACAAGTTAATGCCCCTAGAGATCACAAAGCCAAATCACATTTAAGCTGATATTGATCTGGGGGAGATGACCCTGTTAGATGAGGACTATCAGTGGAAATTAAAGAAATTGCTTTGCAGACAAACTTGACAGGGAGCCCAATTTTTAGGATTAAATGTTGGGTTATTACGAGTAATTCATCAAACACCGTTCCAAGGTAGAAGCACTACTTTTCATATTGACTGCCATGATATTGAAGAAAAAGGGAGCAGAGGCCAAAAGTGCACACAGCAGACATATTTCTGGATGTGGAATACCAAGAAACTTCCAGAGAGGTAAAACTAAACAGCTGGCTAGCTAAAACAAACAGATTGGAACACGCATGTAGACAAAAACAACGCTGGCAAGCAGGAGAGCTGTAATATAAATGCTTATTCTTTCCAAAGCTCTCAAGGGGGAAAAGTGAATCCCATGTGGGACTTCTGGCTTAATAGGCAGAAGCAGAGACTGGAGAGAGATTGCCTTGCCTTGAACCATGTTCAAAGAAGAAGCTGGCTCAATAGCAAGCAGTGCCAGTGCAGGGGTGAAGACAGGTGAGATGCAGAAGCCAATCTGGTCATTCAGAAGAGCTCATCATTCAAAGTTGAACAGGTCATCACTTTGTTTATCAGCAGTGAGAAGAGCATATCCTCACATCCAGAGGCACTTTGTTTACACTTTACTGGACACTGTCTAGCATATAATAAGTGAATATATGCTGGTCTGTGGCTCAGGAAGATTTTTGTCTCTGCTAACATATTTTGGAATGTACAGTCTATCAGATCATCTTAGTAGGCAGTTTGTCCTAAGGCTAGTGCAATACCAAACAAAGGGACTTCACACTCCCTCGTTTATTTATTTCTCTCTCCGTCTCCTCTCTATCTCTTTTTCTCCACTCTCATCTTCCCTGATTTTTCTTCATTTTTCTCACTCATCAAAGTGCAATTTTATTATTTCAAAGGCATTTGCAAATATATGGCCTTAAATGGTGATCTGAAAACAGCAATATTAGACAAATCCTGCATGGGCAGGAGCATCTTCAGTCACAAAAGTCTACTCCTTCTGGGCTTCAGCTTGATCCCCTGAGATTCTCCTCTTGGCTCTGTCAATGTCATTATCTCTTCAGAGCACTTTCTCTGACAGACCTTTTAGGCAAGGGCCAGGCTTTTTAATTGCATTCTGAAGTAAAGGATGCAGACCTACACTGTATCTGTCTCTTTGTTCAACAGACAGGCAGCTATGTGCTGGATTTTCTGTGCAGTTTGCATGCCCTCACAGACCTTTCCTGCCAAAAAACTTAACAGCAGACTTCACTTGATCATGAGGGTTCATAGACACTGTTGTAGATTTCATACTATTTGTAGTTGCCTTATTTGGCTGGGAAAGGATGGATTAAATGCCTGTACTAATTACTTTAAGACAGTTGCAGCAGCTGATTTGTCAAAGCTATGCAAATATTGCAGCCTGATGAAAATGAAATGTGTCTAAAAGTAATTTAATTTGGGGAGAGAAAGTAATATAGAATTTTAAATTATTACATTTTAACCATTAATGTCAATCATATTGTTAATAGAAACATTCAAAACACTCTTTAGTGGAGGAGAAGAGTATTTTAAATTTATTTCTCTAGCTTCCTAACCAACTGAAAGGTTTTCTGCAAGATTTTGTCACACAGTATGCTGGCTGCACTACTAATTAAAAACTGGTAGTTTCTAAATTAACCTGTGAGTACCTACAGTGATGGAAATTGCCTCCTTAACATTATTATTTACTGACAAAGCAGGTGATGACCTGCTTGTATCTCCAAAACTAGTTCATTAGTTTGCTCTAATGGCTACTGTAGATAAACACTCTGTTATTTCACTATCACAATGCCTACAGAAGAACGAGCTGCTAAAATAAAAAAAGGGAAGGGAAGGGAAGGGAAGGGAAGGGAAGGGAA
>VXBI01005049.1:252657-268639 GCA_013397375.1 Toxostoma redivivum | reverse complement strand
AGAAAAGAAAAGAAAAGAAAAGAAAAGAAAAGAAAAGAAAAGAAAAGAGCCACAAATTTCTTAACTGGGCTCTCTAGTAGGGCCAGTGTGACTCATTCTTGGTCAATAGATGCATACCTGACAGCTGCCATTAATAACTATTAAAGTGCTGCTTGAGCTCCAGGGTGAGACATGCTTCAATGTTCTAAAAATAAGATATTATCATTCTGCAAGAGTAATAGTTTAGGCAGCAGTGGTTTCAACCCTCTTGGTCTGACTCTTCAAACTGACATCATTTAATCTAAATGTTCTGTCCTGCCAGGTCTCCTTTCGGGTACATAGTATGATGAAAGAGCCCAGAAGTCATTAATACAAATGTTTCTATAGAAAATATTGGTCAGGTCCATCTAGAGGTGACTATCTCATACATTACCTGCCGAGAAGACAAACATAAATCCTAGACCAGCAAACTCATCAACACCCCTCATGCTACCAAAAGACTGGATGACAACAGTAGTGCACTGGGAAACTGAGCATCACCACTAAATTGGAAGGAGATGAATTGACCTTTTTCTGAATGCTGCTGCATCCTCTGGTAAACAGAAATTACTTTAGAGAAATTTCATAAACAATTTCTGAGAATCCCGTTCAAGTTTTTTTTTTTTGTTTCACCGGAATTTACAAGTATAGATTGATGACTGAGACTCTAAAAGACCTTCCCGCATTGTGTCCTTGGTTTGGTTTACGTAAGCTGATGCTGGGTACTATTTCTTTATAACTGATTTAATTTTAGAGACAGCCAAAATTCCACTCTCCAATCAATTCAATGGCCATTTATATGTACAGAGAATTTGGCTTAGGAACTTTTGAGTCTAATGCATCTAGGACAAATTTATTTGCCAAAAGATATGGACCATTTCTATGATTCTGTTTAAAGATTAGATGGGAAGATTAGAAGATTTCACAATGTTCTTCTCTGTCTTTAAAATAACATCTTTCCCAGATATTGTGTTCTTGTCTATTTCTAGAGAGGGATATTTTTTTGTGTCAATTCCCATTTTAAAATATTTGAACAATGAACAGTGGATAGTGCAGGAAATTAACCCAGTTTGCACCACTTCTAGTCATGGTTGAAGTATTTCTTTCTAAGTTGGAAAGAGGGGGAATGTTGGGAAGCCTTTTGTATAAATTATCTTCATCTAAAACTCCTCTAGTGAGGTTTTGAAGGCTTGATTAGTAAAACTATTTTCAAAGCCATTAGCCTAAGTAACATGATTTGCTACTGATTATGTAACTGGAAAAAATCTTATGACTTCTTGGCATAATGCTACCTCAGACACCAAATTATCCCCCTTTATTTAGCTTGCTTCCTCCTTCTGTTATTTCCATTTTAGTACTAAAGATATGCCTACACAGCACTCTGCAATGCTGTGTCATCACACCTGAAAGAGGTCAGCTCTGCAAGCACAGGATTCTCCAGGGTCTTGTGCTTTTAAGCCAACAGAAGGAGGATCTGTTTTCAGAATTTTAACTTTTCCCCCTTGTTTCTGCTCAGTGTCTTGCATTCGTTGAATCACAGTTTTTCTCGTAGTCTCCAAGCCACAAGTTAAGACATTCTGGGTCTTGAAGTCTCAGGGTACATCTGAAACAAAACACAGGCAGTTGTACTTTGAGGTGCCTAGACCAGGGAACTGGGGTGCCAAAGCTTCTTTCTAACACGTTGGTTGGGCTCTTCTTCCCATGACTGAGAGAAGACAGGGAGCCACAGCAAAGCCACACTCGGTGTGTGCATCTGAACTTAGGTTAGAATAACTCTTGAGACAGCTCAGTTATGCCCCAAGGTGTTCTGCCTTTTTTGATGGTACCTTCATGTAGCAGGATGGGGAAAGAAGTTTACACACTGTGCCTAAATGACCACAATGAAAATATCAGACTACCAGTCTGCCACTTGTTCATCCAAGGTTCAGAAATTGATGTCTTGAACAATTTTCAGCAGGTGGGTTGGGGGTTTTTTTTGTTGCTTTGTTTGTTTTTTTGCTTTGTTTGTTTCCTAGGTTTTATTGTTGTCATTTTTAATTTGGTTTGTGGTTTTACTTTTTTTAAAAATTTTATTTTAGCCTTACATCCTTTCTGCTGGCTGAAATATGTATGACTTCTTTCCAAGACAAGCTACTTGGAATTGCTGATCAGTAATCTTTGTTTTGCTGCTGAGGCCAGATTTTCTGCTGGGTCTGTGCCACTCTCTGCAGCAAAGCATTTGCCCTCCAAAGCCAGAGAGCCTTGTGGAGAAGCCATGGAGAATGAGAATCTTCAGTATATCTCTATACACACTACTGCTCACAAGGGAAGTTTCTAAGTTATGATTTTATTATTTTCTGTGGTTTAACATGACATGAGAACAAAGGTGGACTGTTCTTCTCATCCCATGTGTGCAGGATGATATTGCTGTCTTTATTACTTTGGAACTTTAGGGATTAAAGCTATTTGGCATATAAGAAGAAGCAACAAGTGACTCTTTAATTAATCCCTGGTTATCACAACAGCTGATAGACACAGAGGGAACATTATGTTCTCATACTGAAAAAGAAAACAAAAAGTCTTATCTCCTGCATACCGTGGAGACTAAAGAAGAGTAAAAACCACTGTGAAATGACTGCAATGAAAGAAAGCTCTGATGGTCTCTAGTGCTGATTTACAGCCTTTGCAAGACTCTAATCAAGAATGAAATTAACAGTGCAACAATAAGACAATGTTCTTTGTATTTTTGGACGTGCCTTCTCACTAGGGTGTATGTTATCTGCAAGCACAAAATGGACAGAAAACACTGCTCAGCTATTTAGGCCACACATGCAGCAGAGAGCAGTTCAACGAGCTCTAGTAAAAGAAAAACTCCTCATTTCCATGTGTGCCTTTCCAAGATCTGAACTACTAAGGAAGCACACTGGAAAAATAGCTTTGATTCTGGATAAGGGTTTATAAAGAATCATGTTAAAATTTTGAGATACAATTAATTACTTACATGTCTAAGGTGTATTAAAAGAGGTTAAAGTATGTGTGGTCTGAATTAGATGTTGGTGTACTTTGAATTTTACTTACAATTAGATTGCTCACTTTTATGCTTTTTCTTATGAATCCTCATAAGGCCTTTGTTTAATGTGAAGAAACATCCACCTTATTGTATGGAAGGAAATTAAACAAGGACTGTAAAACACAGCTCTCCTTTTATCTGTAATTCCCTCTACCTCACAAAATAACTCACCAGTAGCAAAATGTATTATACTACACTTCCAAGCTCTGGTTGTCAGAGAAGGTGATAAAGTGACAATGACAGAACACAGAGGGCTGGGAAGAAGAAGGAAGAGAGGAATTTATTTGCAGGATAGTGCTCTAAGATAGGAAGACAAAAGAATCCTAAACTTTTTGAAATTTTAACAGGCTTAGGTTTTAGTTTTGTTCAAGAGAAGCACATGCAAGCATTTTTCTACAGCTAAAAACTAAAGACAGCATTCTGAAAATAGAAACATTACACTGGAAAATATTAAGACAAATACAATTTTTTAAAGTCTTGATTTTGATACATTCCTGATGGAATGATGAAGCTAGCTTCTCCATAAAAACCCCAAAACCCAAAAAACCCTAACCAAACAAAAATAACCACTTCTGTTCATACAGAGTGGAAAAGTAAATTATGATGGACACTAAGACAAGTTAAAATGATGATCAGAAATAGAAGGATCTATCTGAGGGCAACTAATAGAATAGGTAAATAAAGTGTGGGATAACAGTACTTCTGTTGATGCCAACTTTATGAACTTTGTTTAATAATAAAAATCTTAGAGAAGCTTGAATAGTATTTTTAGAGTTCCAGGTATAAGTGACTGTATCATGTTCCATTGCAGAACAGTGTTGGGTAAACAGTACAAAGGAAAGTGAGGACATTTAAAATTGATTTTTTTTAATCGACTGAAAACTGAGGCTTGTGAGGACACTAATTCTAACATTAGTAAAGGTAGTTTAGCAGACCATTGCTTCCAGCATAAGACAGTGTCCCCCCAGGGAACAGAGTAGTGATATGCAGTTCCTTTCTTGTATTTTCTTAGAGTCCATTTTGATATATCTGGAAATCCAGATATTTCTAAGAATTTTCCCCATGAAATCCTGTAATTTCACCACACAGGATTCAGAAAAGGGATGATCAAAACTCAGGCACAGAAAAATTTCACTCTGAGAAATCTTTAAATAAAAAAACTGTCTTCTTTAATTGGAAAATTTTATTTACTTAAAAAAGTTAAAACCTCTTTCAGTTTAAAAATCATCTCACTGTAAAATGAATGACCACTCAATTTAATGTAAAATATTTTCATAATATTTTTCAATAGATCACATTTTACCACAACCTGACATTTTTTCCCTTCAAAACACACAAAGAACTGGTTCGATTTTTATGCTGCCTTAGCCCAGTTCAACTTACCTTGCTCTGTTTTTACTTCAATAATTTTATAAATTGTCTCCTACAGATAGATGCTTGCTATAAAAAGCAATACATGTGTAACTCTGTCAGTCTGTCTCACTGCTGATTCTGCCCTATCTGTTTCCAGCCCTTTGGCTTCTTTCAGCCACATTTGGCAGCATGAAAGTAGCAGAGAAGCCAAGCACCTCACTGAAAACAAGGTGTTCCCAGACCTTGGTGAGGACTCTTACAGGCAGCTATGAGAGTGTGATGCCTCACTTTTTAGGCACCAACATTTCATGTGGAACCACAGTATTTAAGGAAGCCTTGGATACTGAGGGCGGGTTTGTGTAAAGCTTGGGAGCTCCTGGGCTGTGAAGACAGGCTGTCTCTAGGCTGTAGGATGTGAGGGTTTTGCAAGGCTCTGGGCTGTGTGGTGGTGGCTCTGAGCTCCCGGTGGTGGCATGCCGTGCCATTAGGGATTAGCTGGAGATGCTTAGAGGAAGCCAGGTGTCTTTCAGAAGTTAGACAGGTCTGTATACTTAGTAGAATACTGACCACTTTTCCTGGCAGATAAGGGCATGGCTTTTCAGACTCTGTGCTCTCCACCTAGACAAAACACCCAGGTCCTGTTAGAGCAGTGGGAAATAACTCTTCTGGATGGGGACAGAGGGATGCCTCAAGAATACCCAGCAGCAGCAGCAACTGGTTTGGCACTTGTTCGTTTTGTGCTAACTCAAAAATAAAGGAAGCATTGTTGAGCATAAGGTACATGCAGTCTTTTCAAAAGAGCAATCTTAATATTGAACTTTCCAAATTAAGTAGAAAAGCTTCAAGTTGGCATGAAGACTGAGTCATACTGCATGCAAACAGGAAACAACAGGAGGCTGGTCCCTAAGAAACTGTCTCAAAATATCAGTTCAAATAAACAGCCTGACTAGTCAGGGGAGTCAAAAATTTCATTATGTAATCCTATTTTTCAACATTTTTGAACAACAAACATATGGGCTAAACAGTAGGTCATTACCTTCATGAAAATTTAACTTCTGATATTTGCAAAATCTGCAGCCTGAAAAATGTTCACTTTTCTTTTCTGGTCCCAGAATGTTCTAGAAAAGTTCTAAAGATAACTTGACATTTACTTTTGTATTTGTGCATGACAGGATTTGGATTTCAAAATCAATTCAGTAAGAACCATATAGAGAGGTAAATTATCTACCAAGAAACCTTGCTGCTTTTTTTCCCCCCCAGATCCTATGTAGGAGAGAATATAGTATAAAAAACCTGGAAGACTTTATTTTTAGCTATGTTGCTGAAAAATATTTAGATTAATTTCCACCAGGTGAACTCTGGATTGAATATCACTAACCGTGTGCTATTCCAAGACAAGCAACTTATACTACTTGCTCATAAAAAAACCTCCTTTCACTTCTTACCAAGGAAGAGGCATCTTCCATCATGTAGTACCTAACAATGGAGTTAAGTTTTAAAGGAGATTGCACAAGAAAATAGATGCCAGCAAGAAAATATATGAAAGAAAATATAGAAAATAAGGAAAATATATGCCATCTTACCTAGAACATTTCACTGGTACAAAAAACAAATGCGTGAAAACCTGTAAATGAACAATTAAGGGACAGGATAATTTCATTCATGTCTTAATTTTCTTCTCCTGTGGAAAGTGAATTACCATGAGATGATTGGCAAAGTATCCTTTGAATAAGAAATTGATTTTATAGTTTTGTAATTTGTTATCTTGACCTTTACACGTGTTTCTGCAAATTTTATTGGAGGCAGTGTTAAGGTTCAGCAGTTTATGTAAATGATATTGAGGTTAACGAGGCATGAAGGATTATATGGCAGTGAAGAGCTGCCTGGATCCTTTAATGGTTCATCTCTAGGCTTTCTACTGCACATTTCAGGGGAGGCTGAAAGAAATGCCATCCTGTGTCTGTTAACTGTGTACTTTTCAACATATGTTCTGTCTTTTTTGAAAACATCCTTTAAATTAATAGTAAATTATATTTGTAATAAGGACAAGATAATCAGCTAAAATAAATATGTATATATTTATATATACATAATATGTATTTATTTTTATATATTTATATATATAAATATGTAAATACAGGTTGAACTGAGATCAGAGAGGTTTTTTTTTTTCTCTCTCTGAAATTCTTTCTTCAATATGTCATGAGTTTTATATGTGCAAACTTTAGTTACAATACTCCTGCATGAAAGTAGTGGTTCAGGTCACAGGTCTATTCAAACCCCAGTATTCCTCCCCAGTAGATAGCCATATGTGCTCCTGTTTCCACTGTTTTGTAATGTTCCCTTTATTTGCCCCTTTTCAAGTTATCTGCCTCCAAGCTGAAAAAAAAACATCTTTCTGAGATCCAATGCTATTCAATGTTAAATCTGAGATCACCTGGATTTCAAAGAAAATTAATCTGGAACAAATATTGAACTATGTATGTCCTTTACTAGAGTCAGGGGAGCAGGCTGAGTTATCCCACAGATTGATTTACTCTTATTTTGATTTTCCTCAGCCCCCTAGAAAATTTCAACACTGTCAGGAGCTGAGACATTCTGGAAAAATCATCGCCCTATGAGTGTGAAAATCAGGCATTCAATAAAAAGAAAACTTCATTCTTAACTGTAAATTAATTATCACAACCACAGAAGAAAAACAAAACATTATACTTATGACATTAAACCAGTTTTCATTATGCCAATTTGAATACAATGTCAAAGTGACTAAAAATAATAAATACCTGTGTTGTTGCATTAAAAAAAATACAAAAGGAAGTCCCTAGATTTGATGAAAGAGCTTATCTTTTTTGAACTAGCTATCACAACTTTGCAATAAGGTTTATTATTGTTACACGTTTAATTTTCACTGTGAGAGCTGATTTTTGCCAAAACCAGACCAGAGCCTGTACTCAAGACCTTCCTCTCCTAATGTTTTGGTCATCTGGATCCCAACACGTGCAGGTGCAACCTGCTGCTGAGCTCTGAAACACCCTCATGGGAAAAGGATAAACACACCTGGAAAATCAGCACAGGGCCAAGACCTTTTTGCCACCCAGACAGCAAGATCTGTCCAGGTAAGGGATCTCTCCAGGTAAGGGCTCAGAGGATTTACACTGGTCTCCTCAGAGATGCTGTCTGGATGATTTGTCTCTGAGCTACAAAATGCTTGAAGAAAAATTATCAGACATGACATTTGTCATGAGGAAGCAAATCCTTGGGTCCATACTTCGGTACCACAAGACACTGGGCCAACAAAGGAACACAGGAGTTTTGTCATACAGGTTCTCATTGGTAACAAATTTAATGCACTGCCCCTCTCAAAAGGAACTACTTAAACTGACCACCAAGATTCACAGCAATTGTGAATACAGATTCAATCAAAATCTTCCTTTAAAGAATGATAGATCACTCTGGAAGTAAATGTGATTTCTGTGTTTCCAAGTAAAATAGTGGGTAAAGCATGTTAAGACAGATGCAAACGAGTTGAAAATATTGCTTGGGCTTTACAGCAGTTTTGGTAGTGTAGCTCACTAGGGGCTGTTGGGGAAATGAAATATGTAGTGACAGGCAAAGTTCTGTCCAGAGAGGAAACTGGGAAGATGGTAAGCAAAAGTACCTTGCTGTCCATGCATCAGAGAGTGGCACTGAGATGGTGTTAGCCAAAAGGGAGTGGCATTGGCTAGGAGAAATGGCCACATTTCTTGGTGAAGATAAGTTATTCCCAGCCAAAATCATCAGGGTGCTGAAGAAGTATGAAGTGACAAAACAAAGACAAAGAGTTTGGTAAACATGACAGCAGATCACACTGACAGGATAAAAACATGGTAATGGACACTGGGACCAATAATTCACAGTACTCATATTTGTCAATGGTATGTAAATTAACTGTGACAATACAGGACTAAGACAGATATGACAATGGGCAGCTGAGTGAAATCATCTGCTACAAATGAAAGGGCATCTTAGTTTCTTTCAGAGCAAGGCACAAGATTGCAGGAGCTGTTTATGAAACAGTTACTTGGATCTACTTTGTGCATTGGGGCATTGCTGGTTTAATCACCTCAGAGTCTCATCTGTCATATGGTGTAGGCATGTGAGGAAATGTGTGGAGGGAGGAGGTGCTCAGGGTATAGCTGTCTGCAGTAAGATTTGCAGTCAGTCGTAGCTTTTACCAGCTTGTTTCTTCCCACTGGCAATTCCAGATCCCACAGCTCAACTAAGTCTTTCGCAGTGTCATTGTGGCGCTAACATCTGTGAGAATTTGTGACTATTGAAACAATTATGCTGGCTTCCCATCACAGCAGATCTTGATATCTGGAGGAAATATTGGTAGCTAAAGGCACAGGCAAAGCTACGTCAACATCTGTAGCAAATGATGACTCACAGTCTTCTTGCAATATTTCTAGTATAACATGAAATAATAAAACAATAGTGTTCATGCTGTCACTCAAATGACATTTGGTAACACATTCTGGGTACTTTTCCAGTATGAGGAGGTGTTGGTATAGAGGTCTTAGAAGCAGATGTGCAAATCTGTTGTTCATCGACACCCTCTTTCTCAAATTGCATCTTCACACCACACATCTGTAAACATTTGGACAACTCACTATCATAACCTGTTGCAGGGGAAAAAAAGTGGAATAAAAAACCTAGTAAGTCATAGTAGGTGTGTCAGTGTGGTTGGGTTCATTTACTTGTTCAAAATTTCACATAATGCTTAAAGGTTTCCAGAGGGGAAAGGGGAAGGCAAGAATTATTCAGTAAATTTTTATTTTAATTTCAAAACAGTTCCTTCTCAAAATAAAGATGAACCATACTAATCTGAAGAAAATTATGTAAACAAGGAATATTTAACAGTGTTTTCAGTGTTTTGTTCATTGGAGAATATTTAAATATTTTCAAAACAGATTATTTTAATTATCTGATATAAAATGTTGTTAAACTGTCTTTATAATATATATTAGCTTATTGTCATGGTTTTAAGCCTAGCTGGAAATTAAGCACCACACAGCTGCTTACTCAGGCCCCCACTCTTCCCCACCCAGCCATGGTGGAATGGGGAAGAGAATAAGGGTAAAACTTATATGTTGAGATAAGAAAAGTTTAATAATTGAAAAAAGTAAAATACAGTAATAACAATAAAAAGGAGAAAAAAAAGTGATGCACAATGCTCACCACCCGCTGACCCTCTGATTCCCCTTCCTGAGCCCAGACTGGCCAGGACACTTATATATAAAAACTAGTCTTGTCACAGAAAAAAATCCCAAACCCTGCTATTTAAAAATGTAATTAAACAGGATGAATAGCTAGCAACCACAAAAGATATTTTAAACTGGAGTAGTCATACAGGAGTCACCTGTATCTGTTACAGAAAGCTTTTATAGGGTGCCATAGCATTCTGAGGTTAAAACAAGCACTTGCTAGAATTTCCTAAATAGATCTAGGAAGAAGATGCTGCCAACAGGAATCTTCAGGGTTTATATGACCACATAAAACCTGAGACTCTGTGCTCAAAAGCTGATGTCCTCAACTTCATCTTTCACTGTCCAGCTCCAGAAAAATGAGCTCTTTCCCTGGCCTCCAATGCTCAGCCATATCACCTGTGATGGCCTCAGTGCTGAGTGAGGAAGATTTTGGTAGTGAAATACTTTGGGGCCCCATAATGACTTCCCTGTTGGATGGGTTAACTGCCAGGAGTAAAAAGGCTCTGGAAGAACATACTTGGGCTTGATGGATGAGCAGAGAGTAGGGGACCTGAAACTTTGAGAGTTTCAAAGTATTAAAGCCTTAGTTCAAGGCTTGTTTCAGTCATCACCCACCAGTAACTGTGCTAAAGGAGGGTTTGATATGCCATATCAGAGACCCCACAAGGTAGGGTCTCTCCCTTCTCAGCCTGGCTGGGTGAGATACAACCATCTTTACCATGGTGCTACATACAGAATAAGTTCATTTATTTCAACCTGAGAAAATAAAATGTTGCTAAATTGAATATAAATTAGTTTGTATGCTGCATATGTAAATACAGATTGTTCTAGATATAATTCAGATTCATAACTCAGGCTGTTAAACAGAGATTGCTTCCCTTGAAAATGATGCTGCACTGATCTGCTGCTAAATGTCTGGGGGGTAGCAGACACTTTTCAATCACTGTACTGGTGCCAGCTTTTTTTGGTTTTAATTATTGGCACATTCAATTCACAGGAAGATCTAAAAAAAGAGAAACTTGTGGAACTCTGCCAAAATTATGTTACTCGATTTGATTCCCCCTGATTATGATTAGGAATTGAAATTAATATTCATGCTGTATTTGTTTCTCCAACTTTTCACATTTAATGCATTTTAAATCAGCTATGCTGGCATCGTCTGTGTGAAGTTGTTGCACAAATGGCAGGATTCTCCAGTCATCTTAGTCATGCAAGCATAGTCTCTTTAAATGGACAATGCTTTTTTTTCTTCCATTGGCAAAGTTGTCCATCTCTTCTGGGATGTGAATGTGGCTAGCAATGGAAAGTGGTAGTTAATTTTAAACTGTCTCATTCAGAAAACCTGAGATGTTGAGACATCCTCAGATTTTTGCATTGCATCAGATGGCTTATAAGCAGCACATTCCTAATGGTATATATATAAAACAGAAACTGCTTGAGACAACTTGTCAGAACTTTTAGTGCATGTTGGAGCTAAGGCGTAAATTAATGTAAAACATTTTCTAAAATCATAAAATCACTCTGATTGGAAGAAAAATCTCAAGATCATCTGGTGCAAGCTTCTGCTCAAGCAGAGTTAGAGTAGGTTTTCCAGGTCTCTGTCCAGGCAGCTATTGAATATCTCCAAAGATGGAAACTCCACAACTTCTCTGCGCTAACTCTTTCAGTGTTTGACTACTTCCACAATACAAAAAGTGCCTTCTTGTGTTCAGATATAATTTTGGCTTTTTTTGACTTTGTACCCATTGCTTCTTGTCCTGTCACTGGGCACAAGTGAGGAAAGCTTGGCTCCCTCATCTTCATTCCCTGCCATTAGGTATTTTAATATGTTGATGGGATACCCCTCAGCTTTGTCTTCTCCAGGCTGAGCAGTCCCAGCTCTATCACTCATATAAAAGATGCTCCAGTCCCAGAAGCACTTTTGTGGAAACCAGAAACACCTTCACAAGACAAAAGGAAATGTCCTCAAGTTACTCCAGGAGCAGTCTGGATTAGATATTAGGATCCAGTCCTTCATAGAAAGGGTTGTAAAGCATTTGAACAGACTGCCCAAGGAAGTGATGGAGTCACCATTCCTGGAAGTATTCAGAAAGCTTGAGGACAATGGTTTATTGGTGAACATGGTGGTATCACTAGGTTGACACTCATACTTGATGATCCTAAACATTTTTTTCCAACCTTACCAATTCTGTGGTTCTATGTGCCTTTGTTAGACTTAAACCAGCATGTCCATGTCTCTTCTCTGCTGGGGAGCTCAGAACTGGACCCAACACTTCAGGTGTTTGTCACCAGTGCTGAGTAGATGGAAAGGATCATATTCCTTCATGGTCTCATGATCCTTTTCCTTGGAGGACACAACTGGCTGCCTTTGCCATGAAGTGCTGGCTCACAGTCCCCATTACTTTATATTAATATTATTATGGCTTGCCATTCTTTTCACTGCTTCCATAGAGTGAGAAATGGCCTGACTTAATAAAAAAGGATATAGAGATATTTAAAACATCTTTTTAATGTATGGGTAAGTGATATTTAAGCAAAGAAAACAATCTATCACTTACCAAACCTACATTTTTTATTCTCTCATTTGGACAAAATGCACGCTGGTTTCATTCATATAAGAAGTGTTTTAAAAGTGTAACATTCAATGCTTTGAAATGACAAATGAGAAATCATGCCAGAGCTGATAGTATTGCTGAAATTTTTCTTAGAACTCAAAGAGCGTTCTCATAGTTTGTAGACATATCTCTAGGAAATAAAAGAACTGTCAGAAGGATAATGGTTTTTAAGGTCTTACTTTGAAATTCATTAGTTGTGAGATTAAATACTTGGGGCTTGTCTTGAGAGAACAGTAACTGAGGTCTGCCATTAAACTCCTTCGTAATTGTGCCTCGGTTCTGTTTCAGAGTTAGAGAACCTCACATGAGCACCTACACTAATGTGATGTAGGTTACAAATCATGCAGCAGGTTAAGTACTCTGATTATATAGCCTGAAAATGTGCAATATAATAGAATTATCTTTACAATCCAGTGGTCCTCAAAATGTAAATCTTCTTAGTAACCACAAGGCTTCCCTTATTTCTCTCTCAGGGCCCTGATTCAGAAGAACTTGTGATTACCCCCCATTTCTGCATTTTCTGTCAAATTAATGTACTATACTAAAGAGAAAGGTCAAATTCATATGAAGGTGCTTAACTTTGGAGGACACAGGAACCATAGTGTTATTAACTGGGACAAACAACTCCAGAGTTATGGTGTTGGCATCTCTGACATTTCTCACTGATAATTTGAGAAATTTCTTCATTAATGTGAAAACATAAAATAAGAGAGATGACAACATTCACACTCTGATCATGCCCTCAGTCTCTTCATCGAGACATTTAAAATATGAAAGTTCTCAAGTGTGAGAATTATATAAATTAAGTGTAGGTAAGAATCCCAAGTAAAATGTGAAGCTAAGACATAAACCCAAGTCGTTAGAGCTTTTCCACATAGATACACTTTTTGTCTTGGAGGTCAGTCTGGTACCAACTTAAGACTGGGAAAAATGCTTGAATAGCATAGTTACAGAGAACAAACATTTCCAGTCAGTCATATTTTTGCCTGCTTCTCAGTTTTCATAGTAAGGGTCTAAGAAACAACATGAATTCATTTGTCTTCATGAACCATCATCAAAATAAGACAATGTTTTTTCTCTTTTCTTTGCTCACCTCCCCATCCTTGTCTGCAATTACCTGAATGAAAGAATCTAGAATTTTAATATATAGACAGGGTATATTTCCTCAAGAGAAAGAAAAAGAAAGGGAAAGAAAAATAAGAGAAAGAAGTTATAAATATGGATCATTTGAGGCACAGCCTACATTTCAGTGAAGGAGAAAGTGCATTGGCTGCACATTATCTAAAATACTCTCTAGCACACGCTAAGGTAACAGATCCTACAGGTGCTCCGGCCATGGAGTAGGCCTATCACTCATGCCTACTAATCCACTTTAGAAAAATTCTCTACCAGCTGGGGAGCATGAGCATAAGTTCATTACTTTCAGATGCTGTATTATTGAAGTTCACTGGTCAGTCTTCTTTTAACTCAGTGATGAGATTTCTTGAAGAGAGACTATGAAAGTATGTGCAATATTACCCAAAGTAGCTTTGCTCTGCAATCAAGGGTTGTCTCCACTGGCATAAGAGGTAAACCTGGAGACACTAAAATACTTTGTACTGTCATATCTGACTTCAGCATCAACAGATTAATTGTTCCCTGAATACTCTCTGATTCCCTGGTAAGTAAGATAATTGAGAACATTCAGAAGACAGTATTTATTGTTATGATGTCTCCCACTAAATATTCTAGTATGACAATAACTTTTTCAGAAAACAAATCAATGCAACAACTAAATTGCATGACACTGAAAAGGAAAAAAAGTCCTTTTTTACCTGCTTTTTTTGACTTCCTAATGCTAATTGTATAAAATTATGTCTAAAGGTATGTATCAAGCATAGGACTACCTTACACAACTATAGATTCACCATGAACAGCTTTATTCAGTGCATATTTTCATCCTGTTTTCTTTCTTCTTTTGTTCTTTCCATTTGTTGTTCTGAAGGATTTCTGCAGGAGTGTGTTCTGTCCTGTGAAATCCTAGATCCTCTCATTTGGATTGACTCATATGTAGAATCTTCAGGGTCTTGGCTTCCCTCCTCTCTGCCTCTGTGGAGACAGAAAGATAGATAAATAAACTCAGAAGACACCTTTTCATGAGTCAGTTAATGGGATTAGATTAATTGCTTCATTTTCATCATCACTCAGAGATCGTGACAAAGGGTGATCATCCCTGGCTCCTTTCCTTCTGCTAGAGGAAAGGCGGGCTCCAGCATTTATTTCTTCCAGACTGGACTGGGATAGTACAGGGGACCAGCAACATACCACTTGCGATGGATAACCACCCCCTTCATCATTCAAACACATGAATAACCCATGTTCACAGATTTAAAGATTTGGTGAAATTAAAACTTTGCTGCTGTAGGCTTCAGTATCTTTCTTGCTGGACTGGATGATGGTGATGCTACTGAGTGGTGAGTCCATGGAGCAGGCTACAATCCAGAAAGTGTGGAGGTGTAGGATGTGAAGCTTGGCTTAATATATGATCAAGTTCAAATAACTGAGACAAAGAATAACTCTTAATTTGCTAAAACGAAACACACATTAAAAGCCAGGAGATTCTTTTTTTTTAGGTAAACCAGTTCACAGCAAATGATCTCCCCAGAAGTGTCTGTCATGGTGTGACAGGGATCCCTAAACTATTTCCAAATGAACTGATGCACCTCTAAGGAGAAAGTAAAGCTGAACAGATATATTGATTTGGAGTTCAAATGGAAGAGTTGTGGAAATGTGGCACAGAATCCAGATGCTTATTAACTCCTGCCTCCACGTGTCTCACCCAATGTTAGCTTAGGTATTTTATTACACAGGAGCGTATGTATATCCTTCAGGAAATTTCTGCTCTGCTGGGGAACATATATGAGTAATATGAGTAATTCCTTTCTATTCAGTGCAAATGGGCTGGCAAGAAGCTGCAGAAAACTGCAAGAGTTTAATTAGCTATCTCAATGATATTATTTTCAAAATATTTTCCCCAAGGCACATAGTATTGCCTGCTGAACCCTTATCCTTGGCCCCTGAGTATTCTGTTAAAGTGACATGGATTCAGTTTGATGCCATCTTGCAAGACAAGCATTAATGAGACTTTGATGAGCACTTGGACACACACTTAGATGAAAGCCCTAGTAGAGAAAAAGGGAGTTTTTCTTTTCATTTGACTGCCCTTGGATAAAGCTTTTAGCACTGTCAAAAGCTGTGAGCTATCTCAGTTTAAAAAAAGGTTTGAAAATATGTTAGACACAGTCAATAAACATACTGATAATGTAATAAATAAAAATTGGTTGTTTTAAGCCATAGTGGGATTCAAACAGCTAAACTTTATGAAAACAGTATAATGGTGAATAAATCTTCGCTGACAAGTATAATTTGAAGCAGCAAAAATGATTGTAGCCTTTTCTTTCATCTCAAAGAAATGACTATCACCAGAGTTCTCCATTATCATTACTGTATTTTATATAATAAATTACCTTTAAAATAGTTATTATATATTATTATATACATATATATATATCATATTAAAAATTATGCAAGAATAAGATATCACTCACTAGTAACATGCATAGTAGAAGCTTCTGTCCTGAGTTCTGGCTTGTGATTTATCTTTATTGTCTGAATAGTTAATTTTCTTTCTATCATGGGAAGAATAAATTATACTAAAAAAA
>VXBI01005049.1:30702-252568 GCA_013397375.1 Toxostoma redivivum | reverse complement strand
AAAAAAGGAAAGGAAGCGTAGCCTCAACACTTGTGACAAAGAACCAGCCAAAAAATTACCATATATTTCTAGATGCTATTACATTGAGCATATATTATTTGTGGACTGTGACTTGGACAGAGTCTGTATTCACAATGCTAAAGGGAGGCAGAAATTCTCACATCTCTTTTGTGGCCATCTGGATATGAACAAGGTGCTAAAGGGGAAGCAGATTTTATGGATCTTTGAAATACATCTCCTACACCTCAAAATCCACAAACCAGAAGGATAAAAGGATGTTAGTGGAGAGTGGATGAGAAGACGAGGGTGGTGTTGGGCTTTGTCTTCTGCAAATGCACTGTCCAAGACATCTGGGCTAGTTCAAGGGATTTCTAATTTACATTTGGGATAGACTAATCAAACAGCTACATGCTTTTCACCTACAATGAGAGACATCTGCTGCAAAGGTTTCTGGCTGGTGCGTGTTGTACTCCATCTCATGATCAGGACTAAGTCTGTACAAACACCTACATAAATATTGTTAGAGTTACTGTCAACCAATTTGTATCACAGTAACCCCATTGATTTTCACTGGAAATATACTGGCTATATATCAGCTGAAGAACTGGCTTGCAAATTGAATTTCTTTGCTGAGGCATAAGTATTTAGGGACAGGCTTCAGGAGAATAAATGCGCAGAAGTAACTTATAAGAGGAATTTGATAAAAACTTTATCAGCTTCTGAGACTGAAAGACACCACTGTAGAGAATAATTTTATTAAGGACAATGCTGTCTGCAAGGCACACTGTTCTTATGTACATCAGATAATAAACTCTTTTTCTTTCTTTTTTAAATTTAGAAATTGGCAACTCCTCCTCCAATTATATGCTTAGAAAAGCTGTTACTCCAACAGAGCACAAACAACATATTTAGCCCCCTTTTTTTTTGAGGAAAAAAGTTATATATCTCAGGCTACCCCACATAAGTCTGTTTGAATATAGCCATTAATTGCTGCATACATTTTCTCTAAGTAGGTGCAGGTACCTTACAGGGACATCTAGGAACTACTTTTGCTGTACAATAGGACAAATGACACCAACCCATCCCTCTATTAAAACACATTCCTACTTTTTTGTTCTTGCTGCTTGTATTGAGTCCAATTTTATCAAGATAAAGAGGAAGGATCTTAGTGATCTTGGTGGCCTTTGAATCAGATCTATTAGGTCTGGGTCAATTCCAACTGACAATTTATTTCTCCCTTATGTTCGTGAAATTTTGCTCCAACAAATCTTGTGTCTTCTTGAACACTTAATCCTTGTCTCCAGGTATTCTGTTCACCTTCTCCAACGGTGAGTCTTTTTAACATGAGCTGTTTTCAGGTTCATTTTTCTCTTGAGCACTGCAGATGGAACAGGGTACCACAGCTAGATGACGTAGAGAGTCCCTGTTGATTCCAGATTGTTTACAGGTTTCTGCTAGGTCCTGTGGTTTGCTGCATGAATCATGCCAGCCTGATCTTTGATGCTACAAAAAAGCTCTGTGCCTTGGTAATTACTTATGAATAAAACCAAAAGCAAGACCTAGAGAATGGGCTTGATATAGCAGAAGAGTATGACCTGCAAAAAAATGTATATATAATCCATAATTAATTCACTTTAAGAAAGAATTTCTATTAGTTATACTGAATCATATTCCTATATAATTTAAAGAGTCTTTTATATAGCTTCCCTCAGGCTTGCTGAAATGTGTTTACAAAGTGAACTTCAGCTAAACTTTGGCTGGAACTGACAAGGAAACAGACAGGTCAAGCATAGTATTCTTAGGCTTTCTCCTCCCAGCAATGTACTGGGGGGTGACATCATTCTGACTTGCTGATTTGTGGATTTTTCTGAAGAAAATACAAAATAGAAAAGGGTAGAGAGGCAAGAGAAAAGGATGCCAGAACATGAGAGTGGCTATCTTAGGCCAGCCTTAGACTATTCTAAACTAGAGGTTGGTAGGAAAGGAGTTAAAAATAACAAGCATATAATTTTACTTTTCTTTGTACAACCCTTTCAGCTTCAGGTATTTGCTGACTGAGGTGCTTCTTAATCCACAGTTTCTTATTGTATCTTTGCATTCAGTATTAAAAAAAGAAGGAAAGCAGCAATGAGAATGAAATAATAGCAAAGGTGTTGCACGAAGAATAGCTTGAAAATTCACATGGTGCTCAGGAAACAAGGTTATGATGACCTTATTTTCTATTCTCATCTGACCTAATCAGAACACTTCTAGGGCTAAGAAATGAAAGTCAGAGCAGTGTACTGGAAAATCCTTGCAGACTGTTCCAGTTGAAGAGGTATGATGGTTTAAATATGCAAAAACCTCTTCTTAGGTTATACATGGTGTCCCCCTGTGCTTCTTTTCATGCTCACCCTCCACCCTCTTCTTCTGGTTTTGGCTGGAGTAGAGTTAATTTTCTTCACAGTGGCAAGCGTGGTGGGAGGAAGGTGTGGGTTTGTGCTGAACACCAGGTTGATAATATAGAGACATTTTTGTTAATCCTGAGCAAAGCTTGCACAGAATCCAAGCTTTTTCTGCTTCTCATACCACCCCACCAGTGAGGAGGCTGGAGGTGCACAAGAAATTGTGAGGGAACACAGCCATATCTAAATGTAATGTTCTATTGAAAAGGAGATGAAGGCAAAGAAGACAGCCAAGGTCTTCAAAATTACAGTTTCCTGTAAAGTTACACCTCAAGCCCAGAGGGATGCAGGGGGACCTCAGCCATGGGACACTGCCCATTTCACATTGCTTTTGCAGCAGCTGTGTTCTCTGGAAGGTGCTCTGGCTGCATGATACGCCTCCAGGAAGTGAAACATGGAGAAACAACCCTACAGCTGCATATGGGGGAAAAGACAACCCTATAGTCTGCACCGTGGAATAGCTCGGGCCAGAATTTTCTCCCCTTTAGGCTTCTTGAAGATTATCCAAATCATAACTTAAACTCAGCGTATAGTGTGGAGACATGGCAGCTTCCAGCACAAGCAGAAATGATGACTTGCTTGTGCTTAGGTGCAGCACAGAGATGGTGCACACAGAGAAAGGGTGCACACAGAGAATGAGTGCACAAGCACAAGCTTTTGCTAAGGAGTGGGTTTTGCCTTGTGTGTCTATGACAGCATTAAGCCTTTCCTCTTATGTTCTAAGTAAAAATTAAATTTTATCTTGACTTTGCTAAAATTACACTTTAAACACAAAGCTACATGCTGTAAAGTTTCATTAAAATGCATGCCAATATGCATTTGCTAAAGGAATGGCACATTTCTCCAAAACATGAAGAAGGATTTCCCTTTATTTAGATTTACACAAAGAAACTGATTATTTTCCTGCCATTTTTCCCCCTTAAAAATTTTTCTTTTGCTAAGGGAAGCACCCGTGAAATCCTCATTCCTATCAGAAAAGTTGTCAATTCTCTTATTTCCAGAAAGGCAAGACTATCTCTGAAACATCAGGTAATCAGCAGCTTACAGCTTACTTTGGAATCTGGCATAAATGAGAAAATCACCATATTATAAAAAAGACAGAATAAAATAGCTCTTTATAACTGCTTATTATTCTGAGCAGTGCTTTCATTATCTTCTATGGCATTTGTACATTAAAAAAAGCCCTCACCAAAACAGAAAAAAAACCCAGTGAATTTTTATGTATTTATATGATACATTTGCAGGAAGCAGAGCAAACTATGAAAGCCATGATATGAGTGTGGATTGAAAGGAAGTAGCACAGAAGGGTGACATTTATTAATTTACAGATGGTATTACTCTAGCTGCCTGAAACCATAGTGATCTGGTAACAGACACGGAACTCCAAATGCCTGAAGCAACCCCAGATGTCACAGCATACTCTACAGGGAATATAATTTAATAATAATTTATATGGCAAGTATAACACTTGTGAAATATGTCATTCAGCACCATCACTGTGCACATTCCCTGGTGAGTAATTTAAGAACATATAATATTTCAGAGCTTTGAATCAGGAAAGAGATGATAATTAGATTCCTACTTTAAATCAGGTATAGGAAGGGGAAAGTTAATCAACCCAAAAACATAATTTAGCAGATTAAGATTCTCTAATGACACTTCTAATTAGAATTAGGGCATAATTTGGGACACATATAAAGTTGCTAATTACTATGAAAATATTTTCAAACATGCTGCAGGCTCAAAGGTGAACCAAGTTTATGCAAATCTTGACAATAAAACCTGTCAGATGTTCCATAGCTTGGCATAAGGATCCGTTCTGAGCAGCTATGGCCTCCATGTTAAAAACAGTAATTGGAAAATTTTCATTTGGGCCACCTGGCTCCTGAACTGAATCCTATAGCTATTGAAGAGGTCTATGTGATTTTCTGAGAAGGAATTCATTGTGTTTCTAATTGTGTTCTTCTAGTTGTTCTCCCTATAGTTTGTTAATTGTCAGGAATTGCAGCCCTTTTCCTAGCAATACGATTGAGGCAGAAATGTCTTCTCCTTCTTATACTGTTTGGTATGCTCCAAGTCAGTGGAAAAAACGGTATGACTGCAGCAGGGCTTAGAAAGCACTTTGTAAATCATCCAGAAGAAAACCAAATACATTTAAGACAGGTTTTAAAAGGAGGACAGTATTATTCAAAGTGAATATTCTAACCACGACATTAAAGCATGCACCCTACAGCGCATGTCTCAGCTTCTCCAGAAGAAGTAGATTTGTTTGGTGAGCAATAATAAACTGAGGAAAGTACCTTAACACTCTAAAAAGAAAAGGGTTTGATCTAAAGTGAAAGAGAAATTTGAGTTATGCTCACGTCAATCCTGAATTCTGCTGCACACTGTAGTAAGAGAAGCGGCTTTGCATTGTGCTTCTGTCTCCAGAGATCCCATTTAGACATTATAACATTAAAGCTTGGGTGCTTGTTCAAGCACATGAAGGATCTACTGCTGCTGATTTTGAAATGCTTTGGATATCCCTCACCTCAGATCTATCTCACTTTACTTTAGGCACCAGAAGTTACATCACCTAGTACATCTCCTGGACTTCCTCTGAAGTCAATGAAGAGAGCTGAGGATTTTTGGGGGACAATTTATCCTCCTTTTCTAGACACTAAGGACAATATGAGTCACACATCTAAAGGTGCTTGCCTTTCACTGTTAACTACAGAGAAAGTCAAGATGTTTAACTTTTCATCCATTAGTGAGATAAATTCAACCCACGGTGTCTGCATTAGACGTGATTTAAAGAAAACTTATACAATCTGTGACCTTTGAATAGTGTTGTTTAAGATACAGAAGAGGAAATGTTTTTATTGTACATCATTAAATCTCATCTCTAGATTCATCTTCTGTGTCTAAGAATTTTCTTTTTTTTTCTTTCCTTTTGTGTCAAAGAAGGTATTTAACAAAACAGTGCAAAGCCAAAATGTGCACTTTTGCCAAATACACAGAAGTATTTTTTCAAGGATGTTGCTATGAAGTAGAAAGTTTGCACCATCATTCAGTGACATACTGATAGAAAAGCTCAATGCCATCCTTTTTCCTGTGAGTTTTATATTCATGAATCAATGTTCAAGCTAAAGGTCAAGGTGGTCTCCTTGCTCTTTGAAGTTATGTTACTGACAAATACCAGAAGAGTGTCCCATTGTATAGCAATTGAGTTGCAGAGACCAGTTAGGATTGCATTCGTTCCAGTGAAGTTTAATAAACAGGCTTTCTTGAAATAATCTTCAGCACTCTTCAAATGCTACTGAACTGAGTAACCAGGAAAAGTTAAACTTCCAGAAAAAGAGAAAATCCAGCTAGATAAAAGACCAAGTCTAAATCTTAAAACATATGAAATCATCTCATGAATAAAAAATCTGTTGTCTTCACCTTGATCATGTAGAAATGCCAATGTACTGTCTTCACACTTATGCAAAGTATCAAAATGATTTATTGCAGAATGAGAGTTTTATACTTTGCTTCACATACAGCAGGCCTTCAGACTATGTACATCGTTTGATAAAAACACTGTTTTCCAAGCTTTTATTCCCTGCTCTGCTTTCCATTAGCTTTATTCTTTTACCCAGCTTGTAGATTGAGGAAAAGTGTCTCCCATACCTAAGTCGTATTTTGAGAAAAAGGAAAACCTCTGCTGGTGCAGTATTTCAAAGGCTCTACACTCATGTGCAGGATTGTTGTTATAAAATAAGGCAGAGCATGGCCATGGTTGTTGCTGTCCCCTTCTGCAGACAAAAGAAATAGACAAGTAACTCAGGAGTATTCTATATACCAGGAAAATCTCTGCTGGACATGCAGACCAAGTTTGTATCTGGTAAGTCCAACAATGTTCTTCTGAGCAGTCAATAAAAATTCAAACCTAAAGTTTTGTCACGCCATTGTTTAAAGGATTGGGTTAAGTAGGGAAAATGCAAGCAATAAAACACGCCTTGCATCAATGCTATTAGGGAAATAAATTGTCACATGGGCAAAGAGAAATATCTCTGTAAGATTCTGGAGATTGATCTCTTATGGAGGGGTAGAACAGTCTAGACTGAGCTTTTTAGTCTTTTAATTTGGATATTGTAGGTATGTTTTATGTTTGTTACTGTGGTTTGCCTTATAATGATAAACTACTTTGCCATCAGGGCTGTGCTCTCTGTGAGAAAAGCTCTTTGATACATTCAAAACTACTAAAGATGAAAGCCCATTTGTGGTTGTTAGAATTTAGTTTTGTTCTTTCTTTGCATCTGAGTGCTGAAGATAATGAGGTTTTTTCTGAGGCAGAGAAACCACAAGGTTAATTACATAAAAGTGGAAAATATTCAAAATAAAATTTGTTAGAGTTTGGTGTGACAGTGTTAGACATTAAATACTATTTACTTCCAATCTCAAAGTAACAATAATTTGATCGAATAGCGTATATTGTTAGAATATTTTGCTTTCTTCATATCTCTTAAAGTCCCAATCACACATGTAGATTTCATCATAGCAAGTTAAGTACCAAGCAATAGAAAGTTTTAGACAATTTCTTCATCATTATCTACAGGATAATTATAAAAAAGAACATAAAGCTATTAAATCAAAGCTATCAAGTATCAAATTCACAAGTCAAACCATGAAGCAGATATATTTTGAGACAAAAAATACATAATATCCCCTTTCATTAAATCTGATCACCATTAGACTACTCAGGATGACTTCCTAATGTTTCTTTACGGTATCAAGACTCTGTAATAAGAAATAATTTGTTACTCAAATGTCTGATGCTTTTAGCTGAAATGCAGGTTTGTTGTGTTTTCATGCATAAGTATGTATTTTGAAAAATCAGAATCATACTAAAATAGTAACTCAGAATATATATCTAGTGTGTATTTACATATACAGTGTAGTGCCTGCCACTATGTAAAGCATTCATTTTATCATGGATTTAAATCAAATCTAGTCCAAATGACAACTTTACCTATGAACTAAACTCAAGCTATTATTCCAGAGCCTTCAACCAAAATCCCCAGCACTGGTAATTTCCTGTACAAGATAATGGTTCAACTACAGCATTTCTGGGAAGTACTTCAAAACAATCCCATTTGATGATAATTAATGTATTCCCAATGGTCATTCAGTTTACCCTCATCCAAAAGGCATCCCATGTGTACAGTACCAGACTGCTCATCAATCTGACCAAAAACCATCGATGGGAGGGAGATTCATTTCCAGAACTCCACTTCTGACTCAGTGCAGGACCCAGTAGTGGATGGCAATGTGGGCAGCCTCTACATGCCTAACACAAATCCATTCACCTTCAACCTATGTTTGATTTTAGGCTGGAATTTAGAGGTCTGAGGAAACCAAAGGTACTCTTCTGTCTCATTTTAAATTTAGCCCTTCCCTTCTCCCCGAGCAGAGCACTGTCACGTCTAATATTAAACGACTAGAGTAAACCTACAGGTCTCCTCTAGTTTTTGTGCTACAGATTTGAGCATTTGGAAGTGGTACTGGTCTGGGAAAACCACTGGGGTTTCAGCACTGGACTAGAAAATGGTTTAACTATCCTTCTTTTCAGAAGGCCTCTACTCCACAATCACTTCTGATATAATATTTTATTCAGTCATAAGATTTATTTGAACTAGAAATTTAGGTAAAACTAGTTCTTTATTTAACTCTTACTGAAAAATGTGTTTTAGTCCACATATCTTGTTTTTATTTTATTTTATTTTATTTTATGAATGTTTAATTAATATACATAACATTATTGCCTCTTATGTTATATATGACTGAATTGGTGCAAGAAGCAGATTTGCCTCAGCATTGATTTCCCAGCTTTGTTCTACTGAAGAATATTTTCATAGTCAAAAAGATGGAAGGGAACCACAAGTCCCTGAGATATGAGTGCAATCAGTCTTGTTAACTGCTGCTGTAGCCAGTGATCCTTATTAGGTGCTTGTCTCCTGCTGAAAAATCACTGAACTCAAGACTCTGGTACCTGAACACTGATCTGTCACTGCTTCCATCACAAGGATTTTGTGCTCAGCTTGTGGGTCCCGTTTGGTTTATGACTAAAAGGTTGCCCTCAGGGAAAGCAAAAGATCCACCAAACACTCAAGAATAAGCCTGGAAAATATTCCCTTGCACTCACACATTCTCAGTTTACAGGATCTGAAGCTTTCCTTCAACTAATATTTGGTTCCAGAAAATGTTGAGTTCAGGTGGGTTTTCTTAATCACTGGGCAGCCACAATCTGCAGTCTGAGTTACACTCTTCTGCTCTTTCCCAAATATAAGTATAGTTAAAATTATTTGCTCTTGCACTCAAGGAAAAAATCTCCGACTTAGAACTTAAATGAAAAATACAGTAGTGAAAAAGGCTAAATACACTCACTTTTAATATTTGGAAGAGTTGTACTTCTGGCATTACAGGGACCTGAGGTCACAAAGAACCCAACAATAAATACTAGATGAGAATACACTGGGTTTTTTTTCCTGCTGTTAAAACAGCTTGATTCCAGCTTTTTGGTTTTCTTCTTTTACATATGACAAAAGATTACACTGATTGCACTTCTACTTTGCAGGCATCTTACGTAAAAAAGGAAAACAACCAAAGAACCAAACTCAAACCCACAAACAAACCAACAAGCAAAAGTACATTTGGAGTTGCTTCTTAATTGCTTTTCCCTAAAGACATCTGCCTTGCTCTAACCTCACAAAGCTAAGATGAGTGGTGAAATTAAGAGAAGGAAAAACATATACAGTTTTTCTGTGTGTTCTTTGCTTAGGCTTTGAATCAGATCTATTAATGAAAACTGAAATAGAGCTTCCACCAAAATAAGGTGACTAATAAATGAGGAAATTGCAAGTTCTTCAATAACCAGTTGTTACCAAAGTTGTAAATCTGACTGGTGAGAAGAATTAACTACAGCAGTCCACCTTCTAACAGGCAAAAGAGTCTCCAAACAGCAGAGAAAGCAGCCTTAGAAAGAAGTTCTTACACATGTACAGGCCATCCTTTAATGCTGAAGGGAATCCAATGCAGCACACTTGTAAAGTCGGAGGGGTAAAGTTGGAGGTTTCCAAGTTCAAAGCTAACCTTCTGAAACCTGACTCATTTAACTGTGTGGAAAAATAGAACTCTATTAGTGTGATATTAAATATTTATGGGCACTTTCAAAGATTCAAAATTTTTAGTTGGGGCAAACATATGACTCACCCTTTTGCCTGAGCTTTTTTAATAGTTTTCTGCTGCTTTAGCATTATCACATGTACAACATTTTACAGATAATCTCTGCACACTCCTGAGGATAAATATACATCATATTCACAGGAAACATTCATAATATGGAAATATTTATTTCTTGATCTGGTTTGTTTCAATTCTTTGCAAGATGTTGCTGATGTTTCTGGAAACTTTTAGCAGCATTTTCTCCTTTGTGCTTCTTTCTGACAACAGCTGAGTCAATGGTCATACGCTTTGTTGAGACATGAAATAACTGTTACGATTTCTCCATGACATTTATTTTCACTTTAAAAGAGTATTTCTTCAGAAAGTTAAAGTCATCCCCTCCTGACTTGACAGCATATCCCAGAATAATACTAATATTATAAATATTAATCCAGAAGGTTCTCCTTTCTCATCCAAATCATTCACTCTTTTGTCTAGTTTAATAATTCACTGCAGAAAAAGAAATTGGCAAATCAAAGTAACATATATATATCATTCTGACTGGTTACGCATGACTTTAAAATATACCTTTAAACATTTTTCATAAGGATATACAATCAGAGACAAGAAGCATTCTTCTAAGATACTGAAGACCGAATTGCAGTGCTTCAGATATTATAAAATTCATCCAGAGGGATTATCTATTATCTAAAAAAATGGCTGGTACTGAAAACCTCTCCTGTATAGAACACTTGCCTAAATTTGTTCCAGGGCTGAACTATCCTCTAAATTAGAAATGTGTCTTATTATAAATAAGCCTATTGCTCCTTACTCTTTTCCCCATGGATAATGAAGAACGGGTTGTTTCCCCCCTTGCAGCATCCATTTATATATTTAAACACTACAGTATGTTCTACATTAATCTTGTTCTGAACTGTGTAAGATTTTTGAGTCTTTTCCTTTGGAAACTTGTAGCACATTAGATCATTGTCTTTTGAAGTATCTGTATGATATTGTGATTATCTTGAATGACAGAACTGAAAATCAGCCAAGGATACAAGTGAAACATGACCCTTATGCAAGAATTCAAATATCCAATATGTATGCAAGAATTCAAGTATCCAATATGAGGCACTTCCATTTCCACATCAAAATATATATTATTTATGCTTTTATTTCAGTCATGTTTTGGACTCCATTTCTCCTGCTCTGCCATCCTTTCCCTGAGGTTCTGGCTGAGGTCCCTGGAGCTGCTTCAGGCTATTGCAGTAGACCCACAATGGGAGTTATAGAAAAGTAGAAACTGCCCAAACATAACTGGCAATTTTCTTTTAGGTTTCTTACCCAGTGATTAGTATCTGGGGAAGAGGCCTTGAAGATCATTGCTACACACTAACAATGAAGTTTCTTCTTCCAAAGATATAATCACTAAATATTAAGAGGGTTTTTTTTAGCTTGGTTTGTGTTACCAAAAATCATGTAAAAATAAAATTATGTTGAAAATATATATTAACCTGCCCAATCTACTAACACATCCTTACCCATGAACACGAATGGAATGGCATCTTGAATAATTTTTCATATATCATAAAGAAAATAATTGTATTAATTGCTTGAATTTTTTTTTCAGAAAATAGTTAAATCAGACATCATTATGGGAATCCAGTTTTTGGAATGCAGCTGAACTTTTCTTCTGCTGAGTCTCTGAGTCACTTTCTTCATAAAGTACCTGCGGACATTTCATCTTGTGTTAAATTGCAAACTATTTTCTGCAGTCCAATGTGGAACTTTTTTAGTTTCTTCATACGCTTCTATAATTAGGTTAAATTTGGATGATTCATGATGTTAAATGATCCTCAAGGCCATGCTTCCAAATTCTTCAATAGTACCTCATTAAATGCAAACCAATAAAATGCAGCAGCTATTGTGCATAAACTATCTCAAGGTCTTCTGATACTTCCTGCACTTTCTAGCACAACACTGGGCTGGCTAGGCAGCTCTATCTCCTTAGTTTCTATGTAGCATACTAAAACAAACTTTTTACCTACAAATAAAACATTAATAGCACAAAGACAGCAGAGGAGTGAAAACACACGTACAAGCAGTAAGCATCAAAAAGATGTGAGTTGAGTAAAGTTGGGTTTGCATCTTCTGCTTTTGAATGAGCTGCTGGGCTAGAATCCTGTTTATATTACCTGTTTGTGTGCAAGATTATATAAAAAACAGAAGCAAGGATTTGTCTGTGGAGCCATGCGACATAGCCATGAACATCCAAGCTGTATTTTTTGACAGTTGCAAAGATATATTATAGAGCTCGATAGTCTGTAGGAAGTCCAGGAAGGCATTATCATCCACTGGCACAGGGAAAATTAAATACTTTCACACTACTGCATCCTCCAGCATAGTGCAAATCTGTGATAAAGCACAGTATATCAGAAGGCACAAGTGCTGGCTGTGATGTAGCAGAGGAGTCCAAGCTGCCTTAAAAAGAATATGTGACCAAAGGATTCTGTGCTCCAGAACGTCCCTGTAGTATTGCTACCTGCTCTGTTTTCATTGAGATGGTTTGGGGTTAGATTAGCACAGGTGAAAATCTCTAGGAAAGAGCCTGCAGCACCTCTTCCCCAGGATGTCTTCATCTGGCAGTGACATAACAAAGCAGAAAGGGGAGCAGGGACTGTGTGACAGCATCTCTGTGAACAAACCTTCCTCTGCTGCATATATCTATATCACTCTTGTTCTTCTCACATGGAAGACAAAGCACTGTCAATTCTCATGGCCACACCCCATGTTCCTGTAAATTCAGCTTTACCACCTTTCAAAACACGGGCTGCATACTTTCCAGGGCCTGTATTGTGCTTGTAATATGATGGCAGCAATTGTAAATATTCATTTTTACTCACCATCTCACAGCTGGAGCAATGCTGGTTTTTCCTGTGGGATGAACTTATTTTAAAAGAGCCCATGAACATTTACATTAATATCTCTACAGCCACCTTTCTGTGCCCTCTCCTGCAAATGAAGAAGAATCAGGAACCCATCAGCCTGTAAATTTATTTTTCCTTTCCTGATGAGCTGCTTCCAAGTATGTGGAATAGCCCTAGGGAAGTCCCTGGGGTTGTGAAGGCTTTCAGGACACTGTTATAGAGACTCACCAAATGCATATCATACTCTCCATATCTTCCTAATCAAAACCCACAACCATTGGAACACAAAAAATCTTTATATCTTATTTATTGCAATGTGTGTTGCAGTACTTGAAAGGATAAAAAGAAAAAGTTTTTCTTCAAGATACACAGCAGCTCTTCCACTTACCCTTTGATTTGTTAAACAGGTGGCCTGAAATACAGATGCAGTAGAATCCCCGTGCTCAGCATTGCCAAAGAAAAGAAAAGAGATTCAGAAAATACTAGTTGCCAGAGATCATTCTGGTTTTGCTTTCCCTCAGCCCAATATGGAGACCCAAATTTTGCCCCCAAGATAGCTGAGCACATTTGCAATGTGTCATGTCCAGCAAACAGTTGGTTAGTGCACCCACACTGATCACTGTGCTGATGTGGGACATTGCCACTTGCACTTCAGTGAGCTGGCTGAGGTATAATGTACCTTTCCAATAAACTAAATTACATTGCTCTACTAGTGATTCCAATGCAACTTCAGCCTCAAATGCACTCTTTTCTAACCATCCACAAAACTGAAATTTGTGTGCACTCTGCCAGCTCACTTTTCAATCGTGGAAATGTACTTTCCCTGCCTTGACAAATGTAAGCTGATCTTGCTGTTATCCATTTAGAACATGGCTGGAAATGGCACCTTTACAATCCACTCTACTGGCCATGCTTTCTCCTGCTTTTTTACTTTCTCTTACTTGTCAGGGATGTTTCCTTCCGGCTTCCACTGCCATGTGGAGCCTGTCACCTAAATCCATGTGATGTAGAAGAGGAAATGAAGTCTTTTATGTCAGTAGGCAATGCATGCTCTCAGCTGTATCTGTGCATTCTTCTTGCTTTTTAGCATCTCATAAGCAACTGCTTTCCCAGCTAGGACCAGTCCCATGGGTTGAAGGTCTGTGATGGGGTCCTCTCTCTTCTGGTACACTCTGCTCCCCATATGACAGCTGTCCCTACCAACTCACAGGGACATATGAAGAAGCACAGGCCACCCCAGAGTTGCAGCACCATTCATTTCAGGTTTTGTGCCTTTGATTCACTGGGGATGTATCAGCATTTTCATGATTACTTTTAAAAAGTTATAAAAGCAACTCAGAAACTTCTTAATGGTAACATGTGGTTATAGCCAGGAAGCAATTTTTTTCCCCGGTGAAATTTTTGTTTTAGTGTGTATTTTAAGTGACATAAAAGTAAATCAATTACTATGCTATATTGGCCTTGGACACATTTTCGGATTTCTAATGGCTTTAAACTAAAAGTCACTTGTCTTTGGCAAATGATTAATTAATTATATTTGAAAATTAAATCTGTCAAGATAATGAAGTTCAAAATTAACTGCTGAACATAAAGAATATTACTCTATGCAATTTTCATAATATTTAAAATTCTGGATGGCAGTACAATTCCAGAACGCAAGCTAAGTTTCAAGGGAGCTATTTTCCTTAAATAATAATAAAAAAATATTTAGGAATTTTCTCCATTGTTAAACCACCATCCAAGATGGTCTGATTAGAACACTGCTGGGTGTTAACCCTAGGAAGGTGGCTAAGCCACACAAAACCACTTACCCATTCTTCTACGCCAGGATGGGGGAGAGAATCTGAAGTGTAAAAGTGAGAAAATTTGTGGGTTGAGATAAGGGCAGTTTGATAGGTAAAGCAAAGCTATGCACAAGCCAAGGAAAGCAAAGAATTCTTTCAGTACTCCCCATATGCACTGAATGTTCAGTCATTTTCAGGAAAGCCAGGCTCCATCATGCATTAGCAGTGCCTTGGGAAGATAAGTACCATCAGTCTGAATTTTCCCTCTTTCTCCTCTTTCTCCCAGCTTTTATTGCTGAGTACAGCATCATATGGCATGGGATACCCCTCTGATCAGTTGATGTCTCTTGTCTCATCAGTGTCCTCTCCCAACTTCTTGTGCATTCCCAGCCTGCTGGCTGGTGGGATGGAGTGATGCAGTGTAAGCACTGCTCAGTAACAACTAAAACATCAGTACTGTTTTGGTCACCAGTCCAAAATATAATACTGTACATAAACTACTATGAATAAAATTGTCCCATCCAAAAGCTGTACAAGCATTTAAAGTTTCTGTAAATCTGAATAAAAATAAAAGGAGAATAAGGGAAAGGGAAGCCTGATGACTAGGAAGCTCCCTGTCTCCTTCTCGTTCTCGTTCTCCTTCTCCTTCTCCTTCTTCTCCTTCTTCTTTTTCCTCCTCCTCCTCCTCCTCTTGTTAGGCATATTTCTTAATGTCTTCCATTGCTATGTGGCATCTTTCACCTAAAAGCACATGGATATATCCAAGTCGTTTTCTAGCAACAGACTACAAGTCAGTCATAGTTTGTGTGTGCATATCTCTTCCCCCACATTACTGCACACTGAAGGAAGTAATTAAAAAACTTCTAGATGAATTACTAAGGCTGTCTGCTCTGGCTACTCTGGTGGATGATAAGTCTAACTGAATATTCCCTGGTAATATTTTTCATGAAAATGCTTTAGTTCTTGGATTAATTTCAACTTATCTTTTTTATATTACTTAAAAAAGAGAAATACATATTTCTTAGTGGATTTTCCTCTGTCTACATTTAATGTACCACCATTTTATTTATTTGCTTCTGGATCTTTGTTGTTACCAGTCTTCCCCAGTCTTCCACAAAATGACAGAAACCAGTGAATAAAGAGTAGTACTGTTGAATATCTATGTGTCTTAGAAGAGATAGATCTAGAGCTAATAGCCATCCTTTTCCTATTACTTACCAAGCTGAGGTGATCACCTTAAATGCAGACATCTGAAATTCAGAAATTCAAACTGGGTCATGAGAGTTAGAAAATATTAATAAAGCCTGATGTGTATCTGATTTGACTCTTTCCTATCCAGGCAGAAAGAGAAACCAAGGGACAATTACCTCAGAATGCCTTTACTGTTTTGATGTGGGACAAGACAATATGGTGATCTTTTTCTTCCATTCAGCCTTAAGAAACCACAAACAGAGGAATATATTTACTTAGCTTGTTTTGAGTGAAAAGGAGCTATTTATTTCTAAGCAGTCTCTATGGAGATCAAGGATAGACCAATTAACTTCTCCTTAATCTACAAATCACACTGACAGTCAGTATACCACAGAAAAACACTTCCCCACTACAGTGGCAAATTGGCAAATAATCACCTCTCCATATTCCTTTCATTTGCTACTCTCATCTCTATTTTTGGGTATGGATGAAGATAAACTGTCTGTTTCCATGTCGGTCAGAACTGGTTGGGAGTACTGTAGTTTTGGATACATAAGGAAGAAATTTGAAAAGAGTCTTTTTGTCTGTCTGGATAATTACTGAGACTCAGATGTAGCAAAGAGTGCCAGCGGGAGTGAGGGTGACTAACTGATGATGCTTTTCAATATAAGTTACAGAAACAATGCAGAACTCTTAAATTCTGTAAATTCTATACTTTTAAAATGAAAATCCTTCTCTTGTTGAAAGAAACGGAAGTCACACATTTTAACATTCTGCTCAGATATCCTGTTCCTCTGAGTCATCTAGTAAGACTGCTAAGCATTTCACATAATGAATACTTTATTCAAAGACAAAACATATACTTGACAACTATATGTTTCAATATATTTCATTAATAAATATTTATAGACATTTATTAAAAGTGTACCTTATCTGCCATATTTTTTGACATATTTAGAAGAATATATATTTCACTATCTTCCAAATACATTACCATCTGTTTTATTTCTTCCAATATCCAGATGCTCTTCCTACAGAATAGATTCTTTTTGCAAGTGTATTCATAAGAAAATTCTTCTTTTTAATCACTCTGATTCTTCTTTCTGTTATCTATTTCTTTATACCTGTCATCCTCCCCTATTACCTATGAACTTGATATGGCAACTAAAGCTTTGAAAAATGCTCAAAGCTTGGAATTGCATCCAACATTTTTTCAATACAAAAATGTATTATCTTTGTGGAACTTACGTAGTTGTATAAGTGTCTAACACCCTATACAATTCAATATATATAGTGAAGTCTGAAGCAGGGCCATTATTATAAAAGCAGACATGTCTGCAATAATTTAAACAGAAAACATTACAAATCAGCTTCCATTTTAAATTCCAGACTTTTACTCACTCAGAACCTTCTGAAAAATGTTATTTCAATGGAGACCAAAGGTGGTACCTGTTCATAAAACTTTGCTTTAATAATATTTTATTGTTGGGATTCAAGAGTACTCTAGACAGGAACTTGGTACTTGAGATAAATCCTAATGAAGTATTCTTCTCTCACTGGAGTAGAAGTTATGAAGAATATGTCAAACATCCTTAGGCAACTATTAGAAAAATCTAAGACTTCCAGTTTTAATACTTTGTATTTGTGAAGCTGATAGGATCATCTCTTAGCCAAGGTATGACAGGTATTCAGAGTAGTCTAGATACAACTGTTACTCATCTGTGCACCCCAAAGTTTCAGTACACCCCATCATGTTTGTCATCAATCAAAACATCTTTTGGCCCACAGTATTTCAGAGAAGGTTTTCATTATATTCTGAAGTATTTTTATTTTTTTCTAGTTAGGTTTCCATGCTCAGTTATTTCAGAATAGAATATTATTAAAATAGCCTGTTTTCTGAAGGCATGTCTGTAGTACAGAATTAAGGATGGGAACGTGCAAGGAAAAAAAAAAAGGTTGCAGAAATTCATCCCAAGTACTGGGTCAACACTTTTGTTAGTGTTGAAGTTATGAAGAGAAATATCCCCAAAACATTTAATTTTCCCATTCAGGCATCTAAGTGCCCTTTTGCCATGTAATGAACCCCCTGACAGTAAGTGTATGAATCATCCTGGTTATGAATCTCACACTCCTTGCTATGAGGAGGAATGAGAAGACAGATGAAAATTCACAGTGGAGGTTCAAATCCTTGACATGATTCTGGGCTGTTTCTCTAATAAGCTGTGCAAGGGTTTACCCGTCACCTACCTCTGAAGAACTTGTGGAGCCCATGGGTTTCCTCATATCTCACCCTCACCTCTAATGGCCAGAGCAAATAGAGACTATTTACCCCCTCAGGCTCACACATGTCCTTTTGAAATGTGTGAGAAGGATGTGGGATCAAGAGACATGTTCCTTGCCTCTTCAGATCTAAACCCTGTTGTGTGCTTATTCCTTTATTGATTCAATCACTGCCTTCACACTGCTTTGATTAAGGATCTAATCTAATCCCTTTCTAAAGTGAGTTTCTTAGTTATGCCCAGTCAGTGAGCTATTGAGGTAGATTACTCCAATAAGGTGTTTGTCCATTTAAAGTAGAAGAAACATTTTTTTTGGTTGTAAGAAGGATCTGCAAAGAAGGTGGATGGTGATGCTTTTTTTATTAGCTTTCAGTTAATCATGGACCAAATAATAAGCATTTAAGACGTAATATCTTAAGTGTCTGGCTAAAACACGTGTCACAGTAGGAAAGAGAAAAATTCATCAGCTATGATTAGACCTAGGGAAGCATACATGGTACGATGTGGTCTGATGTGTTGAATTCTTTGGGGATGTGCAAATAATTCAATATTCATTTCAAAAAGAAGTAGCAGCAAACAGCTTGCTGTCTTTTGTGATAGGCACAGGCATTTCAGGCTGAAATACTTCTTACCTATGTCTCATCCTGACAATTATTAAATGGGGACAATATGATCTGAACTTTCACTTGTTTTAATTCAGAGGCACAGAAAACCAGAAAGCATTCCCAGTTCTTATCCTAGGTATCCTTTAACTAATTCCAAGCCTGAAAGCATGCAGCAGATCAGTCCCTTCAGTCAGTAATCAGTAAGCAGTTTACCAATGCTCAGAAGTGGTAAGCCAGGAGGAAAAGAAATATGCTTCCCATCAAAATGCTTTCCACTTTGTCATTGTTAGGGTTAAAAAAAAGGAGGCTTGGGAAAAAAAATTAATGTCTACAACTTTAAGGGGGGAAATTTAGAGTATAATGTAGGGTGCCTCTTTTTCTGCATCTGATGGAATATAGGTTAGATAGCCTACTTCTAATTTGATATAGGTCTAGGATATGCTTATAGATATTGTTTCAATGGGATAACTTAGCAATTACCAATACTCAACTATCTGTAAAATATTCTACAGCAGTGCTGCACACCTTTTGTACATTTCCTTCATATTCTTCAGTGAGTCATTGCATCAGAGCTCTTTTCAAACTGTTTGTACCATGCTAAGGATACATGCAAAGAATTATATTCATCAGGAATGCTTTCTTGTGATTTATCTATGTTATAATATTCTATGAACACATGCATTGCTACATATATTACTGCATATGTAAATACATAATAATGATACATAGTAATACAGTATATTATACAGTGCCTTGCTAGTTCGGAAGCTATTCAATAATCTTCTGTGTTCACATTATGAGGACCAACAGCTGGAAACAGTATATGGTTCCATGCTTTCCAGCTGTGGGACAAGAACCTCTGCAAAAAAGCAGCATTTTTTTTTTCTGCCAACACTTATATATAGGTTGATGAGAGATTAAAAAAAAATTAAGAGTTTCTCTGCTGTAAAGGTTAATAGAGAAGATGTGGCAACAGAAAATGGGGTTTGTTTCTCCTAAGTACTACCTAGAAAACAAGCAGAGGTATTGATTAATTGAATTGAATGTGTTAGTACAAAATAAGTGAAATAAGCATTGACATACCCCCTTTCTGCTGAAATCTTTTGATACCATCACCTCTTTCTCTTCTTTTATTCCCATTCTATTTGTTGCTTTACCCCTCATGCCATCTTACAGAATGGATAGTAAATACCTTAAAGAAGAGACAGGAGTTCTTTTAAAAAGCTGCACATGTACTTTTCAGTTCTGAGTTGATATTCTTAGGCACTACCATAAACACTTAATAATGACAGCATTTTTCAAAGAATTGGTGAAACGGTGACCTATCTTTAAATAAACATTTCTCTAGCACATATTCACCCTGGGAGTTTGTTCCCTTGTATCTCTTTGCTGTTCCCTTAGCCTGATTTCCATATCCTATGTATTAACTTTTACTATTGAAGCATTTAAGACTAAGGAAAAAAGTTTCACTACATTAGTTGGGCTTTTTTTACTACAGAATTTTTGGTATAGAAATAAATGTAAGAGATTGCAATGTTTATTAGCTGGGAAGAGAGATGAGCACACAAGTATTTTTCTTGTCCTATGTAACTAACATTCAAATAACTTGCTGTGCATATTCTCATAATTATTTTATTTTATTCAAAATTTTCATTAGTTTATTAATTATGTATTTCCTGTTTACAAAAATTTTTGGAATCTTTCTTGTTGTGGAATTGGCACTATTAGGTTTGCAGTTGGACACAATGATCTTAAAGGACTTTTTCAACCAAAATGATTCTATGATTCTATAATTTCTTCAAGTTATTAAAACTTCTCTAATTTTTGGTTCGACTTACATGCTGATAGTCTAGTTTAGCACATTACCCTCACAGATATCTGTGTAGCTGATCTTTTGTAGGCTTCTATAAAATCACTGAATCATATCCTTGTTTAAAAACAACTCACTGGTGTGAACAGAAATAATTGGGCTTTGAATCAAAACCAGTTTTTTTCTTGATTCAAGTCCATCCAATAATCCACTTGATTAATTCTTAGAAATTTTCAAAGTCAATAGGCTCTTAAGACATTGATTTCTTACTGGGAATAAAACTTTTCTTAAAAGTCTGAATCTGGTGTTTAAAAAAAAATGTGTTCATGACATTATGTTGTGCAGAGCCAGACTGAAAAAAAATATCTTCTAATCAGCTTGCGGTCCCTCTAACTGAAATTGACCAAAGGATGGGAGCAGGATTCCTTAAACGTCCCTGAATATGACTCAAATTAATAACCAAACTAATTGGAAAACACTAAGAAAAATTAAAAAATCCATTATCTTCTGATTTGTTGTATAAAATAAAGATTTAGTTTTGTGGTTTTGATAAAGACTTTCCTATAAAACACTACCCATGAGAATAAGCTTCCTTTGAGAAACTATGACCACAAGTGTCAAGAGTCTGAGAAGATGGACAGTTTGTTTGAAGCAGTTTGTTCTCAGATTTGGTGTTCACAAATGTTTTAATTCTAGGGAAATACAGAATTTTAAAATGTTACGTGCAGTAGGACATAGACTGAGTAAATCCTTTTCTTTGAGGATGTTAGAGTCAGGAAGCCAGAAATCAGCCTCCACATCCTTCCTGTATATCTTCTTTCCCTTCCACTCCACCCTCCTCTCTCCCCATCTGCTCCATCTGAAGTTGCCTCCATGTCTCAAGGATAATTTCCTGATATTCACTAGTAAGGAGAATGTTTAAAATAACATCCTTCCACACATATAATGTGCACCTCACATGACCCATCCTACTTCAAAAGTATCCATCCCTGTCAACGAATTATGCTGGACCTGCACAGAATCAACACAACTGGGAGCAGAAATAGGGAACATTAGAGGCAGGGGTCTAATACAGGAGCAGGATAAGTGAGCAGGGAATTTATTATAACAGTGGTGTTGGTACAGTAAAAAGCCAGTGCTTGCTTATGCTGGGCTAGAATTTCCTGCTTAGGTGTCTAATCCACTCTCCAATTAAATTCCTTTTTTTATTTATAAATATAAGAAGGAATTATAATAGTAACTAGCCTGTATTTTACTGCTTTTATTAAAATGATTGCATAGAAACAGAATATGGAATAGGAAGCAATCAAGGAGAACAATCAAAAGATTGGTGAAAAAAAAGGGCAAATTCTTTCACAGCACTGAAAGTTTCCATGAAAACTGAGGGTGACATATCTCTGAGGCCATCACCTGAGATAGTCACCTAAAAGCTAGATCACTATGATAGAGACCTTGGTTGGTCTAATGTGAGAAACATACAGTCTCATTTATGATAGTTTTCTATCTGTTGGAATCCCTTGTATGAATTATCCTCTTTTCAGGAGGAAGGCAGGAAACACAGAAGGTTTATTTGTGCCAGATTGCTATTGCACTCTAAAATTTATCAGGTGCTCATCTATTCTTCACTGCCAGCAAAAGAAATAACTGTAGAAAATGAATTAATTTTTTTTTAAAGGAAACAAAACAGTAAAATAAAAAAATCTGTGGTCAGTATTAATGGTCTACTTTCCTCTTCTTAATTAAATTTAATCCGCATATTCATAGTGGAAATATGATGTTGCCAGCCAGTCTACTTGATCACACTATTCCCTCAATATTTTTATTTATTTTTCTATTCTTAATCTTGATGCCCTTGATAACTGTGCAGCATCCAACATGCTAAATTGGCTGAGATTGTCCCTGTAGCCTCAGATTCTGAAGCTGAGAACTAGGTCAAGTATTTCAATAAATTCTGTGTCTAGATGAAATAATAGACATAAAAAAATTAATGTACATCCAAACTATGTTGATCTAAGGTTTCTGATAGTCCCTAATTAAGGAGGAGACCACTCCTACACATATTCTTGAAATAGTCTTCTCAAAGTACTAATTAATAAGCACAAATCTCCTCTGACATATGTAGAAGCATTTAGAAAAATATGTTTCTAGCCTCCCATGTGACTTGAGCACTATACAGACATGTGGCCAACTGGTTTCACCCAAAAAAGACAATTTAATGTAGACCTGAAAGAAGCGTTTTTCTATGTCATAGTCAACAGACGGTTAGCAAAACCCGGGTTGGATTCTGATGTGCTTACTTGTGTAAGAGGAGCAATGCATATAATTTATGCTGTATCTGAAAAAAGACATTCTGAATTCAAACAAAACCCACTGGTGGATAAAGGAGTTAGAGCATCAGATTCTGATATTCACTAAGGCTGAGATGATGACAGCTTGCTACTCTGGGCATGTTTGTAAACATAGGCTCACAATTCACCGATGTACTGAATGAAAAACTCCACTGGGAAACACTGGGCTCCATTCTGATCCCTGTTTCATCAGCTGATGGCCAGAAGGAAGGGGAGGGCATTATTCACACCGAGCCTTCAGGTGGGGGTCATACCTGCAATGCCTGGGCTGAGAAGGATGCAAGCCTTGCTTCATGTGTCATCTGAGTAGGTTCAGGTGGAGCCCACAAGAACAGCATCAAATAATTTCCAGCGTCAAGGAGATACAAGATGGGTGCCACTAACAACTCACTGGTACACCAAAGGGTGAGGATGCCACAAGCACAGGTCTATGATACATGTGTGCAGGGCAAAGCTGTTCTGCACTTGCTAAACCCAGTCCCAGTGTTGCCATGATACCTCATCCCCTGGCAGAAGCTGATCTGTGGATCATAATGTGTAGTAATAGTAATATTCCCTATTCACCAAAAAATGTCTGCACTGAATCAAACCAAAGATTCTTTTACCCTCATGCTATCTCTTGACACTGGTCTGGGCAAATGCTGGGAACTGTTTAATCAACAGGACACAAGGACACATGCAGTAGATGTAAAGTTCACTAGGATCCTCTCCAGCTTATTCCAGCTGGGAATTGGCTCACTATTGCTAAGCAGCCACTGCAAACCCCCATGCTCTCTCTACATGAAATCTCACAGCCTACTGAGTGTGCTATTTACATCTGGATGTAAACGTGCAATTTGATATCACATACAAATTTCAACAAAAAGCAACATCCAGAATTAATATGTTTCTGATAACTAGGCAGCCTTTTAAAATTTTTTACCCATGCAACTTCTAACTTTGTTGCATTTAGTTTGAGGATATGGTGCCTGTAAACAGACTGCCTTTAAAGCAAGGAAGAGCTTTGTCTTGTACTAAATTTACATGCAGATGTAAGATGTTGAGAATCATGCAAGTTTTTTTACGGGGCTTAGACGTCAAATCCCTGCCCACCAGCAAGCATTACTGTTGTTTTACAAAAGCCAGCGATGAGAATAATAATCATAACCTCAGCCAAGAAGATTGATTAGTGCAGGATAGCACCACACACAAAGCTGTTTAGCACATTACTGCAGGCAGTAATATTATTTAAGCCTGTGCAAGGAAATACTTGCTCAAACATTTCACAGGTAATGTCCTAGATATCAAAAGAAGATGTTGCAGCACTGACATTTATTCTTAGGTATGAACATGAATATTTCATGATCAAGCAGATTAAAACCTGTCTTAAGTAATTATTCTGAGCTGTTTACTACTAAATCCTCTCCTGAGTCAAAGCTGCATTTTCCATATTGTTTTGGTAGAGAATATAGTAAATATATTTAAATTAACTAAATCAGGATATATATAGCATGTGTTCAACTAAACTATTTAACATTGATGAGAAAAAGTAGTAGTTGTGTGGAATTAATGTAATGAATTGTTGTTGCTAAGTTTTAAAATAGCAGCAAAAAAATTTTCCAGCAATTCTTTCATGCTCAGAAAAACAAGCTGAGTTTGAAAACAAGATAAAATTAATTTTTTGTGAAAGCCTCATATAAGTTAACTCAAGCACCATTCTTCCCCCATACATTTGTCCTCATCTCACCTCTGAATCATCTGTTCAATCTGCCCTTTCTCCATCATGCTGTGCTGAACTCATTGCTTCAGTCATATGAAATAGGAAGCTGGGAGACAGAAATGTTTTGCGCAATACCCCGGCCAGCTCCCATTCAGAAACAGTAAAATAAAAATGATACAAAAGGACGTCAGCCACCTGATTATACATAGAGGGGCATATCCTTTCAATGAGCTAGGCTTACAAGTAAGAATCAAAGACTTGGTACTTAGAAGAAAAATCGTATTTTTTAATCTAACGGTGCAGGGTCTTGATTCAACAAGCAGCCTAAGACTCAAGATGTTCTCCATGTTATGCCTTGCTTTTGAGTAACAGGTGAACTGGGGCCTCTGCACACACAGCATCCATTGAGGCAGTGCTTTTGTGCACCTGCACATTTTCATGATCATTCATGAAGAGCTGCTTTACCTCGTTGCAAACTCCCAAGAAGTGCCAGTGGAACACAATGGGAGGTTGGCAGCACTTGGGATAAAGGTGTGAGTGTCTCCCAGGAGGATTCCTCCCAGGCCATCTAGCAGCTCTCCTGTAAGTAAAACAGATTAAAAAACCCCGCCACCATACCAACTGTGGCTATCCCCCAAATCCAAGCATTTCAGGGAGTATATAGTCTGCATTTGTCCTTCATAGCTCTTGAGACAAAGGTCTAGTTATTAGTTGCAGGCAACTGGAAGACTTGCACTTCGTGGTAGCTTTGACTTCTTTTCCAGGAACTGGAAGAGAGTGATTCTTCCTCTCAGCTGGAGATTTAATGATTATGACATTAACTTGGGTTCACTGCTTTCCTTCAAGTATTTTGCATTCTTTAGTTCTAGATAATTGTCCATCAGGGCAATTATAGAAGACAGCACAGCCTGGACCCCCAAAGTAGTGAAAACTCAATATTTTAAATTAAATCCACACCAACTGTGAGGCCTCAGCTTCTTGAAAATTAAAATCACAGTTCCTTCTTTCATGTTATTTTTATCAAATCAGAATTTAGGGACTGAAAGAATTTTTTGTACTAGTATATTTAACTTTAAGGGTGGAATTGCCAACTGTTGAAGCAAGTGCTTCCTAACTCAGAGCAATTTCTCTTCAAGGTAGGATTGAAAAAAACCCATATTTTCATTGATAGATTCTTATTCATGTCAAATTTGAGCCTTTCATAATGAGGAAACTCCTAGAGCACAAAAGCAAATGAGAGAGATGGGCTTATGGAATCTTCTTGCTATTCAGGTAAAAAAAACCACAAATATTTGTGAATTTGATATCTGTTAAAACATTACTGTATTTTTCTTTTTTCGCACAAAATTAAGCAATAGGTTCTATTCCACAGAGGCAAACATAGGTACAGAATAACAAGTATTGAGAACCTGTGCAGGATAAGTACTAGGCACTGGATCTCTCATGAAATATTATGGTTATTGATGAATGCTAGTGGAAAAATCAGAAGAATTATTATTATAAATTTTTTTCCTTTTTACTATCACATTATAAGAAAAACAAGTCCTATTATATAGGAAATTTCATTTTAGGCAAAGAATTTATTATTAGTAGCAATTCATGCAGCAGAAAGATCTAAAATTCACTATGAAGAATAAATTATAGTACTAAGTAGCAATTGTTTATATTAATTTGTCTTTATGACTTCACACTGACTCAAATATAGGTAATTTCAATGTAGTATGACAGAAAAATGAAAGAAATTATGATTCTTTATGTACTCTATGTCACATGGTATGATTCTTGTGGCTGTCCTGTCAGGTACAGGAGCTGGACTTTGACGATCCCCATGAGTCCCTTCCTACTCAGGATATTCTATGATTCTCCATTTTCCAAAACATGGTATTGGAATTTCTATGTTATCAAAAAGTTATTAGCCTGTAAAAAATTCTATTTTTCTATTTATCACTGTGAATAGAAATAAAGTGCCTATGGCAAATATGTCTGGTGTAGTGCAGGCCTTTTTTCTGACCTAAAAAGCTGGCTGCAAGATATATATGTATTATGACAGAAATACATTATTATTTCCACTCCACTAACCGAAACCTCTAAATGCAGATTACCAGGGACATGGTTTTTTGAAGAGTTGTTTGATGAGAATGGTGATACTATATTCCAGGCCAATAAGGAAAAAGACCAGCATCACCACCAAAAAACCCAGAAAAATATGGAGTTCAGAATTAAAATAAAATTTAAAATAGTTCCATATGTTTTAGAAAATGTACATTTTCCCGCTAAGTACTTTTAGTTGTTTAATTTAAGGCTCGGATACAGGCATCACTTATGGAGTCTATGGACAAAAAATGAAACAAAACTGAATTTTTGTTACCTTTGTTCCAGAATGCTTTGGTACAGTGATCAAAAGTAGGTGTGCATGAACATCTCAGTGCATCATCTGACCTTTGATTATCGCATTGCTTATTGTTCTTCTGGATGACACTCCTTTGTTAAATCAAAATTTTCCTCCTGTCCCATGTGGGTTAGTTGGATCACTTTGTAAAACTTCAGTGTTATTACAGAGTAAATAGTGAGAAGAATGGAATGCTGCATGCCAGTTCACTTGGCAAGAGTGAGGGATGCAGACTTGCAGGGCTTAACTGGCCCTGTTGCAGATTGTCCCTGTGAAGGGAGGAGCCTGGGGTCAGAGGACACCTCTGTAGGGCATAGCAGGGAAAGAAGCCAATATTGCCTGAATGAGAAAGTGCTGTAAGTTACTCTTCAGTATTTGTTGGTAGCAATGCTGTAAATGTGGTCTTCCAGTTGCCATGGTTACAAGCAGACTTTCATACAGACTGGTAACAAAAAAGTGCCCTCCAGTTATTTGTTGCCTGTTTCACACGTTCCCCACTTTTCATAATGATTTATTCCAATTGCCTAGCACTTCTCATAGAAATATTCATCACCGTCTGGGGCTCAGTTTTTCATTCTTCTTCAGCTTCCAGTAATAATTCAGGACACTGAAGAACTGGAATAAATAGTAATGTTTTAACTTTTTTTTTTTAATACAGCAATCGACTGGATGTTAACAGGTTAATTTTGTATAAAGTTTAGGTTTTAAGACAGGATTTCAGCATACATGACTTTTCTTTTTCCTTTCCCCCCCTATACATAAATATATTAATCAATCATTAGCAAGTTAATCTCCTTATCTAGCTTTTCAGAACTCTTTGTCAGCCCTGTACCTACTGCAGAGAACACAGGCATGACTGTAAACTAAACTGAGAGCTGACAACTATTTTGAGTTCACAAAATTTAAAATCTGCAAAAACATAAACCAGGAGAAGTACTTGAAACTTTGCTTTTTCCTAGAGCTGTTGCAATGATCTACTAGACATACAATTACTAGGGAAAGTACCACAAGGTCTGTAGCATAATTTTAAGTACATAGGAAGGTTAAAAGTTTTTTCACTACAACAAATAAGTGGATTTTGTTCCCTAACTTGGACCCTGGACTGAACATTTACCTTGGACAGAAGAAATTCCAGGATGCCTCTATGATCATTCTCTATGCATTGGTGTAGTTTGAAAAAGAAAAGGTACAGCCTGACAGCCAAGATTCAAATTTTTCAAGAGCATTTCATTGCACTGAGTGACCAAAACTACAGAGATCCTTTGGGTAACATCAGGTCAACTTCAAGCCATGACCATCTCATGAGCAAATGAGCAAACTGTGTGTCTTCCCAGGAGTGTAACGTGTCCCATCAGAGACTGACTGGGTAAGGTACTTCCTCTCTGTTCCTTCAAATGCAATGCAGATTTGTCAAAAAGAGGCTTCTGGCACTAAGAGAGCCAGGGAGAGCTATTTGAAGTCCTCAACGTGTATCTTCACTGACAACCCTTCAGTACCACTCAACATGCAATCTACCATCCGTAATTGTCTCTCGACTTCAGTAGTTGAACATCTGTCTGCTGGGGATAATAGCATTTTTAAAGTTAATCTGTATTTGCACAAGCTCTACAGAAGCTGTTTATCAAAGCTTATTAGATGCTTGAATTGCTGAGTCTGTCATATGGTTTTTAGTTTTCTTTAATTATTAGCAATATAGCAAGTAATTTCCCTAGCAGAAAGAAGTCCCCTCTGTATTATTATGATTTTATAATAGATGCAGTAGCAAGTCTTGGTAATTTAACAGTGTCCTTCTACATGTTTTAAACACTTCCTTCAGAGCAGGTTTTTGTTTTCAGGAAACACAGTCTTCCCCACTCCATTCTTTCACATCACTCTTTCCACTGCAGATAATACCTGTTGATGTGGAAAAGCACAGTGTATTAAAGTTATCACACTTTTCCTCTGGGCAGAGTTCAAGATGAATAAGATCGCTTTTTGGGGGGAAAACATGAGGAGCTCCATTCAATGCAGCATCCATTGCATCTGCTAGTGCCTGTGGGTAAACTATGGCACAGAATGGGAAGGGGATTTTGACCCAGTCCTTCGAGGACTAAATGACCACTACAGGGGGAAACATGAAGCCAGGTCCTTCCAGTCACACATAAAAGCAAATTATCAAAGAGAAAGTTTTCATTTTGTGCTTGCTCTGCATAAGTTCACACCTGTGATTAGTCACTGGTGCATTTTGCACAGGTCTGGGTTGTCATGTAGAGTTTTAAATTCCTTTCTCATTTTCTTACCATTTTATTTTTTTTCAACATAGTCTCAACTACCATGTCAAATAAAGTTCCTTAAAGTCATCACTTCTGCCAGGGCTTGTGACTACTCTGGCAAGTTTTTTGTCATTATTTGAATTGAAAAGAAAATTATTATTATTATAATTATTATTACTTTATTATTAGTATTATTACCCTTGAAAAGACAATTGGCTTTAGTATTGCCAAGGATGGCTGGGAATGTAAATTTCAGGAAGCTGACAGGACTCCTATGAAATCTCAGCTAGATTTTAAAGATGCTGTTTTTGTAGGGAGCAATGGCATTATTTCTGCCTGTCCCATCCAAGAAATGAGTTTCACTACTGGAATAGATGACAGCAGGCAGGTAAATGACAATCGTGTGATGCCCTGTATTGCAAAAACCAAATCTCCTGTTTGCCACATAGATTTTGTGGTAGCTCCAGAAAACTAGCCTTTATTTTTCAGTATTTCTGTTTTTCATTTTGGACATATATGGCTTCAAATACCTTTCTTGATCTATTTTTCAACCAGTATTTAGCACCTTCTGAAAAGAGGGTTGCTTAGTTGATTTTTAAAATATTGACCAAAGAAACCTTTGACCAATTCAAAAAGGCAGTGTACTCCTAATGCATAAAGATGTTTATTCTCAGTCTTTCAGAACAGGTCTTATGAAAATAAGTAATCCATAGATCCTTTTCCAAGAGCTATGTGATTTAAGAGGTCTTCCCACTTTTGTCCAAACATTGACAAAATGGCAATGTCTACTCAATCCTGTCTTACCAAAGGGTAGGAGTTATTAAGACATTATTTTAACACAGGTAGAACAACAAATTATCACTGAGCTGTGCAGTTGCTGTCACAGCTCTCCAGTATATACAGGTAAACGAAAGGCTGCTGTCCCTTAATGAAGGATGTGCAGAGTGTCTTTCATNGAATGGGAAGGGGATTTTGACCCAGTCCTTCGAGGACTAAATGACCACTACAGGGGGAAACATGAAGCCAGGTCCTTCCAGTCACACATAAAAGCAAATTATCAAAGAGAAAGTTTTCATTTTGTGCTTGCTCTGCATAAGTTCACACCTGTGATTAGTCACTGGTGCATTTTGCACAGGTCTGGGTTGTCATGTAGAGTTTTAAATTCCTTTCTCATTTTCTTACCATTTTATTTTTTTTCAACATAGTCTCAACTACCATGTCAAATAAAGTTCCTTAAAGTCATCACTTCTGCAAGGGCTTGTGACTACTCTGGCAAGTTTTTTGTCATTATTTGAATTGAAAAGAAAATTATTATTATTATAATTATTATTACTTTATTATTAGTATTATTACCCTTGAAAAGACAATTGGCTTTAGTATTGCCAAGGATGGCTGGGAATGTAAATTTCAGGAAGCTGACAGGACTCCTATGAAATCTCAGCTAGATTTTAAAGATGCTGTTTTTGTAGGGAGCAATGGCATTATTTCTGCCTGTCCCATCCAAGAAATGAGTTTCACTACTGGAATAGATGACAGCAGGCAGGTAAATGACAATCGTGTGATGCCCTGTATTGCAAAAACCAAATCTCCTGTTTGCCACATAGATTTTGTGGTAGCTCCAGAAAACTAGCCTTTATTTTTCAGTATTTCTGTTTTTCATTTTGGACATATATGGCTTCAAATACCTTTCTTGATCTATTTTTCAACCAGTATTTAGCACCTTCTGAAAAGAGGGTTGCTTAGTTGATTTTTAAAATATTGACCAAAGAAACCTTTGACCAATTCAAAAAGGCAGTGTACTCCTAATGCATAAAGATGTTTATTCTCAGTCTTTCAGAACAGGTCTTATGAAAATAAGTAATCCATAGATCCTTTTCCAAGAGCTATGTGATTTAAGAGGTCTTCCCACTTTTGTCCAAACATTGACAAAATGGCAATGTCTACTCAATCCTGTCTTACCAAAGGGTAGGAGTTATTAAGACATTATTTTAACACAGGTAGAACAACAAATTATCACTGAGCTGTGCAGTTGCTGTCACAGCTCTCCAGTATATACAGGTAAACGAAAGGCTGCTGTCCCTTAATGAAGGATGTGCAGAGTGTCTTTCATTAACCACAGGTGTCTGAAATTATCACAGGATTCACATGAACTTATCAGGAAGTATCTTATATGATTGCAAGTTCACATTTGATTCAACTTCTTGATTGTGGTAGCTGGACCCACATGAAAATTTAATATTGCTTTCCCAAGGAAAACTGTCAATGATTGTCAATGTAATGCTATCACTGTATTTCATGTGAGTTAATGCTTTTATCTTCTGATAGCTAAATGATTAACTCCTGTCATTGATATGCTGCTTGTATGTGCTGTCTGACCTTTAAAATAACTATGAGAATTTTAAACCCACTCCTTATTAAAACAACTCACACCTCAACTAGGAAATGAGCTGAAGCAATTTATACTTATGGCAGAAGGTGACATTCGTGTTTCTGCTACAGAATTTCCAAAATATTTCAGAGACATCTGAGCGGCTTTTTTGTGTCATTTCCCTGCACATTTTTCCTGTCTCAGAAAAGATCAACACACCTTTCAATGTGCAAGGAACAGCAGAAAGCAAAGGTAGATGGGAACAATAAAAAAAACCGAAAAAAACAAAGTTTAGTAACATCAATAGTGGAAAAACTGCAGGTGTAGCTGGGCAGAGGAGATCAGATTTTACAAGAGTTTAAAGGTTTTCTTTGTTTGGGAAATTAGGCGGTTGATTGTCTGGGGGAAAAAAAGCTAAAATGAGGGTAGGCTGAAAGACAATGTTAGGAATAGAAAAAATATGTGAAAAAGAAAGAAAATAATGTATGCCAATTTTTGGACAACTTGAACACCTTAACAACCTTCATTTTCAGCCTATCTTAAATCTTAAAAAGAAAAGAATGTTAATAAAATGGTTTTCTATTCATCATCAATAATAAACAGAATAATTTACGATTCAGATATCTCAGGTTTGCAAATGAGTTCTCATGGTGAGTCAGAAGGCAGTGACCAAAGCAAAATTATCATGTGAACTGATGCAAGAATGTGGTAAATCCTTCACGATGCTCATAAATCACAGGGATTATTGCTGTGCCTATTTCCCTGAACTTTTGTTCTTTCAAGTAATTTGATTCATCTCAGTCACCCTCCAGCTATTTCACCATTAAAAAGTACCTGAAACTTCAAGGTTTTTTTATTCTGTCTGTGCATGGGAGCTACACACGTATACATACTGCTCATCACTCAGTCACTTGGTATTTTCAAGTTTAGACAACCACAGGACAAATAAAAAAAGACAACTCCACAATGAAAAAGTGGAAATCCTTCCTCAATACAAGCAAGGAACAATACAAGCAATGTCAACAAGTCATTCACATAGAGGAAAAGAGTGTTTGTGTCCCCCATACATCATCAGTCACTACTGATCAAGTCTAATCTCATTCCAGCCTCTTTTCCTGTGATTGGTAATCTGTGAGCAAGAAATTCAATGCTCCAGTCAAGCAGAATGTAGCAGGGGTAGGGATGCAGAGTGACATGTGGGTGTTTAAAAGAGGGGAAAATTAATTGATCCTGGGGTCAATTTGCCAAATCTGAAAGTATGCAATCTAAAAAATATTTTATGGAAAAGTAGTTACTTGAAACCAATCTTTCCAAAGCAGATGAGCATTTTGATTATATAAAAAAAGAAACAGAGCTCAAAGTGTGGCAACTCAAAACTAAGCATATTTATTGTTCTTTGAATTTGGTTTTCAATATTTTGTAAAGATTTGTCATCTAATATGTGACTAGGGAGGAAAATTTTTCTTCAAATACCACTGCTTCCACTGCTAATAATATTGAGGATTTTTAATGTAGATAATGATTATGGAAATATTTGTTACAAATATTTCCATGCAAGAAAATATGTATTGAGCTTTCTCTTTGGTTTTGAATTCTGATCCCAAAATGTAACTAGATACAACTTTCCTTTTCTTTCTCCTCAATTATTCCCTTCTGACCTCATACAAGAACAAGATAGTGAAATCAAGATCTGGTAAAGAAATATAGACTGGTAAAAGAAACCACCAGCCATCCAACCTGAAAAAATGAAGTCATCTGAAATTTAAGGCTATTTACTTGGGATCTCTGTTTAAAAAGAAGGAAGTTTTCAAATCTTCCCTTCTTCCACTTCCCACACTAGAAATACTTTGATTTATACAACAAATATTTTTCCTGGTTTTCTTAACCCTTTTTTCCTGTGCACATTATAAATTTTAAACCAATTTTTCACAAATTAATCACAAACTTTTTCATTAAAACAAGTAATCACAGTTGGATGTCATGTGGTGTTTGATATTCATCCATGATCAGTGGAACCAGCATGAGCCTTTTCACTGATTTCAACGAGCATCATTTGATGGAGGCTTCAAAGCCCTATGTCTGAATTGCAACTGCTTTCATTTATACACTTTGTGATAAAAATTAAGCTATACTTACATCTTAATAACGGTATGAATAAAACAGATTACAAAATCCTGCAGAGGCAGTCTGTCAGTTTTAGAGATCCTTTGATGGCTACATTAGTTACACCTTTGCTTCTGATCTGACAGCATGCCTCAACAGTCATGGCTTATCCACACTCAGTGCAAGTAACCCAAGGTAAGACCTTAACTCTTTGGAAAAATCCATATGGGAACAGCACTCCCCGATGTTAAAACAAATAAATCAAACACTTTTTAAAATAGTGTTGAGATACACTTGAGAATTGAATTTGTTAGCTCTCAAAAATCAGTTCCAAAGTCTTTATTAAAAATACATCTGCTTTAATTAGTTATGTAACTTCTTCATTATATCCCTGTGTATCAGAACAACATGAAAGGAAGGGGAGCAAGGAGCACACAGAATAATAAGAGATTCTGGGACTGCAATACACTTTTGAATAATTTGGCAGGTCTCTTTGCTTGGTAATGACAAACACAGGAACAGACATTATCCAACCAGCTGCAGCAATATGGCAAGCTACTTTATGAAGGTAAGTTTCGTATGAGCAAAATCAGAGCAACAACCAATATCATTTTAACCCACTAATCCAGGAAAAAGAAAATGCTTTAAACAAGTTCATATTTTTGCAATTTTTCAAATACTCATTGCTTTCAGGAAGAAATTTCAAAATCCTTAAACTTAATTGGAAACAATGTCCTCCTTTGGTAGGGGTTCTTATATTCTCCACTATTTTAGTGTTTCTTCTCTCTTTTGTTTTTTTTTTTTTTTTTTTTTTTTTTTTTTTTTGTTTGGTTTAGTTTGTTTTGGTTTTGTTTATTTGTTTGTGTGTTTTGTTTGATTGATTGAGGTTTGTTTGAGTTTGCTTTTTGCTTTTTCTCTGGAAAGAAAGGAATAATCTAGCCTTGAGTATCGCAGATGAAAGACAAACACATGGCCTTGGGGCATGGGGTGATCCATTTTCACTGCTCTTTTTCACAGTAATGCTGTTGTGCCCTTATGCCCAATATTTCATATTGATGGGAGGTGTACCAGGGCACAGGTGACTTTGCAGCAGGGTTGAAACAGGGATTGTGCTGGCAGCATTGAAAAGGGGAATGGCCAGTCTACACTGAAGGGTAAGCATGGAGGACTACACAGAAGCAGAGGGAATAGTGCCAGTCCCCATCACCTCTAAATATCATTAAGTCAAACTGTGAGTGCCACAGGGAATTGCTGCCTGCCTATATTCTTAGTGCCTACCAGATGGGTAATGAACATACTGCTCATAGGCCCTACCTACTCAGTTCTGCTCAGTCTTTGGAAATACAAATATACAATCTCATCCTTTCTGTGCAGACTTTTGAGTATATGGTTTAAGTAATAACCAATGATCATGACCCTGAAAATAACCGGACTCTGCTCACCAGGGACCTTCTGTGTGACTCTGGTTTTCTACTCGGTGTCTCAACCAAAATGTGAAGGATATAATTTAGAGAAATCTTCTGTGTTTTGCTTTTATGCCAGTGATGTTTTGTGCTTTAAAAAAAAAAGTCTTAATAATCATAAAGAAATTAGTGAATTCTAAGTTGAAAATCTTTGAAAATTCACATTGTATTGTGTGCATTTTGAAATGAAACACTCATAGAAATCACTTCATTTCTTTTTCTGAACCAAAACTTCATGGCAGTTTTGGCCAGCCTCACTAAATTGCAAAATTATCCTAGCTTTGCCCTTCTTTTTCTCTTGTAAACCTGTAATTCATTAAAATGTTTGGCTCAGCTGTTGCTCTAGCTTAATTTCACAGAACCAAGAGAAGAAACATAAATGTGAATAGGTTGTAGTTCAATCAGTTTTAGAAAAGGACATTTCCGTGTAAGGTCCCTGTTCTCACTGCTGGAAGAAGGGTTACATAGAAGTAACAATGGGTTAATAGGGAAGAGATATATAACTGTCTATACCTGGGATTTTATATACAGCAAAAAAGCTGAAAGAATGAGCTCTTTTTTCATATATTACAATTGTTACACAGAGTTTTTATATATATATGTAAAGGAAATTTTAAGGCACACATGTTACTGCTTGATTTGTAATTACAAGTATTGTTTAAGAATAATACTACTTGTTGGCACTCTCACCCAGTAAAAACACGGTATTGAAAATAGCTCCACAAAACAAGCACATAGGATAGATTGTAATAGATTGCAGGGCCCTCAACTTAGTTTAAATAAGGCAATGGAATTTAGGCAATATTTTTCATCCAAGTCAGACAATTGTTTATTGAATGCAGACATTACTTAAAATTCTTCCTAGAAATCTGAAGGGGCTCTTGCACTTAAAAATTTCTATGACAGTACCATTTTTCTTTAATCTCCTAGGCCCTTTGTAATAGCTTACTTTCACTCTGTAAAGAAAAATAGCTCTTTCTGGCTAGAGTTACTCTTCAGATTGCTGATAAATTGCAAACTAATTTGACAATTACTCTGAATTAAAGATAGACATGTCAAACAGATCACTTAGAAGCTGATCAAGAGGAAGTTAAAGTGTCAGGATGTAAAATAGAATTAATTAAAACTAGGAAATGGCTGTAGATCTTTTTCCTATGAATAATTGTGACTCTGACTAAACAAAGACTCACAGGAATAAAAAAAGCCTCAGTACATCAAATAGTTCATATCTCCATTTTTAAAGAGCAATACTCTACTATTTAGAGGGCTAGGAATACTTTTCAAACAAAGGATTTTGTGCACCAGTTCCTCATTGTGCATCTCTCTACATGAATCCTTGCTTACCTTGAAAATTCTCCGAAGTCCTCCAGCAGGACTGGCAATATGTCAAACTCAGGAGCTAACCCAACATCCTTGCAGGATCTAGGAAAGCTAACAATTATCCTTCTGATTTAACAGCTTTGTTCAGGCTCTGGCACTTGCTTTTCGATTGGCTTAAGGAGTTCTGTTGTCCTGGGCTGGGGTTTGAAAGTTGCCACTAAGGTACAGTGTTTTTATTAGCACTCTTGGAAGCTGACTATCAACAGGGTACAGAAACTTAATTACTCTTTCTAAGCCAAAGCTGGTCCCCATGGAGACCCTTTTGCTGCAACAGCTTTAGCAACACATATTAGCTGGATAAATACAGCTAATGGAGCAGTCAGTTTACTGCTTTATGGAGGATCTGTATTCAGATAAAATAGTTGTTTTAAATAGTTGCATATATAAATGTATAGTTGCACACACACATTTATGTATACGTTAATCATTAATACAATATGATTAAATATTCAGATATTTCTTTGCACTGTTTGTGGGCTCAAGTGTAAGGATTCAGTTTATTTAAGCCATATTCTAATAGTTTTGTTTATAATTCAGAAGATTCTATATTGTGTTAGAAAAGGAGTAAAAATTGGAAGGAAACACAGCTATCACAATTGAGACATCACGGTTAATTTCTGTTGATATCTGTTTTCATGTTGTTGGTTACTGAAGGAAAAGGTTGACCCTTATTTCAAGACCAGTGCTATACTGTAATTAACCCCAAAGACAGTTTTGATAGGCTTCATTCTAACAAAAGCTCCCTAGAACTTTTTCTATTAAGGATAAGAACTTCAGCCACAGCAAGTGCAATAGGCTTTCTCAGGGTGACATTCTGGCATGAGAACAACACCTTTCCCATCATGGAGATGGTATAGGGGAAATGGATCTAAGTAAATGTAGCTCGGTTGACCCTTCAGAGCATAATATGGAGAAGCAGCCAAAGTGTGCAGCATACTACCTATGTGCTACTCACAGTGACTCTTTCACAATTCAATTTATAGCAATGCAACACAGAAAGAAAACAGAGTTTGCCTTTTGTTTGAATAGAAGAGATGTTTCCAATCCATGAGCCAACTTAACATGCTACCATTTGACAGGAAGCACTAAAAAAAAAAGACTACAGAACTTGGTTTGGATAAAAGGATGAAACTCACATTGAACTTAAAATTTATGGACAATCTTTCATTTATTTTTGCAAACAGCCATTGAACTGTGTTTCTCTGTGCAGTATTTTGAAAAATAAAATCAGCATTTACTTGTACAAGCATTGGTGCCTGTTTGTCTGGCTCTCCTGATGACCCTTTTAGGACAGAGTCAGGGAGCATAAATGCCATGATTTAGGTGACAAAGTCCCCTAATTAAGATTGAACTGATTCATTCCACCAGCTGCAACAGAGACCTATTGATCAATCCAAAGCATGAAATAAGTTCTCAGAGGATCCACTTGATAATTTCTAGTATGAATGAATATTATGTAATACCACCAAAACTGGAGAAGAATAACAATACTTTGAAACTTAGTGTGTTCACTTATCTACACTGCAGAGAAAGAAAAGCTGCTTATTCTCCAGAAGTTACCTTCATTAAATCAGTCATTTTTTCTCCCATCACAGCACTTTTGGTGAGTGTAATTCATTTCACCGTGGCAGACTACTGCTTTGCAAGTCAGTTCATCATACTTCTAATAGTGTTGTATTTGATTTAAAATATTTGTCTAGTGTAAGTAAATCTGGCAGAAGGCAATTAAAATAAAGTTCTCTGAGTTTACAAGGGTTTCAAGGCTAGAGAAAGCTTAATTAAAGTCAATCATGGAAAAAAGCACTTAGCCCTGCAGCCCTACACATTTGTCAGACATCTGAATCATGGGAAAGGTTAATTAGAGCCAAGTGATGAAAAAGTAAACACTAAAAGTGCTTTCTGGGGTTCATTAAGTTTAAATAAATCAAAATATGAAATATTCAACTTCGTAACAATGATCCACACACATCTCTCTCTGCTTTTCTACAATCGCACGTTTTCCAAACTTTCTGAATTAGCATACTTTGAAAGCCGGACTCTTAGTTACACCATTAGTTACACTCTTAGTTGCTGCATTTTGACAGTGAAAAGGAAGTAGATGAAACATTTATGCCCCATTATATTGAGAGTAAAGCAACTTGTGTATACATATTCATTTCAAAAGCAGAATATTGTTGACAGGTTTTTATTATTTCTTAGTCCCCCTTCTCTGTAGCTCTTTACTCTGTAAGATGAAGCAGAGGAAGTAAATAGGAATCCTACTATAAGTCTCTAAAGTAAACCTTCTAAGTGAGGGCAAGTTGAGACCTTGGATCAAGAATAATCTCAACATTTAGTGCCTATTGATTCAACCTAACAAAAGAGAAATAGGTGAAGCTTCCTGAATGAAGAGCATTGTGGTCTCCTGTTTGCACAAGTCTTTGGGAGCAGAAGAACCTGAAAATAAATCCCATGTGAGACAGGGAATCTCATGTACTCTGTTCTTGAGGAGGAAAGGAGTATATAAAATTGAGACCACAAGTAAAAAAGAAGAAGACTTATTTAGGAAGACAGTTGTTAGAGATATATATCCATTGTATGTCTTGAAAGAGGAAGAATAGGATTCAAATTTCTGGGTTTCTGAAGCATGTATCTTCTCAAGGATTTTAAGTCCCTGTTGTTCCAGTCCACTGGAAATTAGCATCTCGTCACAGCATTTCTTAACATGTCAGCTCTTTGTCTCCCTTGCACAAACTAGATTTTTATTGAAGTAAAATATTTCAAAATTATCCTACCTACCATTTAGCTTGGCTGACAGCTCCAGCTGCAGTGACAGGAAAGCAAAGTCCATAGGTTGCACTTGAAGCATGATTTGCTGTAAAACAAGTAGTTTTTATTTGTAGTCATCATGTCAACAAACAGTCTGTGAAACACTAGGTAGCCTGTCTTCTTGTTTCCTCTGCATTTCTTGATTACCCTTTGTTTTGTTCTTCCTTTGCAGTACTCACAGTGATTACAAATCAGTCGGGACACCTTCATAAAAAAACACCAAAAATAAGTTTCTCCTCTCACTTACTCATGTCCAAGTATCACCCATTTTTAGAGCATTTGGCAGACCCACAGATACAAATGCTACAAATGTGTCTACGAGGAAGTAGAAGAGGAGACGGGCTGCCCTTCATTTAGTACAGGACCTCAGCCTCCTTTGCCTGTCTCAGAGATTCACTGTGCTTCTGTGCCATCAGCACTGGGCTGCCATCTGCACAGAGCAGTACAAGGTCCTGAGGGGTTTGTCTCACAAATTATAATGCTGGAAAGCTCCACTGCTGTCTCCTCCTCCACAGTGCAATGGGAACTAGAGACACTCGTTGAACCTTGACCACACTACTTTTGTTGATGAAGAACTTACCCCAGCTTCAATTAAACTGTTGAAATGCTCAAATACTATCATTCTTAGCAAACAACTAGTTCAACTTTTCCTATGTTAGTACCTGTATGATCCACATTTCACCCTTATGTGAAATGGTAGACTGACAGTAGCTGATAAAATATTCCATATGCCAGCATGAACGGCCTTCCATTAATTCATAGCTAGTTGCTACATCCATATATGGTAATCACAATTAGAAAGGTGAAGAGTTGATTAAAATGAAGAGCCAAAAATGTGATCAGAGAACTTGAAAATCAGCCTTATTGGGATCATGATGTTGTTGAAGTAGTTGGTTATATTCTGTGCCTTAAACAAGTCCAGATACTTCATCAACCTGATTGTGATACAGGATGCAAATGTTAGACAAAATTTGTTTAGCCAAATTGTCATTATTGTTATTGCAAGGATTAGTGTCCAGCAGTAGAAACCAAAAAAATTCAACTCTATGATAAAGTGGAAAGGCTTATCAAAAAACAGATTTGGGATTTACAGGCTAAAAATTTTTTAAAAAGCACTTCTTACACAACCTCACAGAGACATTTTTGGCTGCAGGACAGCCTGTCTGCATAGTTATTTTTTTTAACTGTCAATAAATCTGAATTTCATCCTCTTCTTTATGAACTATGAAATGTCACCTTATTTCTGTCTCTTCATTCCGTTTTGTTTTTGTGATCTGACTTTGGAATCCTTTCTATTGTCTCAATACATTTCTCATAATGCTTAAGTTTTAATGCAATTATGTTAATCAGAGCTTACGGTTTTCAATTAACTACTTACAGAGGGTCAGAAAAAAACTTCCTGCTGGTTTTGTTTAATTCTTTTCTCATCTTCCTCCGAACCATCAGTGGCTAGCAACATAAAAATAGAACATTTAGTCCACTACTCTGAAGAAAATGTGTGTCATTGGTGTGTTTGCTGGGCTACTCAAGTCTGACCAGTTGGACAGCACTTTCCTTGTCATGCTGGTGGACCATAAGGTTAATTTATTAAATTTCTTGGCTTTCTGGTGCACTAGAAGATACATCTCATCCATTGGAATCACCTTAGTTTGATTTATCTTAGTTTAATTTCATAGAATCATAGAATCATAAAATCATAGGATGGTTTGGGTTGGAAGGTACTTGAAGATCATATATTTCCAGCTCCCCTGCCAGGGATACAGATGCCACTCACTAGATCAGATCTCTCAGAGCCCCATCTGACCTGAACACTTACTGAGATGGAGCATCTTGCCCACTTCTCTGGTCAACCTGTTCCAGTGCCTCATCACCCCTGAGTAAAGCTTTTTTTCCTAATATCTAATGTAAGCCTGCCCCCTTTTAGTTTAAAATTATNTTTCCAGCTCCCCTGCCAGGGATACAGATGCCACTCACTAGATCAGATCTCTCAGAGCCCCATCTGACCTGAACACTTACTGAGATGGAGCATCTTGCCCACTTCTCTGGTCAACCTGTTCCAGTGCCTCATCACCCCTGAGTAAAGCTTTTTTTCCTAATATCTAATGTAAGCCTGCCCCCTTTTAGTTTAAAATTATTTCCCTTTGTCCTGTCACTATCTGCCCAAATAAAAAAAATCCTTCTCCCTCCTTTTTATAAGCCCCCTTTAGATACTGAATTGATATCTCCCCCAGAACCTTGTGTTTTCCAGGCTGAACAGCTCCAGCTCTCTCAGCCTGTCTTTGTAGGAGAAGTACTCCAGCCCTCTGATCATTTTTTGTGGCCCTCATCTGGACTCACTCCAACAGGTCTATGTCACTCTTGTGCTGAGGAACTCAGAGCTGGATGCAGCATTCCAGGTGGGGCCTCACCAGAGCAAAGCAGAGAGGCAGAATCACATTCCTTGACCTGCTGGCCCATGCTGCTTTTGATGCAGCCCAGGACATGATTGGTTTTCTGAGCTGCAAATATTCATGTTCAGGCTTTTATCCTCAAGAACCCTTCTCCACGGGGCTGCTCTCAGTGAGTTGTTTCAGTCTGAACTCATGTCTAGGATTGTCCCAACCCAGGTACAACACCTTGCACTTGGACATGTTGAACTTCTTGAAGTTGTCCTGGCCCCCTCCCCAAATTTGTCCAGTCCCTCTGGATGGCATCCCTTCCTTCAGATGTGTCAACTGCACCACTCACCTTCTTTCCCATTGCAGACACATTGCTCAGAAACTGGACTCATCTATTCACTGTCTGTAACACACGCTTTTTGAAGACTGAATTATCTGGCTTAGCTAGAAAAAGGCTTTGGGCTCCATTTAAGGAAATTGGGCAACTCGAATATCTTCTGATTCACAGATCAAATAACATGAGTTAATTGCACCTGGTGGGCCTAAGTTCAGTGTACACCTCCAACTTTCTTCCTTGTGTATGCAAATTGAACAACTCACACCATTCTCTATAAAGAATGGTTTCCAGCCATTTGTTCATTGCACAGCTTTTATCTACATCTCCTGCAACTTTTAACAGTCCTGTTGAATCGCCGACACCAAATTTGGCACAGTATCTTTGTAATGGTTTCACTTCTTTCTGTATCTGCAAGTTAATGTCTTTGCTGGTAGTTTACAGTCTAAGTGCTACTGAGAAAAAATAAAATCCATTAAGCATTTTCTAACTGGCAGATGCCATGGAAGGGAAGGTTTATGCAACCTTCCTCAGGGAGAAAATTACAGTTCATTATCCACTAGAACTCAGTACACAAAAATACCCAGCACAGAGAGATAATAAACTTGAAGAGAAAAAAAGAGAAAGAAATTGAGAGTAAAGACCTCCCTAACAGGAACTCTCTTACGAGTAAGAAACTAGGGAGCATGAGTATGTTTAATACAGAGAGCAAAACTTGCTATTTACATTTTAATAAAAGCACTAGGTGAAGTTTGGTAAATAACAAATGTATAATGAAAGACCTCATAAAAAAGGACCAAAAGTGAGTGAGTTTTGGGAAGTGTCAATGCAAGGAATTAAAGTGGAATGCCAAATCTGAAATGCAGTGAGTTGAGAGTAATGGATATGTTATAAGTGATAGATGATAAAGTGCTCTTAAGACTTGCCATGATTACAAAGTGGTTCAAGAAGTTCAAAGGAAAGGATCTTTTTGTGTATAATGACAGGTTTTAGACTGTAATCAAATTAACCGAAAATTAATATTGTGGCAATTCTGAGTAGTCCTGAAGGTAAACTGAATGAAGGAAAAAGGATGGTATAATAAGGTAATTCAGTTGGTTCATAGCTGATTTCCTCTTTGCCCAAAGGTCTAAAAATGTGACAAGTCAATTCCTTCTGGGCAGCCTGATTCCTGTAGCATCTCTGAAATTCTGCAACCAAATTACTTCCAGTCGTTCTGAGTAAATGTACTTCTGTGTTTTGGGACATTTTCATTCTGTGAGCAACACTTCCAGAAAATGCTGGTATCAGAAAGAATACAACACCACTTTATGGCGCTTTGGCTCTCTACAGTGGGTGTTTACAGAGACCTAACTGCAGTGGCTAATTTAACTTTCTGTAAAAAGCCTGCACAACAATATAATAATATCTTTGCAGAATAATAAAAAGGCACTGTACCTGCCAGCATACAGAAAAGCATGGCACTGCAGAAGACACAGGGACTACAGAATCTCCCAAGCTGAAGCCATACCTGTAACATTCATTTGTTTGTATAGCTTTGGGAAGACAAACTACTCTTTCTATCTTTCAACTGTGTTCACCTGAAGCAATTCACACTAGGAAAAAAATTACACAATGTAGCACTACTCCAGTATACTATGGTAAGTAAGAAAGTTCAAGATAATCGTTTTTATTTGCTTTTCCTTTGTCCCTGCTTGGTCCTCACTGCTGTCACACAGTACAATTGTAGCATGTTGGGAGAAGGGAATGCTTGTGCTGCTGTTACAGATAGTAATGAGGAGGGACAGATGGAACAAATTATATTGAGTTTGCATATCTATGTAATGTCAGATATTGAAATCAACAGGGAGCTTGTTCCATGGTTGTAAACATGGCTCTTTGAACCTTCTTTGGCAGTACTTGTTCCTGAGAGTGAAGCATGACCATGCCCTGCAGCACTTCAGATCTTGATCTCATTCCACTGCTAAATAAACTCATCAGAACTACCTCTGTGTGCCTGTGCTCCAGCCCAGCACCGTGTTTGTGGAGTGTATCCTGCATCCATTCTCATATGGAATCAAAGTGCTGGTCTAGAACTGCAGAGAAACAGAATTTAAACAGAAAGATCTTGCTGACCTAATGATTCAACTCACTCTAAGGGCAACCCCTACATTAGTGAACATGGATAAAAAATCTTTTCAGACTAACTACATTTAGCAGGTGCAGTCTTTCTTCATGGAGTGTGTCATCTGAATAGCAATGGCAAAAGACCATCAGAAAAGACTTCTTTTATTCTACAAGCCTATTTGCAATGAGAACATTGGGCTAAAGACAACACACCTTCTTCATTTTTTCTTTCTTCCACCACAAAAGTAGTCTTCTGTCAGGCAAAAAAGTATCTTTTTCCCTCTGTTTTTCCTTTTCAGTGATTATTAAGGCCAAAGAAATAGACTTTCCACTTGAGATCAGAACTTCAAAAATGTGAAGAAGTATTTAAAAAGATTTGGCTAACAAATAACAATTCCATCATCTTCATGTCTGAATTCTTTCTAACCACTGCAAAATGTGCTACCCTAGTAGCTTTCAAGGATTAAATATGAGAAGGCTACTGTTTTTATATATATGGATATAAATGCATCATTAATTACATAAACTCTTAGATGAAAAATTAATAATATCTAGTCTCTAAAGTCCATTATGTATAAACAAAGGTAACAAGTAACTGCTTTTTATAGCAGACTAGGGATTCTGGTGTAATATAAATCATAAAAGCAAAGACTTAAAAAGTTTGTTTCCAATCAGGTATTAAAATATTAACTCAGTGTGCAATTAGAAAAATACATAAGGATCAGAAAATTCAGTAATCTGTATTTTTGGATGTGTCACTTTGTTTTAGATGTCTAGGCATATATTTCCTCGAGGAAAGAAAATGCATGTTTGTAATAGATAATTATTGAAAGAGCTTGTAGTGTTGCACCAGCTCTTGAAATGAAAATTACTAAGAATTTTGTGGAGGTCTGTGAAAAAATCAGCTGGTTGTGTCACTCTTCTTTCCTCTTGTCTTCACCCATTAATTACATTAAATTTTAACAGCATCAATCAAGACAGCTGAACCGGGCTTCCATGCACCAGCTTAAATTCAAATTGTTTTTAGTCTTCCATTCTTTCATGTGGAATTGCTGAATTTGCTGCAGGAGTATCTTAATGTCCAAGAAAATTATAAGAATTTTTCTTTTTAAAAGTCCTACAAAGAGTGAGAAATTTCTATGATGCAAAAAATTCCATGGCCTGTTATCATGCGAATCAAAAATCATGGCCAGATTTTGAAAGGGTTCCCAGAACAAAAAGATTGAGATACTATCTACTGAGTACATGGAATTTAATGAAAATGCACCATATATTTCAGCAGCTTCATGGATGCCATTGGCACTGGAAAATTACACCTGAGAATGTACCTTCCTTTCAATGCGTCTACGCAGTGACCTAAACACTAATTTATTGAAGGTAACATATTCCAAATTAACTAAAACCAGCTTCAAATTGACTTGCCTATCTAAAGACAAATACTATCATAACAAGAGCCTCTGGATCATGAAAATTCCAATCTGCCTTCATGTGCTATCCCAAAGAGCATCCATGCCTTTGCTGGGGGCTGGATTCCTTAGCGTGGTGCCATCCCCAGATGCCTCGTCCTCTTCTTTCATTCAGAATGACTCTGCTGAGGCTGATGCCAGAAAGTACTTTGATGTGATACTATAAATAGAGGTCACACCTAAGAAAAAGGAAGACTATAAAAACACTTTGTGCCCAAACTTTAAATTAAGAAGTCATAGAGAAGTCATAGAGTTTTCAAGAGGCCATGCACTAGGCTGAAGGAGAACCAAGCTCTCCATTACCTCCTAGCTGTACTCTCTCTTCATTTGCCACAATACCTAGGCTGTGAACCACACAGTAGAAAGGATTTGCATGTCACCTCTCCAGGTGTTTCATTCTGCAAGTTTTCTAAGCACTGAAAAGAAAACAGAGTTGCCTTACAAGGGCAAAGTGAAGAATAAAATTGTACTCGTGTAGACTGTTGGATTCTTGTTGAAACCCTGCAGTCCTGGCCCAGTCCCAGATACAAGTCTCAGGAAAAGCTTTGTTGGAAGGAATCCTCTAGAACAGCTGCTGTCCCTGACAGATGTGCCAACACAGCAACCAGAGAGTCAGTTTCCATAGTGATTGCAAACTTTGCTCATGTTCTTCCTTTGTCTGTGCCAATAAGCAGCTACTGACTTGTTCTGTATCAATGCTACATGCATATAAGTCTTTCACAAGCAGCAATCTATGGATATAAGCACAGGAGCTAAACTGATATATGTGGCACACCTCATCTGTGTCTAGTCTCCTCAGGGAAGAAAAAAATTATTTTCTCTTATCTCTTTCTCAATACACTGTTATTTTAAGAGCCATACGACTACTGGCTTTTTTATTATTTCAGGCTTCTAAGGACACCCAACACTTTCAAAAGTTGCAAATTAAGGTGAAATTTGTGTTAAGTGGAATGAACAGCAGCAACAGAAAAATATGTTGAAAATCAAAATAACATTTTGCATTTAGATAAGTATATTGCAATTGATCCAAAGCTGTTACTACAATATCTTGCAAGCTATTGCAAGACTTTACAGTATTCATTGCCCTTTTGTGGTTAGTCCAGTGCACATTTATTTTTCTGCAATGATCACTAAATGTTATCAAATGTGTCTTGATCTTTAGATCCACTCTTTCTTTCCTCTTTATCCTTAATGTCCCTTCCTCTTTTTTCTCTTCCTCTTTAATTTATGCACACATGCTTATGTGTGTGCTATTTCAAAGAACTGTACCAAATGATTAAAGTCAGGGTCATGCATATCAACAGGATTATTTGAAGTTGAAAGAATGATCCACAGTGAATACTCTTCTCACCCTAATGTGTAGCATAGGTGTCAGAGTGCAGAAATATAAAATGTGACAAGTGATGTGAGGAGATGGCAAAATGCAGACGTGTTATAAATAATAATGGAGATTGTTTGCAAAATGTTCATAATCTAAAACTGAAAGTACCTGTGGTGTTGCCTAATTCTATTTGAAATTATAAGAAACATGAATGGTTTCCTAGTGTTTGCATATCTGAGGACAATGTGTAGATCTAATAATCAGCTTTGTTTTGAAGAAAATCACAGTATCTTTTATTTCAGTCCTGTTGTTCTGTGTTTGATAACTGTATCAAGACTCATTAGGTTTATGTTCTGTTTTAGTTTCAGAGAACGGCTTTTGAATTTCAGGAAGGTTTAAGAAGGAACTAGATTACCTGATTCTGGTGTTTGAGGTATGAAGTTGAGGTGTGAACTTCAGACGTTCCCAGGTTATGTGTGAGTAAGGTGACATGCAGGCAATTACTGCACATCAGCCATGTACCAAGAGCTTCTCCACTGGTGTTCGAAAGGCAAGTAGCTGCTGCTCACAGTGCCAACATCTCCTCCAAACCTCACCCTCCACAGCAAACACAAAAAGGCTTCTCCTACTTGGAGAAGCTTCTGCTTACTGCTTGATCACTTCTGAAGGGTGGTAGCAACAGTCCACCCTCAAATTTGCCTGCTTCCTTTGCCTGTTACCAGGAATGTACGATCTGTGTACCAAAACATCCTCATGACACCCCACAGAAAGCCATCTGGGAACTCCAGTGGGGTAATGGGATGAGCCTGGAGAGTTTCTGCATGTTGTCCTTGAGAGGTCACTTGCCAGCTCCCTACCTGGGCAGGTGGTAAATCTGATTTTGACAGCTACTAAACTGCATTGAGGAAGATGATACTGAAAGGGACTGGACATCAATAAAGTTAGAAAGAAGCTGAGAAAAGTGTCCATATCCATGAATCACAGAAACCTCAATTTCATTTAATCCTTCTTCCAATTTCTAGTTGAGGTACAGGTATTTGCCCTGGCAAAATGGAAAGTTTTGCTACAAGTTGGGAAGTCACCCATTGGAAGTAAAAGTGGAACAAAGGAAATACAGATTTGTAGATGATAGAATAACTCTGAGCTGTGCTCTGGAGCTCTGAAAAAAACCCCAAAAGTTGCAATCTCAAGGTGTGAAGTAAAGTAAAAGAGAAAAAAAATGGTTTAGTGTAAATTTTTTGTAAAACCTCATTTATGACAGGCCTTATTCACCTCCTAGAAAAATTTTCTCCATCTGCAACAGGTGTATGGAGAGGTTGTGAAAATAAAAAGGGGCATTAAAAACCTATCTTATGCAACAGAATGGAAGTGTTTAACTTTTTTCACTTAAAAAAAAGGAGGCTGAGAGGAGATAATACTGCAATAAATAAATAATAAATAAATAGTCAATAAATATTTCAGGAGGTAAATATTAAGGAGAGAGAGGAGGTCAGTGTTAACACAAAATTATATGACTTTGAATTGGCTATGAATTATTATTTTGCTAATAACAAGAGACAATACAAAGCAAAATATAAACCAGAGAATATGTCTTTCTTGATCTGGGCAATACTTATTTCATTAAGTGAAAAGATCATAATAAGCTCTGTGACAGCTTTGTGTGTTATCATGTGAGAGAGCCCTGATGCTATATACAACTTTCTTTTGCAATCCTTCAGAAAGCAGTTTTTGATCCTTTATCTCTGCCTCTAGTGTCAACCTGCTGAATGAGATGTGTTCAATTGAAATTAAATTCTGGTTAGAAAACAGTAACCTTATTCAGGATTCAATTTCATTAAGGATTTCTGCATAGGAGTTACCATCCTATGTAATTATCATTACCAATTGTTTAGACTTGAAATCTTTTATATAACAAAGTGTCTTCTAACCTGTAATCAAGTAGAGTAGGAGTCCTCTTGATTTCATTCGTTAAATGAGTAATCATGTTTTGGTTCACAGGCTACTGCTATTTTGTTCAAATGCCATCCCTTCTAGTACATAATTTCTTCAGAGTATCTCTTACTTTTCCTCATTGCAATTAAAAAACCTCATGAATTATGCAAATGTATCAGTGTCAAATTAAGACGTTTACTTATTCATAGCACCCAATTCTACTTTGTATAAAAATATTTTATATATATGTTGTGTAGCTGACTACTTCCTTTTGCACTATAGACTGGTATTGTTCTAATCTTTAGCTCAGTTTGTATTTACTGTGTTGACTAATGTAACGACAAAGCCAAGAATAATTTTATCAGTGGAGCTATTTTACCAATTCATCACATGACAACTTATTCAAGTTCATTAATGATTTACTTACTCACTTGGAAAGTTTCCCTTTACAATAGTATTATAAGAGGCCAAACCTAAAACATTAATTCATAATGGCATTTACATTTTTTTCAGCCAGTATCAATAAAAAAAAAAAGAAAAAAAAAGAGTAAGAAGCTCCACCCAAAACAATTAAAAAACCCCACTCAAATCCACAAACTGTGCCCTACTTACTCCTTCCAAATCTTGTAATTCAGCTGGGAAAGGATCATTTTGGCTTCTCCGCGGCTATGACTTGGGATACACCTGTGAGCAGAGTGATGGAAAGCACCCTCAGGATAGTAATCTCATTTCAATAACCAGAAAAGTCCTTCCTCATCCTCAGGCTGTTCACTAGCTTGCACACAGAACAGCTTTTATCACATGAGTCAGATGTATTCTTTACTTTAAAACCAAGTTGATATTACGGCATTGCAGGACTTCAGGAGTGAGCTGTAGCATACATACAATTTTCCTCTGTCCAAAGAACATGCAGATATTGCCAGATGTTACTGTGAAGTGGATGCAATAATGAAAACTGTTGTGGTGTTATTTTGCAGTTATTTTGCAGAACTTGCACTTGGCAGTCTGGAAATTCTTCCAAATTCCTGGGAAAAGTTAAGTGGCATACTAACACCAAAGAATTCCTTTTTCCTGTATAACTGCCTGTCTAGTTCACGTGTCTCAGGCTTGCAAAAGCTGGTAAAAAAAAACAGTGCACACAACTACCACAGCCATCATTTACTGCAACATACTGACAGTTCTTCAGTCTCACTAAAAGAAGATTTTTTAAAAATTTTTGCAAATAAGGAAATAGGACCATTGAGAAGTAGATGCAGTTTTCCCCACAGTCTTGGACTTCCATGCTGTACTGAAGAATCTCTGAACTGTAAATGAAATATTAGTGGATTCAGGTTCCTCAAATTTGCCATATTCTACCCAGAACAATTTCAGTGTCCAAATTCTCCCAGTTCAAATGAAGAAGAATATCACAGTACTATTGCTAGGTATACTAACACATATGCAAAGATGAAATTATGTACATCAATATTTAGTCATTAAAAAGTACTCAGCATATAAAAATAGTAAGACACTGTTAAATGAGAAGTTTGAACGGCAAATGAATTAATGGAACTTAATAATAAACACAGGATTTAATTGCATTATCATTTGATAGGAATTGGTTCACAGAAGCTGGGAAGACTGGTGACATCTTCTAGGCTTGAGAAAAAAAGCTTTTCTTTTCAACATTGTAAAATACACAATACTAAGCATAAGTTTGCTTCTGAAAGCACTACTGAAGGAATAGTTCATTATTATTTTTAAAGGCAATAAAAAAATTTTACATCTGAGTATCATTCAGGAATAGTGATAGAAAGAAAACCAACATTGAAATAGTCCTGTGAAAATATCCTTGGTCATCATAGAAGAATACATAAGAACATCCACTGTCCAGAGCTATATTGTTATTAGATGTGGTTTTTCAAACAGAGCAGTCAACTGCTCTGACAATGCCTGCTCTTTTTCTCCCCCCTTTTTTTTTTTTTTTGTATGATTAAAAGCCCCACCCAAAATCAAGAGACAATTTTCAGCCTTATTTTTACCTTTACCACAACCATTGTCTGCCTCCCTAGGACCCCACTAAAGAGCTCTTATTTCATCCCTTAATGCAGACTTAGCAACCTTTTTGTCAGGGTTGCTAAACTTGCAGTAATGATGCTGTCAGCTCCTTCCAGCCTGCAATGTTGGAAGAGATTACTGTACATCACAATTTAGGAAAACAAACCTGGCAGTACAGTACTAGCAGGCTAAGGATCCATGTGCAATCAGCCACTCTTCACCTTTGCACAAGGGTAATAATGGTGGCAAGCTTTGGAATCCCACTTCAGTTTTGGAGACAGGAATGAGCTAAAGAGGTGGGATGTGTGATGCTGTGGGCAGAGGGAAATTGTCTTGCTTTTTGTGACTTGAGGCAGCTCAGAAACAGGGCTTGATCAGTCCCATACTGCAATGAATGAACACTGTAACAGGAGCCTGTAGCCCTTCCAGAAAGTAGTTCTAAACTGGCAACTTTGCCTACTGACTGTCTAAGATGTAGATGAATGGAGCTCTGAGATGGCAAAAAAGTAAACAGCTTGCTGAAGGAAAACCAGAAGATGGATATTCTCCAAAAGAAACAGATCACACCAATGAGTTCCAACATTTTCTGGATAAAAATCCAAAATTTGGCAGATTTCCCTACTATAAATGCCTCTAAAAGCATTGCAAAAATTCCTAAGTGGAAGTTCTAGTAAAACAAAATTGACATTCTCTATTGATGTCGCTTTTCCTTTATATTTTCCTATTTCCTCCCATATGCAGCCTCACACTTTCAAAAGTTACTTTAAATATTTATTACCACAATTAGTGTTGTTTATTTAAACTTTCAAAAAGCCAAACAGTCTTTTTGAATCATGAATTTTTGTCATGTATATGGCAAAACTGCAAATTTTCCTAGTGCTGAATATCATACCAGTAACATCTGCCATGACTACCATGCTGTTCTTTTCTGGAAAGATAAGCTATCATACAGAAAGACAGAACATCTTGTAGGCTGAATAAGGACAGGACATGCTTATGCTAATGTAATAGTCAATCCTTTTTCTTTGAAAACCTTTAGGGAGGTGAAGATGTAAATAGTAGCAAGAAGCTCTATTATCTGTTCTTGGAACAAGACCCTTTAACTGGTAGATTTGCAACCATCCTAAAGAACAATGGTTAAACAAAAGTGTTTGTAAAGTCAACAGCTAAAACATGTCAGGGTTTTACAAGATAATTTTGATAGGTTGTGAGGTATTTGTGAAATGTTGTTTAAAATTTATATGTTGCTCGGCAGGCTGCAGAGTAAGAAGAGGGCATAAATAGTTTAAAAGAAGACTTCTGGTCCACTAAGACATGAGACAGAAGTATTTCATTTATTCCTCAGAGAAAAAGCTTTGTAACTATGACAAGTGCCAGATGAGACAGCACAATTCAAGGAGTAAAGAGTCTGACAGGACAGGAAAAATTAATCTAGGCTTTTTACAGCACTAGAGCCCTCTTTCTGCACTGACTGGAAAGATACTCAGGCTTGTAAACCAAATTGCACTTTTTTGCATGGCATTCACGTTCACCAAAGCAGTAGAGAACTAGGTCCTTTCTAATAACCCTAAAGTTTGCTGCAACTTTTTCAAAGAATAAAAGCTTTAGCAGTAAGCTAGCGAAGATGTTTTAGTTCACTATGCTGCTGCTGAGTGGTCTTTGACACCCCCTCAGCACAGTCTCTTCCAGGTTTTACCTGGCATGCCACTGTCTTCCCAAGGAAAAGCACTGAAATATCCATATATTTGTCTTCCCCCTAAGAAGTGTACATCAGAATGTAGGAGATCAGCTTCAGTGATGAGCATAGTGACCCCATTACTCCCCATCCTCCCTTCAAAGTCTGTCACGTTTTGTGTTACCTACAACTGTGTTTATGCCACTCAAGGTTTGCATTGTAATTATACTGAAAGCACTGAGTTATTTTCCATAAATCTCTAAATCTTATCATCATATGTCATACTAAAATTTATGAGTGGAGCCAAGCAGAATGAACAGACTTTTCATAAAAGTATATTAAATTATGTGAGGGAAAGAAATGGCATCATATTATCATTAATATATTACATTTACGTATTGATAGTGTCTGAAACACGAAGAAACTGAGTTCCATTATATAAAACACTGTATAAACTCACAGTATCTGAGATTCACAATCAGTTTTCAGTAGCCAGATTTCTCACTGTTATAAATAAGGGGGAAATAAATTTGCAAAAACCACCTGAAATTGGTAGCAAATGAATCCAAAGATAACATAAGAAACATAAGAAGCTAAGTATTGTACTTATTCAACCTGATCTCAATGCAAGAGGGTTTTGAGATACTGATAAACTATTCACATTGTACAATTACAGTGTTTAATTTCCCAGAGGAGTAAAGCTGTATGATGCTCTGTTTTGTGTACCTTATTCCATACAGAGACAGTTTCTACAGGAGATCATTAGTTCTGCATAAACTTTATTATAGTTTCACCTGAAGCTCTTTAAAATCCTTCTTGCTTGAAGGATTAATTGAGTTGGATGGCCCTAGAAATGTAATTCTTTTTCAATGCCTCCCTAAGGCCTCTAACTCTTCTTAAACCAAGACTTTCTTTCCGTTATTTTCAAGCCACACAAACTTCATTTTCCCACTTATCACTTCAATCTAAAGAAATATCATATATTTGTCTTTTGTTCCTTTCCATTCAGAGGTAGGTAGAGAGCCCTTGGGACTTACAGGATCATTATATTTTCCTTGACTTGGAGAGAGATTTCATGAAAACCTTTAATTTCTGCCTTGTAAGGTAGGAAACAATGTTCTTCACCACCAAGATTTGATTTGCAGTATTGTGGTCATCCTTAACAGCACAAACATTTTCACCACAAGTGACAAGTGGAAGTGGTACTTCCAGACTGCTGTTTAAAGGTCTCCAGCTCCATCTCAGAAAAGAGACTTGCTAAATCAAATATTGTTTCCTCGGTTGTGAGTTCCACTTTTCTCTGTATTTTCTTCACCAAAGTGTGTGTAAGGCACTGATTGCTGCTAAATCCTTTTCATAGCACTTAGTTTATGTCACAAATCTTTTAAAAAACCAGCAGCAAACAAAACATCTGGAGCATACCTATAAATTAGGCTAATTCCATTTTCACAATGTCATAGGAAAGAGGTATTTAATGAGTGAGGTACTGCACTTAGGAGTTAATCCCCTGAAGTCTGTTATAAATAGTGAAGGCTTCCCTTTTTCCACTCCATCCACACCTATCTTTCAGAAGTGCTTGTCTTCGTGTTTTTTCTTAAGAATTATATATATACATATATATATAGATATATATAAAACAAAAAAATCTTCTTATCTACATTTTCAAGCACACAATCTTGCTTTGTCTCAATTACTCAAAACTTTTATTGGATGCCACGAGAAAATGAAATGTCAGGCTGCATAATACAGGGCGGCAATGTTAATAGCTGGAGATATCAAAGAAATAAAGACTCTAGACCAGTTCACACCTATGTAAATTACTGGCTGCACTTATTAAAATGTTCTTTTGTCTTTTAATGGCATCTTTAAGTGATATTTTATCCACTTTAACATCTTATTAAAAATAACAGATGCATGCATGGCCATTAATTTATGCATTACCAGAAATAAAATGTAAAGAGATAAATTCAGGTAAAAGTATGTAGGTATAGACCTTAATCATACTCTATCCAGGATCTGTCTCTCAAAAGCCAGGAGTCTGAGATAGGAACTAATCCAAAGATTGAAGGGTACTATTGCTTCTTAAATGTCTTCATCAAACTATTTCTGATGCCTTTAAACTGAACAAAATCAAATCAGTTTTCTGCAGGACTTATTCAAAGACAGAAGTAGAGATGTAACACTGCTGCAAAAAGGAGGAATTCCCTCTGGGAAATATTTGGCAGATAGACCTATCTGATGTAGAGAGTCCCCATCTGTTAGGCCGGTAGTGATGAAGAGGTAGTCAGGAAACTGGTGAATCCATTGGCTAGTTACCCAGGAGAGTCAAAAGTCCTGCAATTAATGGTGCTGAATGCATTTTTTGCAAAAGTTGGGAGAAAGGAAGAGAGGTGCAAGATGGTATGATTTGCCATTTACTTGACATTTGTAGAAAAGGAATAGAACAAGAACAAAGACAGAAGAACTGTCAGCTTCAGCCCAGGTGGGTGGGGAAATGCAGTTTAGGTTCAACAATGGAAATTAATATATGGGAGCATAACTATGTCCCCTGCTCCAGCACCTTCTGGTGAACTCGAGAATATTGCTAAATGAAAGAGTCCAGAGCCCGCAGGAAGCAGGTGATGGCAGTGATGTTCTGGCCCAGAAAAATTAGGTTTGCATCACCAGAATAAATAATTCCAGAGCAGCAGTCACTTTGCCCCTGCTCCCTAACATAAAAGACACCAAACTGTGGAAGACAACATGACAGCAACCAGTTTGAGAAGAGCCTCACTGCCGATTTGCCTAGGATATCCTTAATTTTTGCTCAGTTACACCCAGGCTCCAGCTGCCCGTCCCAGTCCTGCAGGCAGAGTGGTGGCTGCCTGGTCCCTGATGCTGTGCACCCTGCCAGAGGGCTGGGTGGATGCTGATGTGGGCAGCTCATCAGGCAGAAATGGTAATGGGAGGAAATGCATTCTCCTCCAACACACAGAGATCACACATTTTGCTCATTAACATGCCAAAGACACTGCCCCCTCCAAAAGCTGATAATCTACAATAATTGATCCATCTTACATCCATTCTGCTGTATCAAACTCCTCCCCTTTGTTGCTTGGGTCTGTTTCTTATACATACACTTATACCTTGCTTACAGAAACACTTTTTGCAGAAAGTTCCTGATGTAAAGAGGAATTGATGCAGATGGCAACAACATAGCCTTATTAAATTTTATAACCTGGAAATGTATGAAGCAGCAGTAAATGTTTTCTCTGACTGTGATTTGGAGTAGCTATATTTTATATAGGTTTCCAGTTAATCATGACCTGACAAACACTCAAATATGGATCGCAAGGGATAAATCCTTCAAAAAAAGAAAAAAAAGTTGGCTTTAAACTGTATTATGCAATTCATGAAGCAGCATGAACTCTGTAATAAACTGTATCATGCAACTCAGGAAATTCATGATACTGTGAAACCCAGTTCAACAACCTCAACAATAAGAGAGAGTATCTGTAGTGACATAGTAATTTATTGCATTATAATATATAACGAACTGTTGAGTGAAAAAAAACTAAATGTAATTTGACAAAGTAAAAAAAACTTGTATGCACCAAACTCAATTTAATTTAATTTTTCTGTATTACCCTTCTAGTATTTCAAGAAGCTAGGCTGCATGGTTCATACATTTATTGTGACTTAAGCTCCAAAAAACTGTTTCAATTGATGTGAACACTTAATCTGCTGCTTTGGTTACATCTGTGATAGAATTGCATTTGCCTAGCTACTCTTGATCATGGCAAAAAAAACAAACAACAAAACATAACAAAACAAAACAAAACCAAAAAAAAAAAAGAAAAAAAAGAAAATAGAGTTTAAGAGAAATCTAACACTCGACTATATTTTTGAAGTCTTTGTAATAAGCAGAAAAAAAAGAACTCTGTTGATTTTTTGGAGGTCCTTTTTTCTTGTAGAAACAAATTCTCCCTTTGAAGTTTCATTGCTTATATTTTAAAAGAAGGAATAAAGTAGATACTCTGTAAGCCACAAACAAATGTGAGTTAGACTGTCTGAACTCCCTGAACTTCTGCCTATTTCCTGAAGGGAAAGGGTTTTTATCTATCTTTGTAAATGTTTATCTTTAGATGTATGTGAGTTAGAAATCCTAGACCCCTCCAGGGTAAGAGAATACATGGAGGGTTTTTCCTCTTGGCATCATCTGTGGAATCAACTTTGTTAGGGAAAGTAATCTAGTGACAGCAATAGTCCATGACAGTTTGACTAATACTCAGTTCTTGATATTTCCACAATATTTCTGCTTCTCTATATTTTACTCACCTGTCTGAGTTGTTTGGGGACCATCAGAAATCTTTCTGATGTTGTTTAGCATCTACTTTTGCATTTGTACTTCTGTCTTAGTGCAACATGAGAGAATAAATAAACAAATAAATAAATAATACTGCCATTTGCCTAGTCATCTCAACAATGTGCTCTAAGATAAATGGTTAGAATGAAATAAAGTCATCTCATCAAATGTGTTATTATAAATCTTTCAGGTAATTAAAAAAGCTAAATATGAGCCCCAGTACTCAAGGACTCTGTGATTTGTGACTCTGAGTCCATAAGACAAAAAATGATTTAATGTGAAATATAAATATGGAGAACCACAGGACTCACTTTAGCCATTAGAAAATTAACATTATTTGATACTATTCAGAGTGCAAAAGGCTTAACTCATCATCCTGCCACTGCCAATATCTCTGGTGCCTTCTGAAGAAAACCTTCATAAAGCAGAGTGAGATACCTGGAGAAATGTGAGATGTTGTCTCAAACTGCAATCTTCTTTAATTCTTTTTCCTCTTCTGTTTCTGTCTTATTTATATTTATGAAGATATTCCCAACTCAGCTGCCTCTGATGACTATTACTGTGATAGTGTTATTATAAAATAGAGAGGCTGATAACCATTTAGATCTTTGCTATCAAAGCCAAAATATTAAGCCTCCCCTTTCTCTCCCTCCAATTCTCCCCTAACTCCCAAACCAAAAAAAAAGCCCACAAATAAAGCAGGCAAAAGCAACTTTTTATATGTTTGAGTTAGGTATCCTAGTAAGATTGTTTGCTCTGTAAGGGAATTGTGCTTTCTTGAGGTAATTAGGTCCCAGGTTGATTTGCTCTGTTCTCTTTTACAGAATGTATTGCATTATTACCACTTGGAAGACAGGAAAGCCCTATGGAAAAAGGCACTTTTTTCTTGCAAATGAATAAACTTGTATTTTTTTGGATAGAGATGATAAAGAGCACTTGCATTGACAGCACCAGAAATTGCATTGTAGCTTAGGAATTGATAGGATCTAACACCTCACCCTCGTTAGGAGGAACTCTGATTTTGCACTCTTATTTTTTTTTACAGAATAATGTCTTTCCATCAGAACAGGGAAGAATTAAGTAACACTGAAACAAAATGAGACACCTATTTAGGAAGGAGTGTCCACATCCTCTTTAGATGGGAATAGTCCTTCACAACTAACTTTAGTACACCAGTGTGATTGTTTAGATCTTCTCCCTGTGGCAGTGATGCCTCAGAGTAAGGAGAGACGTCTGGCATACCCTTCTTCCTAACATCCTCGCTGTCTAGCTGAAGGCAGCACCTAATCAGGATGTACACTGCATTTCAGGAGCACCAAACCCTTGAGGGAGGAGGAGGCAGAGGGAGCTCCTACAGGTGGTCTGAGTCATGCTGCTTTTCCAGCCTGGAGGTGCCTAGGTATGTGCTCTGGTGATGAAAAGATAGGGGAACAACCGAGCCAATGAAAATGAGGCTCCTTTTTTCTCTTTTGCTCAAAAAGAATTTTAAGACCAGAAAACAATTTACAGTTCTAATGTGGAGATTCACATAATACCTCTTTGGGCAGTTTACTGTAGTAATAATAATATCTGTAGTGAGAAAAATCTGATTAATCCCATTATGTGGTAGAAGAGGAAGGGAAATCTTACTGGAGGCACCTGGATCCCCCAACCATCCTGATCACAGCAGACATAGAAAGGTGACTCTCCTTAGAAAGGGGGACCTCCCAAGACACATGGAGATATATTAAGAACAGAGAAGAATTAAAATAGAATTAGAATCATAGAATTATCTAGGTTGTAAAAGACCTCTAAGATCATTGAATCCAACCATTAACCCAGCACTGCCAAGTCCAACACTAAACCACATCCCTAAGTGCCACATCTACACATCTTTTAAATACCTCCAAGGCTGGTTAACTCAACCATTTCCCTGGGCAAGCCTTACTGTGAAAACATTTTTCCTCATGCCACTCTAAATCTTCCCTTGTGCAATTTGAAACCATTTTCTGGTCTTAACTCTCGCTACTGGAGAGAGGAGGCCAACCTCCACCTTACCACAATCTTCTTCCAGGTCATTGTAAAGAGCAATAAGGACATTCTTCAGCCTCCTTTTCTCCAGGCTAAACACTTCTCAGCTCCCTCAGCTTCTCCTCATAAGACCTGTGCCTCAGACTTCACCAGTTCCACTGCCTTCTCTGGACATGCTCCTGTGTCTCAATGTCTTTTTCCAAAACTGAACACAGGACTCTATATCTGGCCTCACCAGTGCTGAGTACAGGGAGACAATCTCTGCCCTAGTCCTGCTGGCCAGGATGCCATTGGCCTTCTTGGCCATCTGGGCACACACTGGCTCACGTTCAGCTGCTGTGAGCCAGCAGTCCCAGGTCCTTTTACTCCAGGCAGATTTCCAGACACTCTGCCCCAAAGCTGTAGCACTGCAGAGGGTACAGGGTCCAGCACTTTGCTCTGTTGAACCTCATCTAATCAGCCTCAGTTCATCAATCCAGCCTGTCCAGATCCCTCTGCAGACTCTTCCTACCCTTCAGCAGATCAACACTCCTGCCCAGCTTGGTGTCATCTGCAAAATGATTGAGGTTGCACGTAGTCACCTAGTGTGAGTCATTGGTAAAGGTATTAAACCTGACTGACCCCAATACTGAGAGTCCTGGGACACCATTTGTGACTAGCCATCAGCTGGATGTAACTCCTTTCACCATCAGTCTCTGGGGCCAGCCATCCAGCCAGATTTTTGCCAGTGAAGAGGGCGTCTGTCCAAGCCATGTGCAGAGTCTCCAGAAGCTGCTGTGGGAAGCAGTGTTAAAGACTTCACTGAAGTCCAGGTAGAAAGTACCCACAGCCTGCCCCTCATCAGCTAAGTGGGTCATTTTGCCATGGAAAGACATCAACACAGCCAAGCAGGACTTGCCTTTCACAAACTCACCGTGGCTGGGCCTGATCCCCTGGTTGCCCTGCATGTGCTGTGTGATGGCACTCAAGATCTGCTCCATACCCTTTCCCAGAACTGACAGGCCTGTACTTCCCTGCATCCTTCTTCCAGTCCTTCTTGTAGATGGTCATCACATTTTCAAAACTCCAGCCAAATGGGACCTTCCCAGTTAGTCAGACTGCTCATAAACGGAAAAAAATCGACTCTCTGGGCACTTCCACCACTCCCTCAGTACACTTGTGTAGATCCTATCCAGCCACATGGACTTGTGTGTGTCTACATGGCGCAGAAAGTCACTGACCATTTTCTCTTGGATTAGGGGACTTAATTCTGTGCCCATCCACGTCTTCCAGCTTGGGGACTGGTCAACCAGAAAGTAACTGGTTTTACTAATAAACACTAGGGCAAAGTCATTAGGTACCTTGGCTCATCATCTTCTCTCATTGTTTTTCCTCCCATACCCAATAAAGGATGGAGATTCTTCTCAGCCCTCCTTCTGTTGTTAATGCATTTACAGGAAAATAAAATTGTCTTTTACTGCAGTTCTTTAATTGGGTGAGGAAAAAAATCAATAAACTTATGAAAAGTATATATGACATGCATTTCTTTTTTCTATCTTAAAGATCATAAAGATTAGTTAACATTCTTTGGCTAGCTGCTTTGCACACTACACCTTGTTGCTCAGTAAAACCCATTAGGTTATTTTTGACTAATGTGGGATACTCAATATGCTGGAACTGAAACAAGAAGTGGCTTTGTAACCAGCTCAGAGAACAATGTATTTTATTTCATCTGCATTATCTTTATGGAGAGGTTAAGTAACATTTCATCATATTGCCCCACAAGTCAGCTTCCAGATTCCATTCATACACATTTATACCTCTTTCTTGTATCTTGTTGTCCCTTAAACTATTATTTATTAGCAAAAAAGGGTGTAGACTTAAATTGGTTAAGTAAGAATTGAATTTTCCTTCTAAGAAATTTTAAGTACAATCAAAGAATAGAAAATCATTAGAGAGCAAACTGACTTTCACTAAGGTGAATTAGACGCGTTATGCCCACAGATTCACCGAGCAGAATTGTATAAATTTCATTGAGTTTTCTGTTCCCTTCAGTAGGAACAAACAAGACCAAGCAAAGTCCTCAGGTAAAAAGCTCATTCAATTGCTCAGGTAAAAAGCTCATTCATCACAAGAATTTTTCAAATTAAATAAAACCTACCTTAAACCTGTGTGGAAAGCTTTTTTATCTTCTTTTTGTACCTATTTGGGCATTTGAGAAGTAGGAACTCTGCCTTACTTGGTGCTTGAAAGATTTCATGTGTTGTTTCTCCTTTTATTCCAGTCTTTTGAGACTGTTTCACAAGACTTTTTGCTGACAAGACGTTGCAGATAAATATTCTCCAAGGTGTCTGTACCTGGGCAAGTTCCTGGTGCTAATTAGACCCATGTGCCTTATTGCTGCTGTTGCGGAGCACACACATGCTGCGGCCCTTGTGAAGTCAAGCTGCAGTGCTCACAGGATTAATCACATCTAACATTCACCAGTCCAGGACAGAAATTATTGCAACAAATGCCTGTTAATATGCAAATGAGGCCTCTCTTGCTTCAAACATCATTCTGTAATTACTCAGCTGTTTCTCAAGTGTGATTTATTGAATCAGCAATTTATGAAGATGGAATGGCATAACTTAATTTACTTGTGTAGCTTCATTAATGGTTAAGGGGTAGAAATATGCATCGTGTCGCTACTCACAAATAGTATTTGTTAGCAGTAGAAGTTGATATGGGTCATTTAATTTGTCTATGCAAATTCACTTACACTGTACTCTGAAATCAGCAACTCCTCAAGCTCGTCTCTCAAATGTTCCCTGCAGCATTCCCTCATGGCTTGAGCATCTGAGCTTAAAGACAGGCTCTGAGGAAACAGCAACAGCTGGTGCTAAACAAAAATTAGTTAGATTAATTGAGTAATACAGTATTTGGTAATTAGTGAGGAACTGATGGCATTCCTTGTTATTGTGTCACTGCTGAACACAAAGTTAAATGAAAACTGTATGTATTTTAGAGGCTGAAACAATATATGTAACCATCAAAATAACTGTGTGCTGTAATTTCATTAATGACTAAAAATATGTTAGGAATCTGAGTGCTGAACACAATACTTGATAATGTTAATAAATAAAAGAGGCATAATATATGCAGCTTGAATTCTTTCAGTTGCTTTGTACTGCTGAATATCTCAGCTATAGGAATGGTGGGGAAAGCAAATTCAACTGAAAATCCATGTTCTAGAAGCATTTATATTTTATATCACAGATATTGTACTTTCATGAGATTATTCTGTGCTTGAATCATTTTTCATCACTTCAGTGTTCTCATTTCTGCTTCAGATGTCAGCAAAAATTATTTTTTTTCCATAGCTTCTCTGTTTACCACTTTCTTCAATTTCTTTGTAAGATAGTTTTGGCAACATTTTCTCGGTTTTTTGTGGTGAGGGTTTGGCAAGTATGTCTGCAAATGAAACTCTTCAGGCAAAGTGAAAGCCTCAGAGGATTCTTTTGTGGTATTGATAACCCCTTTGCACAGGAAAGTAAGGTCTTCTAGAGGAAATATATGGTGTGCTGTGCTTTTCTGCCCAAAGTTTTTGGAACAAAAGCCTTAACGTTTGTCTAAAAGTGACAGGGCACAGCAAGCAGAAACAACTTTCTTGAACTTAAAGGAAATTGTCATCGTAAAACCAACATATACAGGATTAAGCTTTGAAAAACAAATTTCTTCATGATTTCCCCCATCCATTACTTCTTCATTCCAAGAGCTGGGTCTTTGATTTACATGATATCAGCTATAGCTTTGAAGGTTATTCAGCAGAAAAAAGAAAAAATGGAATCTGGCCTTAAGTTAATTATAAACGTTTAAAATATATTTTAAGAAGGTATAAAGAAAAGTGAGAATGGTAATCAATCCCTGCTCTTGCTAAAGACACCGTGGAGTTTTAAAAGGATACTTGAAATCCAGAGAACTAAGTAGCAACCAACATTTCAGACCTCAGATCAGGGGAATGATTATTCTTTCCTTTCTGGTAAAGTCTTTTAAACCTCTGACTTTGTACTGGCAGTAGAAACACTCATTATTACATACGACAAAAAACTCTTTCTTTCAATACACCTTATTAAGTTACCAGCTGAGTTTGGTACCACGTTTACAGTGTGGGAATAATGACAGCCAACTGCTCAGCCATGTGCAGTGGGTGCTATCCCCATGAGAAAGGTCGGGGAAGATGACAGGATGCCAGTTAATAATACACATCTGAAGCAATGATCCTCACAGGACCATCAAAACCGCAGTGGTCTGTGGACAATTGTGTTTTGTCTTTTAAACCAAGCACTGGCATTCATGTTTGTATCATCACAAAAGAATAATATGAGATGGCATCAGAAACAGAAGTTTTCTGTTTTGCTTCTTTTAATTACTGTCCAAGGAGAAAATGGCCTTTGCTGATGTCTTAAACAATAATTGTTCTGGTTTTCATAAAGGGTAACAGTGAAAAACGAGGGACAAGGAATTTGCCCAGAATTTTTTTCCCTTAGAAAGACTTCCTTGATTAGACTGAATGTGGAGCTCTGACAACCACAACTGTGTGTATCTCTTCATTACATGATGCTTTGTAGTAGCACTACATTATTTTTATTGTCAGCACTGAGGAAGGTGGGAAGTAGAAGAGAAACAGAGTTGTGCTGGGGAAGCTGGGCAATTGTGTAATGGGCCACAGACTCTCTGGGATATATGAAGAGTTGATTTGAGCATGAAACTGATATACGGAATTCCCCAATATGTTCTTAAAAACCTACACTCTCCTCTTTTCTTTATTCTTCCCTCCCATCACTCCTCTGAGCATTTTCTTCTGTCCCTTCCTGATGACTAGGACAGTGTTAGATCAGATCTTAGATATCAAGGAATGCAGATCCTTAGCAGACTCCTCGGTCTCATATATCTCACTACCTTCTCTACTTGTTGCATGTGTGACACTTTACCAAATACAGTGACAGCAAGAGTGAAAGGTCTGGCCCACATGAGCTTGATTCAATTAAGAAACAATGCTGCTTGGAAATTGACTAGACCAAATCCTAAAAGTAGAGAGGTGCCAGCTGAGCTATTGTAATTCCCTTCACAAGGGGTCAGCGGGCAGGAAAGGATTGGCAATAAGTGAGGTTGTACTTTGTTCAGTCTTTTCCCATTCTAGAGAGCAAAATGGTGCTGAAATCTCCTCCAGTTCCAATATCCTCTGCTAAGCTGCCTCCTTTCCCCATCTAGCTGTGATCCATCAGCACTCACATGTACAAGCAGCTGGACCCTGCTCCAGCATCGGCAGGGAGAGGGAATCAGCACCAATTGCAAGGACAGGGTTCAAGACACTGCTTCAACCACCCTCCTGCACCACTGCTTGGACAACCCTAGGAACTGCAGGACAACAGCCATAGAACTAACACATTGCTATACGTTGCTATGCATAGTGTCACCATCTAATAATTTTGTCATCCTGAAGTACAGAGGACAATTCAAGTTGTGGTATTCCTAGAATTCTTAAAATACCATTGTCTATCATTATGCTCTTTCTAGCTATGGCACTGGCTTGCCTGGGGAAATTACACAATCTTTATGCTTCATTTTCCTCCATCAAGAAGCTAATATAATTGTAGAATTACATTATGTTACAGTGCTATGGGGACATAATATGTCAAATCTTGAAGCAGAACACCTGCCCCTGAGCAGAATAGTGCTGCATATCATAATCTCTTTCTTTTAGTGTTTACTGCCTCAGAGATATTGCCCCTCCCACATAGCTTCTCTGCTACGGGACATACAAAGCTAGTTTGGATGTCTCTTTACCTATAGTCATCAGACTTCCAACAGTTTTCACAGAATCACAGAATATTCTGAGTTGGAAGGGACCCACAAGGATCATGGAGTCCAGCTCTCAAGTGAATGGCTCATACAGGGATCTAGCCTGTGACCATGAATGGCAATGTTAGAGCCATTCCTCTAACTGGCTGAGCTAGGCACTAACAGTCACAAGACTATGTTCATGAACAACAGAAGGCAACCAGATCTGCAATTCTCTCTTTCCAGGTCAGTGTAGTCACACAAAACCCACAGCAGCATTACATTACAATCAAAAGAGGGCTTTATTGAAGATAAAAAGATAGCAACTGACCTATGACCATAGGATATTGATATCCATTGCTGAGATTATAACATCCAGGTCAATATAGTTTCTGCTCGCGCTGTAGTCTCACCTCCCTCTCCTTTAAACCTCCATCTCAGCTTTTCCACAAACTGAATTACTGCTAGCCTAAATGTGCTACCTTTACCTATACAGACAGGTAGTAGGTTCTTCTCATCACCTTCACAATATGGGTGAGATGTTATATTTTTTTAAGCTGCCTCATCAGAATGCTAACAGCACAATGCTGGACAGTATCAATTTTACCATAATGGCTCTAAATGTCCTACATGTAAAACTGAGAAGTCCTTGCCTTCCAGTCTTCTATAAAATATAGCAGATGTACCACACGTATGAAGTCAGCTATCTCTTTAGGAAACCAGTGGTAAAATAATTTGCCTTCCACCATAATACCTGTGGGCTGCTCATCCTCATGAAATCATCTGAATGTGTCTTCAGCTATCCTAAAGAATTTGGCTGTACCTTGGGACTACTTCAAATACATAAAAATCTGTTTGTTGAAAGCTGAAAACTTTACTTAGAAGACTCCTTTTGCATTTTCTTGTGCCTGAAGGACTGCAGCCCATGTAACAGTGATCCATGTTCCAGCAGTCTGTGGAGGACTGTTGACTGTGGAATAGACTCACATTGGACAAGTTCATGGAGGACTATCTCCTTTGGGAGGGGCCTCACGCTGGAGCAGGGGAAGGAGTCCTCTTCCTGAGCAGTGGGAGAAACAACGGATGATGAACTGATCATAACCCCCACTCCCTGTCTCCCTTTCCCTGCTTTGGCAGGGGGTAGGTAGAGCTGGGAGGGAGGGAGAAGTGGGGAGAGGTGTTTTTAAGGTCTGTTTTTACTTCTTGTTTTCCTGTTTTGACTTTGTCAGTAATAAACTCAACTAATGTCCCCAATTCGAGTCTGTTTCGCCTGTGATGGCATTTGGTGAGTGATATCTCCCAGTCTTTATCTCAAGCCATGAACCCTTCTTTATGTTTTCTCCCCATTGTTCAGTTGTGAACAGAAGTGTTAGAGAGGCTTTGGTGGGTGCCTGGTGTCCAGCCAGTGCATAACCCATTAATGCATGGGCCCAACACTGATTAAGGTCACAGACAGTAAAAAACTAAAGGCACGTCACTGGTATTACTCTAGGGATATTGCTTCATACTTCCTTGCAATTAAGAAGTGTCTTGGTTTTGTGTTCTCTTTACTCAGATATTTCATATCCTATTATTCTGCTATCAATAGGCAGGATGAATTAGTGAAGAAAAAGAATAACTGTGAATTCATCATTCCTGAAACACTTTTAGTTTTATTTTAGATATTATCCTGATCTGTCATGGGATCAATGTCCTATACAGATGGACTGTGCTAGTATGGTACTGAGCAGATCTTGAAAAGTCTCTGGTAAAGAGAGCTCTTGAATCCTACAAATTAGACACAGATATTCAGCCTGCCACAAACAGCAAATTAAGGAAAAAGTGTAATAGAACATCCAACTAATGAGAACCCTAGAGCAGTGAATACAACCAATTTAAACCAAGGGGTCAATGGCAGTCACAGCTTTAATAATTCTAGAGACATTTAATATTGCACAGGGATAGAAAACATCTTCAGGAAACTGTCTTTTATCATAAAGAAAACCAAAAACCCAACATAACTCCCAGAAACAGTGAAAGCCAATGAAAAAGCTTACTTTCCAGTGACAAGGAGAAGTAATGAGAATCTATTCCACTTTTATAACTAATATAATGGGGAAATTTGACAACTTCACTTCAGAAACTGGGAATTACAGAAAATTGTGCTATATTACTTCATCCCAAATGAACCAGGGCCAAAATTATAAACTAGAACAAAAAAATAGAGGAGAATGTCCTTCTTAAACACTCTCAGAAATGATTCCTTGTCTTTTCAAGATTGGCTTTGAGGAAAGAAAGCAGAACACAGAAAAGAAAAAGCAGAACCTGGAAATCTTCCACGTCCCACACCTTGTACATCTCTTGCAGGTATGTGGAGTACCTGGAAGATGCTACCACTTTGAATCAGCATCTTGCAACTCTACTAGGCTGAATACTAAACTGTGCAATAGAGGATCAAGTTCTCATAGGATCCTGCTCTCAAGAGGATCTCTTGCCAGATCCAGAATTATTAGTATGTTCTTAGTTAAGAAGTAGTTATAAGTAGTAATCACAAGATACCAAATACGTAAGTAAACAAATTGAAACTGTTGATGGATGCTTTCCCAAGTTATCCCTTCTCTTTTCTCTCATTATCATATTTCAACTGTATAAATTTTTGATATAAATAAAATATATGTGATATAAATATCACATATATAATAAATTTATGTGATATAAATAAAACATAGCTTTATGCTAGAGATTATTCTGACTTCAAGTTCTCCCCTTCAGAGATCTAGTACTATCCCAGAAAGATAACATAGAACTGTAGAAGTTGAAATATTAAACTTTAGTTTCACTTGAACATAAGATTCAAAACAAACAGCGGGATTAAAGAGAAAAATTGCCGTGTGTCTCCTTAAAAATCCAAGTACTCCCTTTTACTAATTTCAAATCTTGGCTGTTTGGAATCAAGCAGCAAAAGTGAAGTGCCTTCAGATTTTTTGTTAAGTTTTGACAGCCTGCTATCTCCAGGTGAACATATTTCACAAAAACAAAACCCTTAATTATTATCCATCCATTGAGTACAAATAGTTTACATAAAATTAATATAATATCACCCTATCTTGTGCAGGCTTCTTTCCCCCTGGTTTATTATTCTGTCTAAAGTTGGTCCTTAAATCAACTGTGTTTAATTTGTTTTCTGTCTTCATAAGCTGTCTAGAGTTTTTACAGTGTATGAAATTCTTCTGGAGTTGTTATAAATTTAAGTTACATATTTGCTTGAGACAAAATTGCCTTTCTGCTTTCTGGGGGCAAGAAATATAAGTTTCTAGTTTAACTAGCCTGAGTTTTTTACTGTTGTTAATCAAACTGAGTGCATGGTTTCCTGCAGAGTTAAACTGAGTCAGTCCACCTGAGCTTTGCCCTCACAAAGAGCCTCTCTACTTATGTGAATCACAGAAGCAGTGACGTAAAGGACTTTTCTTTGTCATTCTACACAGTGTTCAGAATATCCTGTTGTGAGGTCAAAATGAACTGTTTAAAACAAAATCACAATTAGTCTCTATTGTACCACTGTTATAAAATGGTCAAAGTATTATACACTTACTTAAAAACTGACTAACATAATTTTCTTTCTTTTCCAAATGTTCCATGATTAAAGCAGACATTTAAGACTAGACAAGATATTTTTGTGAAAGAACAAAAAATTTATTTTTCAAACGAAAATATTTTAGTTTGGACTATGTTAATCTATCCCCTCCCAATTAAATTTTTTAATTCATTGCTCTGTACTAAACTACCGCAATTCAAAAATCAAGAGGATTTAACCTTCAAGAAAGTAACTTAAGTGTTTCTACATTTTTGATGCTCAACCTTAAGCAGCAGAAAGAAAAGCTTTTTGGTGTTTGCTACCACTCTTGAGGACACCTCAGGAACATTCCTTCTGCTAATCCAGACTTTGCAATTTTTACTTGAACAAATGAGGATATTCAGAATATTAAGTACATCCCCAGTTATATAATATTGTAGATATGAGTTACTCACATTTGACCCAAGGCCAGTATTCATATTTTATATTTGACAGAAAAAGGCTTGTTAGCAGAGGGGGATGAATCAAGCATACTTTCTCTAAATACAGTAGGAAAAAAAGTGGCATGGCTGTTTTGTTATTCTAGCCATGGTACTATTGAAGCTTATCCCAAAAAATATTTAAAATTAAAGTTAATCCATGTTGTCCTGATATTTGAAGCACCAAAGCACCATATTTGCATTTTTCACAATAACCATACTATTTATCCTATTCACTTCTATATGCTTATTTCAAGTACACTCAATCATCTGCCTTTGATGGTCCTCTGTAGACTTCTAAGAAAATCCCTCCATTTTCCACTTCCCTTAATTTAGTAAAGTAATTGCTACCTATCAGTAAAAGATTCTAAAGAGTGAGTTAGAGATAAAAACAGAGCTGAAAATTATGTTCCCATAACACAGGAAAATTCCTTTGAGCTCAAGGCCTGCTTTTGACAGATATGGTTACTGCTCCTCACAGCCTACACAGAGATATTACCTGAAAACATCTTATATACAACCAGGATAAAAAAATGACACAAGACAAAATCACCATGTTCCTCTTCTTTCCCTGCAACCGAGTGTCTCTTTCCCCTCTGCAACCCAAAAGGAGGCTTGATTCCTCAGGATTCCTTCCTTCCAGGGCTATATGAGGAACTTGCAGAGGGTTGTGATCACCTCAACATGCAAAATCCAAAGAATCTTTTTGGGTTTACTCAGAATGAGCCTAGGTGTGATCACAGCTACCATCATTCCCTTGGGAAGAGGGGAAAAAGGGAAGGGGAGATTGATACCTCCCTGGGGCTTGCTCCAGCAAAAAGTGTGTGGGGGGGGTTGCTACTTCAGGCATCAGCCCTGTAAAGCCAAACGTGACAATATGGGCTGAAAGTGTCCCTTCTTTGTCTCCTGCTTCCTCTTCCTCACATACATTATGTGTGCTTGTAAATAAGACCCTAAGAGTTGACAGTTTGGCACTTACAATGATCACTGAGGAAGTTTGTTCATTCCTGTGCACTACCCTTATAACAGGTCATAAAAATACCACATGTATATTTTATAAAAACTTTAGGTAGAGTCCAGCCCTGTTCCTCCAAGAGTAAAATATTAATTAACTTAGACTTTTTACTTGACATGTCATCATTGCCGATAAGGAAAAATGAAAAATAATCATTAAAGTTAAAAGTGTATTTAATTTTTAAGTATTTCAGGTATTTTTCAATTTTTTAAAATTCAATTGTTTCATATTTTAACAATGCATTTCCTTGCTTAAATCTGTTATGAGCATTTAAATCTACTGATATATATTGACATTTCACCATTTTATCCTTATTTCTGTGATAAATGATAAAATATATTTCAACTATAATTTTATTTAATGAGTTGGGTTTTTTCAGATGCTTTAAATCGTAATCTATCTTAAGCATAGTGAGAAAATACAGACCATGTACTTGAAGGACAAAACTGAATTGATGTTTTTGCTGGCATCTTTACAGGAAGATAGAAAGTCCAGCCTCTTTCATTTTTATGTATAGGCTTTCATATTTACTATGCAAAGAGAGCAAGCATGTGGGCAGATAAAGGGGTTCTCAGAAAGGAATCTTCATTGAAACCAAAATGGGAAATTATTGGCATTTGTAACCGAAAGCCACTCTCTGCTGACCTTTCCATTGTAACTGTGGTCTATGCTCTGATGTTTTCTTCCAGTGTTACTCTCCTTGTGCTAATATTGAGTGTCAGAGGGGAACCCGTGTGGCTTTGGCTATGTAAAAGGAGGGCAGCAGAAGTTACATAATGTTCTTCTCTCTCCCCTACAGCGTATCATGAAGAATGTAAGATGTGTGAGAAGAAGAGCCTGAAGCATCCTTTATGTAAAATTAATCGAAGGGAAGGGGCCACTAAAGAAAAAAGCCCTTTATCTCCTAGTAAAAAGATGTAGATATTAACAATTTAGAGCAAGTGATTACACCAAGAACTTCATAATTATTCTGTGCTTAATAAATCATCCTTTCATCTCCCTGTAAAATATGGCACCAGTACATATTGCAGCAAATTATAAGACACATGAATGCAGATGAAAACCAGAATATAAGTGAAGAGTGAGTTTCTTGAAGTTTCTACATCAACGTGTTTGTGAATTACAGCACAGGCATGTGTTAATATAAAGCCCACAAGTCCTCCTTCAGTGCTCACTCCTGATCTCTCGCAGCTTGCTTTTCTCCCTGCTGAGTTATTTCATGTCCAATCTGAGTAACCCTCTGTTTTTTGTGCAGTCACACACAGAAATGGTGGGACTACTGTCTGGTTTGGGTTGGAGAAGGCTGAGATGGATACAGATATTTGGTAGTTGCAGTATTCTATTCCTATTCCTCCTCTTAAACCCATAGTCTTATTTTTCACCACGGACATGGTTCTTATCCTGCATGTTTCTTCCTGTGATCATCTGTGTTGCCAAAAACCAGGATCAGAGGTGAATTGAGGAAGCTGGGCCTGACAAACTACTGTCAATCTCGGCTGTACATGCATAGTTCAAACAGCACCATGCTGAACCACCCTTTCTGCAGCTAGCATTCTTCCCAGATTCAAGTGAAACCTTCTGAGTGAATCTCCTAACCATTCCTTCTGCTTCACTCTTCCTGCACAAGCTCATCCACTTCAGCAGCCAAAGCATGTTTTTTTGGTGAAAGTCTAAAACCTCTTCTCTCTGAATTCCAGGTCTTGATTCTCCCCCTTTTAGCTATCGTTCCTGTATCCATGTATTGATTGTACATATAGTCACGACATTCATTTATCTAGTGTAAACCCTAGTAGTTATCAAGGTTTTCTCCTACTAAAGAAAATTATATTAAAACTTATGTAAATATTCTAAGTCAAGCACCACAGGAACCACTGGCATCCAGCAATAAATTGACAGATTTGGAGGTGTTTTGCCTGAACAGTGCTGGGATACTTCAGTTTTATAAGTGGTAATTGCTAAAATAATGATGCTGTCTGGCAGTGACTGAGATATGAATCTACAGTCAATGAAATATGTGGTTTTAATTTTAAGCATAACTTGCTTATTCTCATCTGTTTTATAAAATGTACGAGAAATTAACTATTAAACTAATTTGCGAATGCAAACCAAAATGATAGTATGGAAGCATCCTTTCTGTACACATAACAACCAAGAAAAGTACAGTACTTTACAAAATAATGACAGAATATCTAAAATTTCTAACCTCCTTACAGTGTATAGGTGGTGAAAATGATGACCAAAATAAGTCAGAAAATTCTGCATGAAGTTTATATATCATAGGACCACAAGTCATTGACCAAATTCACATATTTTGCCTCAGCTATTGGTTCAGGTGAGGAACTTGCTGCCTGTTTTTTAAGGAAGATATCTGAATAGGACAGTAGAAGAGATAAAGATTTCTCTTTGCAAAAGATCATTGCTTCTTATACTCATTAAGTGGATTTCTTTTTTCAGTGGGTTTGGGGTTTTTTTGCAAAAAGTCAGCATTCTGACGTTTTGAAATACACTGACAAGATAATTGTAAATCCTAAGCCTGAAAGAGAATACTGATTGTGAGCCCAGCATTAAATCACTGTATATCCTAGGCTACTAACAAGCTCTGTAGCATCATGACAAGTATAGATGAAACATGCAACATCTAATTCATCACTTCAGTACTTACAATAAATATGCCTGTAATTTTAAACTGTTTGTAGCAAACATATAATGTGACAAATAATGCTATAAACTTCTATCTCCTGGGAAGATACAGATTTCAGACAAAGTTTGCAAAGAAAATCCATGTATTAAAACATATATTGTAGGAAGTGCACAATCATATAACAGAAAAGAAAAGGAAAAAATGTGTCCTGATATTTGGTGATGTTACGTCTGAATACCTGGATATTGTCAAAGAATCTAGCATGGGGTTTCATGTTCAGGGCCTCAGTGAAGTCACTGGGGTTGTTCAGCCATCCTTAAGGTCCACGCAAAATCCTAGGGCTGTGCAAATTGCAGAGTTTACATTTATGGATTAGTCTTTGGGAGAGACTGAAATATTATGGTTAATGGCTTAAACATTGTTAAAATCACCAAAGGACTTTTGTCCACTGTAGCAAACTGTGCAAAGAAGCAACTGCTCACCTGTGACCACCAAAGCCCACCTCTCCCTGAGTGTGCTTCCTGAAGAGGACTGGTCTGTGAGTTAAGCAACCTGATGGGAGATTGATGTATGATAAAATAAAGGTGGCACTATTGTCCATATAGCTCAGGTCTAAGGAGAAGTAAACAAATCTGGAGGGAGTAGAACCTATCTACAAAGGAAACCATTCTCAGCAGATGTGCTGAAAATCAGCTCTACCTGGGGGAGGCCATAGCCCACACATTTGCTGAGGCCAGGTTTAAATCCCCAGGTGAAGGTGAGTGTTTGAATGTGTAATGGCAAAACTCTGCCCTGAGGAGGGAACTGTCACCACCTGGAGGCTACAAGCCAAGGACTGAGGTCGATGGAGGCAAATTATGTGGGGTGGGTTGGTGCTTTTTATCATGGTAATTGTCCTTCCTTACATAACTCACTCACGTGTAAAACTTTTCCCTCTTTCCCCCTGGGGAGGTTGGATGGGGCAAAACTAGCTCAACTGTGCTGACATCAGAGGCAGCTGTCTTGTCTCAGAAGGTGTCCAAAACCATCAAATACCCCCAAAGTGCCCCTAGACTAATTTCTGAGGCCTTCTTCCACCAAAGAACTGAAAGACACACACCTGCACACACATACACACAGGAGGTACCAGGAAGTTCCCACCTGAGCTTAGCACATTTTAACCCATCAGACTCTGTGTTTCGTGGACTTTTTCCCCCACCCTAGACAGATCAAGAGGGCAATCATCACTTCAACCCATGGACACCTAAGCTGCAACACACAAACCTCATGTAGATCTATGGTGGCGATCCATGTATCATTCTACTCTTATCCTTTCTTTTTCTTTCTTTCTTTTTCTTACACATTTTCTTAAGTAAAACCTTTATGCTTTCATATTACCAGATTACAATATATAACAATAACAAGAACGGCTACATACCTGCTTTGCATTGCAACCAAATTGTTCTGAAGTGAACTCTACATATGCATATTCACAAGCACCCATCATTCAGTGTCGTTTCACCCTAATCTGCCCCAAGAGATCTATTAACAAGAACCTGGGTTGCTCTTGCCTTCGTGGGGGCAGGTGGTAACAGTCTCCAGTTTCACATATTACTGACTGACATTGTTATGTTTTACAGGAAGACATAAAACATCTGCTTGGGTGCCATTAGGTGTCCTTTCATAGATGAGTAAGTTTATCTGCATGAACAGTAAAATGACACTTAGAAAAAAACCCAAGAAACGAAATGTCATGAATAATTGCATTTTAGTTTATTCATTTTAACTTAGAGCTAGTTTACAGTAATATGCAGATGTTTTCTGCTATTATATGGCTTTTGGAGTGGAGACAAAATTCTCTTTTATAACTTTTTGATGTTCCTTATTTTATGTGAAATTATCCCAGTAATTAAATGAAATGGATTATATGAAAAAATACAGTTAAGGGAAAGGAGATGCATAGAGTGAGGTCTCCTTAAGGAAATAGAGAAGGAGGATTCATGATGGCTTTTTTTTTTATCTGGCTTTACTCAAGCTGACAGGAGACCCTGGGATCAAAGGCAATACTTAATATTAATGAATGCAGAAGCCTCAGAAAAGGAGGTGAAAGAAACTGATTGTCAGCAGCTGAAGACAGAAATGAATTCAGAAGGGAGTTGAAGACATGAACACAACAGGACACTAGCTTTTCTTCAAGCCCAGAAAGAAAAAGAAACAGGGATGATGGGAGTGGGCCAGAACCTGCAAATAAGAGTAAAAGTTTTACAGCTGTAAATAGATACACTTTTAAATCATTTTTCTATGTTTAAAATATATTTTTGAATGCATAAAAATTATAGGAAGATGTTGAAAGCGGTGTGAATAAACACATGTGAGTGAATAAGGCAAAACTTCATTTTGAAAAAGCCAGAGAGATGCAGATAATAGACTCAAATCATGGCTTGTCCTATAATCTGGAAAAGGAAACTGGAGGTGTGGCTGAAGGAAGTACATTTTACCAAAAAGGAAAAGTCTAAAACAGAAAGATATGTTTATAAAAGCCTAAATAAAAATAAAAATAAAACCTTCAGCAGAAAGAAAGTAGCCAGAATGGAAGAATTCGGGTTCCCAAAAGTTGCAGGAACTAAAATAAAGAAGAGAAATTGATTAGTAAGTAAAGCTAACAGATGAGAACAGCAACCAGTTGTAGGAGTCCCTGCTTGAGCAGGGGGATTGGCTTGGATGACCTCCAGAGAACCCCTTCAACTTTAGCCATTCTGTACTTCTGTGATATGGTCAGTGTAAACCTTCCTGTAACAAGTCAAACCTCCATTCTCAAAACTCTTCCACATTTGGAAACATAAGAAGAAATATGACCAGCTCAGTGGGTCACAAGAACAGAAGTTGCTGGGGAAAGCAAATTGTTTCCAGGACCAGGAGCAGGGATGAGCCTTTCATTGTGCAACAGCTCCAACAGTATTTCACAATCAGCTTTAGTGTCTTTACTGGGGGTATTCGTTGCAGTACACCTTTCCTACAGGTCTGTGGGTGTAAAGAGGCATTTAACATGCAGCAGTAGAAATTTGCTAACCTTATGGAGTTTGAAATGTGTTTGTCATAAAAAAGAATCAGGGCAAGTTAGCTTCAAAACCAGGTTATTTTTGCAGGGCCAAGAGCAGTATCCTGACAGTGGCATTGGAAACATGGAATGGCAGGTACACTCCCAGGTGCGACTGCATTCATTGGCACTTGTAGCTATGTGCTTTATTTCACTTTTACGCCTCGCAGAGGTTCGCTTCAGGAATGACATCTCCAAAGTAAACACAATGTCCAGAGTACAAGTTTTAGAGGAGGAGCAGGCTCAGTGCTGGTGCAGCTGGGGGAGGCAGGCAGATGGCAGCTCAGCAGCCACCAGCACCCACCTTTTGTCCTGGTGTGCACAAGATACATCTGTTACACACCCAATGAACACACATCGTGCTGCCAAGCCTGCTTTATGCAGATCTGAAGGTCTGAGGTGTCTTCAGCTCACTGTACGGTATTGCGTCACCGACACTGACGTTTGCCAAACGGCTGGTGTGTGTTCATTCACCCAGGAGACAGCTGGGGGCTGAATCACAAGTACCCTCCAGCCATGGATAGCTCGGTGCAGCAACTAAGGCAGGAGTTTATTTATGTGGTTCTGAGATCATCAGCCTTAATCTACCGTACCTGATGGTAATCACAGATCCCATGACAAATGTTGCCCAAGTACAACTCTACAAAGTTACAAATAAGGCTTCAATTCTCATTAACTTGTTTTTCTCAGAAAGATATTCTTAATTTCTGATTCCCTCAGATAATACTTACAAACTCTAACCAGATTTTGTGAATAGATGCATAATTTACAACTAAATTACAATTAAGGGAGTTAGGACTCATCTGACAAGAATGAATTTACAGAAATGAAAATATAATTTTATCAAGTATACACAGTCACAAAGCCTCTTCCAGTTACTCATATGAGTCAGATGTTGACACAGATTATATTTTCATTCATTACCATTACACCTTCTTTCTCCTTGAATCCCTTTGTCTGGTTCCTAAGCAACCACAACAAGGCTCCTCTTCAGAGAGTCTATAGTCATGACCCCAGAATGGGATTCCTTTAGGTAGATTGGCAATGGACCTTGAAATTTCAAATGCCTGCCACAGAATCCCATAAGGAATGGAGTACCTTGCATTAAAAGTATAAACCAGAGACACAAACACTCAGAAAGAAACTAAATCCACAGGCCTTTCCTAAAGTATGCAGCTGAAATTATTGGATTGGTTCTATCTCATGTACTTAAGTTTGTGATCTTCTAAACTAAAACTGACAACTCATTTCTTTGTCATTTACTTACTAGATGTGATCAGCAAGTGACTGTTCAATTGAAGGCTANAGAAAGATATTGTTGGGAAGGCAGATTATTGGAGATTGTTAAAAACTTTATTCCAAAACTGTCAATGGCCTCCAGTAAGGATTTGGAATAGTTACTTTCATCCCTCATGTCTCAGTTTGCTATCTAAAAGTTTCCTGCCTCATAAGGACTTTATTAATAGCTGTCCTTAAAATCCATGAAGTATTCATAGACAAAGAATAAGATACATACAAAAACCTACAAATGAGAAATGTTAGCAATATGACACTTGATTTTTTTTCTTTTTATTTAATGCACAGATTTCATGTTAAGCAAGACAGACTAATTTAGTCTTCTTTCTTTAACAATGAAATGAAATCAATTTTGCTTAGAAGTTTTACAAATAAAGTGCCATTGACCATGATGAGAGAAGGCCAAGCCTAGCTTTCAGAGACTCTTTTTTCCTTCAAAAGTATTCTATGGACTAAATTCCAAAATCAGTATCAGACCTGTGAAAACAAGTGATTATTCACTGTAGGTTCTTCCTTTCTTCTGGAATCAGAAGAGTTGTCGTAATTTCACTTTGAAACAGGAAAACCATCCTCTGTTTCCAAGCATATTACCAAAGCCTATACCTGATGTCTTCAGAAACAGGTCATGCCACTAAGGTCCTGTACCATGATTAGTTATGCCACTGTGCATTTCTGCTAAGTTTGTCTGACCGTAGTGAATCTTCTAAGGTTTCAATAGTTTCACTAAGAGAAAAACATTACTAAGATTTTAACAAACCTCCTGTAGCAGACTCCTAGAATAACGTTTGGTCTTAGCAACCAGCACTCTTTGGCAACATGGTCTCAGACAAACAAGGAACTTGCCATGAAAAAGAAGGCATTCCAAATTTTGGAAAGAATGAACTTCTTATCAACCTTATACATGCCAGTTTAGGAAAAAAACCCCAACAAACCACATACTGGATTTTTCCCTTCCTTTCCTGGAATGAGATACTACATGTGATTTTGGATCTAATGGTAGCAGTAAATGTAATTTTATCTAATAATGTGTGTCACTGTAGCCCTTCAGAATAACAAAACAATAAGTAGAAAGTGTTTGTCATCTTTATATTACAATAAGGTTTCTGGATGCCTTTCTGTCAGTCTGGTTTTCAGATTGGTGGTGGGTGTGTAATTGCTGTAATAATGTCCACATTACATTACATTATATTTCTATAATATTAGTTTATAGAAAGATAGAAAGGCCTTTTAGGCTCTGAAGTTTTAACTTAAAGTAATATTCCTCCTTTTGTCTTGCTCCTGAATCTGTGCATTGAATCATCTTTTCTTTCATTTTTTTCATTTCAGGATCCTGGTTATTTTGATTTTTTTTATACCAGCAATCATCATGGCTAATATTTCACTTTACTAATGGGGCTTCCAGTTTGGGCCCTCATCCAAATTTCTCTTTCTGTTATTCCCTGATCTGATATTTCCTTTATTAGTCAGCTGAGGTTGATGTTTCTGCAAATCAAAGTCGATATAACTTTCTGTGGCTAAACAAATCAGCGTATTTATTTTTGTAACCAATCTTTTACCACTGCAGCCAGGAGAGGTTTTGCTGTTGTTTACACATGACACAACGTTCAGACATTTATTTCAGAGTCATCTATGTCCCACTCGTATTTTAATACTATATGTGGGATAGAAGAAACTTGAATTCAAATGCATCACCTTGGAAGAGACTTAAAAATCATAATTGTTTTAAACACTCTAAGGATCACCAAAGGAAGAACAGAAGAAGAGGACCAATGGTATACTATAAGAATCCATGGAGTGGTGGTATCTTTCTGTTTAGTCTGTCTCTCTCACTCTTTTTCTCTCCCTTCCCTCTCTGCCCTATTTCTCTCTCTAGCTCACATTTACTGTTAAAGAAAATCTATGCTATTGACTTCAGCATATGGTCTTGATTGTACCTTAATTTACGTAGAGGCATCCCTCTAATAATCATAATAACTGGTTCTTAACACACCTCTGATTTTCTATGACACCCATCTTATTGACTTTTATTAGTTTTGATAATGGCTTTCTCTATTTCCTTGGTATTTTGCATTTCCTGAAATATCCAAATCTGTTTAGCAGTGGATCATCTGCTTTTGAGGTATTTGGCTACCACATTGGAGGAGTGAAGATTGATCCTATCCCTTATGCTTCTTTTAGGCACTTGTTTTTGTTATTACTCTTCACATCCCTCACTGTCTAAAGAGAAATGTGAATCAATCTATATTCAGTACCAAGCAAAACCAGCAAGACAGCTTCAGCAAGCCAAGCTATTTATGAAATCCCTATACAACATCATATTATGCCCACACTGACATTTCCCACATATCCAAATGTAACAACACAACCCTTTTTTTGAGACCATGCTTGAATCAAACTCATGCCATGTCCAAAAATGAAAGCATTCCAAGGGATCCAGATCCCATGAGCTTATAGATGATATGGAACACTTCCCTTTGAACCTCAGGAACTGAAATACATATTCAAACTCCACTATCCTTATATCCATGTCCTGGCTTCAGCTGGGATAGACTCAATTTTCTTTCTAGTGGCTGGAAAAGTGATGTACTTCAGATTTAGCATGACAGCAATGTTCATAATGTTTTAGTTGCTGCTGACTAGTTCCTACAGTAAGTCAAGGACTTTTCAACTTCTCTTGCTGATCCATCAGTGAGGAGGCTGGGGGTGCACAAAGAGTTGAGATGTAACAGAGATGAGATAGCTGACCCTAAGGAACTAAAGATATATGCCATACCATATGGTGATTAGCTGCCTGCCAGGTTAAACTGCAGCAGTTCACCACCAAGTCTCATTGTGCTATTTTATTTCTATGCTTATGTGTCTCTTCTATGAACACCTAATTTTATTTATTTGTTTGACAAAGAAAGGTTACCTTTTATTACCTTTTATTCACACCCCAAGAAATTTGACAGCTCTGGTATTATTTAATTTGCTTGTTATATACCAGAAAATATCACAATAGACTTCAAAATTACATAGACCAAGACAGTAAGAGAAAGATGGGAAATTTGAAATCCAGATGCTGGATCATTTGAAATACTCAGCTCTCCGGAATCATGCTGCTTTCTTTAGCTATGTGACTATTGTAAGCATAACCATGCACTATCAGTATTTGCTTAGTTAGGACGAATTCAGCTGTCATACAGACAGCGAAGAAGAGATACTCAAGAAAAGATTTTTCTAAGGACACTATGGCAAGCAGTGATACTAGACTTTATGATGACCAGGCATGTCATCTTGCAAATGAAACAGAATATGAAGATGTAAATGAAATTATACAATGTGTGCTTATTGGAGGAAATCTCAGCACATTCAATTATCATGCAGCCTACCTAATTAGCTAAAGCTCATGTTGGAGTTTCCAGGATTTTGCCTACTAGGACAGACATCAGTGGCATGGTTTAACACCATTGTACTTCCCAGTTTCCACTGGTTACTGGAAAATGTGTGACAGATGGCAATTTTTAGTGAAATATTAACTGCCTTTTCCTGGTTTTAGCAGGTTGTTATGTCTACATGTAAAGAAGTGGCCAAAGATATACCTTGCTGATGAATATCTATGGTGATCCTAACCATAATATTCTGAGACACCTGTAACGGCCTCTTAGCTGATGTGAAATGAGTATTCTAAGTGAATTCAATGGCAGTTCCCATACTGTCTCCTCATATAGAGGAGATGCATTGATATTTACTTCTAAAAATGCAACTCCAGAAAAATTGTTCAAGATATCTAATTTTACAAACATAATTGTGATTTCATAACCTCTTAGCCCCAGAAAAGTAGAAAACAAATTTTAAATTAAAGCAATACCTTCTTCAAAATGAGGAAAAAATAATATATATGATGTTCTTTATTATTTCTTTACCAAAATTGAAATTTCTATTTTTGGAGGACTGGGGGAGTAAAATCTTTATGAGCATAATCTATTCAATTTAAGATCTGTTAATTTTTATGGCGTTTGAAACTAGATGAATTTTAGCTTCTAAATGTAAGAGTCTAAAAGTGCCTATTCCTGAGAAGGAAATTTTTAAAACCTAGTCAATCTCGAACTGTATTTTTCATTTACTAGTAAAAAAACAATCCTAGATCCTCAGAAGTTCAGAGTTTGTAATATCAGACATATAATACCTTTTCCAACAGTCTGGAGAGGAGAAACAGTGTGACTTGGCTTTTTTCACTACTTCCCTTTATTAGTAGTTTGTCTCCTCCTACACTCCCAGCACAATGCATTTTCTCTTTCTTGTTTTATTGCTTGAAACAAGTGGAAAAATTTACTTTGTACAAGCACAAATTAACTGAGTACCATGTTTTGCTTTTTATAAAGTGCAACTTCTTATAAAATTCCAAAAACTATTCATGTAGGCCAGCAAAACAATCCTGAAAGATATTAATTTCTTATTAGCATTAAGGTCACCCTTATTTGTTTCAGTCAGGTTTAGAAAACTCAGGCTTGAAGAAATGAACAGATACTTTTCTTTTGAGTCTCTTCCCCAATAAATAAAAAGTATTAAAATCCATAAAAATGATTGTTTTAAAATGTAGAAACACTTACCCCACAGTGTTCCCAAATTTCCTAGAAACAGCTGGATTTCTTCTCATTTAACTTCGAATTCCAACTGTGTAGCTTCACTGAATTTAGGAGACTTATGCTACCTGTCAGAGGAAAATGATTCAAGACCAGTTTTGTTTTGTGTGATGCACACAAATAATACTAACAGTGCAAATTTGCAAACATAAATCTCATTCTTTCCAAAATTCTTTAGTAAAAATGCAAATAAAGAAAACAGTCTCACAGATAGGAAAAAGACATCGTTGTATTTTCATTTTTCAAAGAAAAATCAGGGCAGATGTCTTCACAGAAATATTTTTCCTAGCATTTGCTATGCCAACAAACTCTCCTTTGAAATCTGACCACAATAACTTGCATTGAAGTGTTCACTATGCAGGTTTGGCAAACACTGTTGCTGGCTTTCTGACTTAACTAGGAAAGAAAATGTTTATATAGTCTTGGAGAGATATATCTTTGTTATCATGATAAATCTTACTTGTTTAAAATTACCAGTATCTCCTTAGTAGTAGTAGTAGTAATTTCTAGATGTTTTGTACAATCTGCAGAGATTTTGAGAGACATAACTGAGAGCTTAATGTCTGACAGGAAATCAATGAGGGTTAAGAACAAACAGAATTGGGAAAGAAAATGCCCTGTGTATGCTGGGGGAGGGAGGGGTTACACTTTTGACAGCTCCAGGAATAGGACAATCATAACTTATTGAAAAAATATTTCTTTGCTTGACCTTTTATCTTATTTAGTGCACTTACAAAAGTTGTTAATTTTTGAGTAAAAATCTATTTTGTTGTTTTTGTTGTTGTGGTTGTTGTTGTTGTTGTTAGGCATTGCCAACCTCTGTCCTCAGTGTAGTTAGAAGCCAGAAAGTTTCCGTGCCTTCTTTTTAAGATCTGATTATGTGATCTTAATAGTGTTTAAGGCAATTGTGATCTTTAAGTCTCCTACATCTTCAGAAGCCCAACCACATAATCACAACACAGTGAGTTACTCCAAAGGCCAGACCAAGGCAAAGCTTGCAATGTATGAGGTAGACATTTTGCCTTCACCCTGGGAGCAATAAAAGCTGATCCCAGCCTGCATATTTGTATTTGCTGCACAAGGAGGGCAAATTAGCATATGTTCCTAAAAGTTCAGCAAGATATTTGTGGCTTGCTGAGTTACTGCTGGGTGAAACACTTTGATTTGTGCTGTGCAGGACATCAGACTAGATGATCACGATTGCCTCTGGTCTTAAAATCTAAAACTTTTTAAACAAAATAATTTGGGTAACTGTGAGATGAGGAAAAACCTTTCTGTCTGATTTAGCTTAATGACTCTATTGTCTTAATTACTTGAGGGAAATTAGGTAAGTGGATTGCAGGGAGTAAAACAAATTACTGATGCAACTTTTACAATATCTGTATAGAAAACAATGTATACTGTCAGTTCTACTGTTTGAAGGCGTCAGTAGGAATAGATGCACATCTTGATGCACTCATTTGTTTTCTTCATAAAAGAATTTTAAATGGGAAAAGCAGATAGTTAAAAATAACATTGAAACCTCATTAAAGTAAAAAAAGTGCTTAACACTGAACATTTTTGCTTGAATATTCTACAGTGCAAAAGATCAAATTCTATATTGTGTATGTTATTTCAAGGAGGTGATATGGCAGTTGCCACGGCAACAAGACTTTTTAAAAAGCTAAAATAAAGGATGTTGCTGACATGACCCATTGTAACAATAACTCACATGACCATGAGATTCAGGAAGATAAGATAACCCAGGGAAAAAAAAAAAGGGAAAAAACCCTAGAATTGTATCTTATCTTTTAAAGAATTTTTTTCCTCTCTTTTCTGTAAATACAAATAAGCACATTTTGCAAATACCTTCCAGACTTGGAAGCAAATATATGTCTGCAACTCTTATTTTTATGTTAATAAGTAACCAAACACCATAATGTATTCATTTAGTTTGGGTGGGGATCCATCCTATATTCCCAGCAGAGTGGATTTTTTTGTTTAGGAGACGAGCAGAGCACTGTGAGAGAATATGGGTCTGCAAGGGTGTGTGTGCCTAACAGGAGCCTGCCTCGTGCTGCAGAACACGAGAGAGCTTTTGGTGCACGAGGCTACAACAACAGCACCAAGCTCTGCAGCTGAGCAGAGCACTCACCCTTGAGCATGAGACCGTGGTGCACAGGAGCACAAACACCCTTCCTCCATGAGCAGCCCCCAGCCGGAGGGCTGTGTTTGGTGCTGGGGAAACAGGGGTGCTGACCTCTGCTGCCAGTGGACGATTGATCTTATTTCCTGCTCTTTCTTCCGTAGCTGAACTTTCACCTGAAGGCCTGTTCTGCCACTGCTCATGAAGAATTTACAACCTATGAGTAAGCAACATGTAGCTGTTGCAAGAAGACTATAGTCAAAAAAGTACATAATGAAATACAGCAAAAAGCACAGTCCAGCCATCGTTAAAATTTATGACGTCCACATGTCTAAAGATCACCTATGATAACCAACAGCAGTTGCTAAAAGCATTCATACTGATTCACAGAAATAATATCTCATCACAGTTCCATAAGCCTGTTATGGATACACAGATTGGGTAACAGACTGAGACTGTCTGTATGATGAGACAGCAAACATGCTGACCCTCATCCCTCAGCCTCGCCAGGGCAGCCTGCATCCCTTCACTTTGACCCAGGCACCTTTCCTTTGCTGCAGGAACCATCAACAAGGTTTGCTAGCAATCCCAAAAGTTTTGTTGCCTTGATGGGTAGGGTAAGTAGAGTTTTCTTCCAAGTTTCTTTCTCTTTGATTCATTTCAATGAGGGCAATTTCTTCACAATTAACATTTTAGACCACCTTTGACATATGATGGCAGTGGAGTTCTTGAATGTGCATGTATATTTATATGTTGATATGTTCACACAGACACACAAATATTGATATGGGAGTATGCATCAAGAGGCAAATTTTTCATTCATTCATTCATTCATTCATTCATTCATTCTTTAATTTCATATTATAAGAAAGTGATCTATGATCTGTCAAATAGAAGTTTCCCAAACACCCTTCTAATATTGTAAAATTTGATACATATTTTCTCTATTATTGTCACTAGATGGTACAAAGAAAAAAGGGTGATCATGTTAATTTTAATGCTTTGTACTTTAATGTTGAGGGTTTGTTTTTTCAAACACCAGACCAAATTAATCACTGTTTATAATTTCTTGAATATTAAGCAATTGACATCCCTAGATAAGCTAGCTGCCCATTACAAAAAGTATACTTGACATATGTTTAGAATGAGTTCATATCATCATAGAATATTCTGAGCTGGAAAGAATTCACGAGGATCATCAAGTCCAACTCCTGGCCCAGCACAAGCCAGCCCCAACAATCACACCATGTGTCTGAGAGCATTTTCCAAGTGCTTCTTGAACTCTGGCAGGCTGTGACCACTTCCCTGGGGAGCCTGTTCCAGTTATTAATGTGACTAAAACAAAAACAAAATTAAAGAACAGGCAGTCTGTAGTTCACATAAAAAGAAGAATCAAGAGCTTAGATTCCTTGAAAAAAGTGATGTGCTAGGGTTTTCATACTATACACATTAAGACATACTATGGTTTTCATACCTTAAGTACAAAAAAATAAAACTGAATCTCATATTCATAAGGAGACTGGGATGCCGAGAGATATTTCTTGTTAGAGCAGGATTTTGAAGCAGTGACTGCAGCCAGGTGCTCAGCCACAGAACCTTTACAAATGTCTCTCTTCCCCTTCTCCAAGTGCGAGGAGAGCTACGATGGAGTCTGTGTTTCCTTCCTGCTGATGAAGTTAGTGCAGAAGTCTGCACAAGGACAAAGCTGAAATTTTGTCCAGGCATCTAACTGGCACATTTGTTTTGAGTCTGCCCATTTGGGACTGAAAACAGAAATTGTGCCAGAAATAACCTGAACTCTCAGTAGAGGATATTCAGAAGTCATAGTCCCTAAAAGCAATTACAGACTATTTCCAGCCTAGACTACACAGATGTTAGCCTTTTAATGAAATTTTACTGTAAATTCTTCTTTCCAGGTGCCCAAACTGTAAGTTCTTCTTTACACTTGCTGTTATTTTTGCAAGCATTTCTATTTTTGTTGGAAGGGATTGAGAGGGTGAAATATTGAAATTTTATTTTACCGCTTTGGAGTCTTTAGAATTTAAAAAAAAAAAAAAAAAAGCAAACATTAAAACACAAAAGCCTTTTAGAAACATGTTTCTCCAACTCAAATTAAACCCAAAAAACAAAGTAACAAAACAACAGCAAAAAAGTCAACAAAACTAGCTTTTCTGTCTGAGATAAAAAGGTTGCATGAGGCTGACCTTATGTTCTCTGATACTGTTTTGTTCTTAATATCACCTTATTTATTGTCACTGAGGTCAACTGACTTACTGTATGCCAAACATAATGTGATGCCAAGTGTAGGTCTGATTTGAAACATAGAGATATCTAGTTCCAGCTATCATCCTCTAATGGCTAACACATGAAGAAATCCTGTATGCTCAGGAGAGCAGGTTAGTTATTGCTGTAACTAAATACTTTAAATACTTCGCTGAAAATAAAAAGAAATATTGACATTAATTGAATTATTAAATCACTCTGAATTAATAAATACTACTAAAAAAAATGACACAATAGTAAGAAAACACAACAGAGTTTGTTGACAGTAATCTGTGGTAGAAGGTAATGCCAGGGAATAAAAATCTTTTTGTTCTATATTAATTGTTTCAGTTAGTATGATAGAAAATGGAATTGAAATACTTAAGCTGTCTGTTCTGATTAAGATCTTACAGAGAGCTGTGGCAAAAAACTGATCATTCAGTTCTATAGCTGAAAAATTATATTAAATACTGGTTTTCTTATTGAAATTTACCCCAAATATAATTTCCATATTTTTTTAAATTTTATTTATGAATATTTCTGAATTTTAAAATCTCCATAATTATTCTCTGTAAGTACTTTTTTGAAAAAAAAACAACCATGAAAAATACTTTTTCTTACGACAATATTTTGAAAAATTATATTATAGAATTGTAATAATTTCACATTCTACATCTTTCACTCATAATGCAAGTTTGGTGCACACTGGCATGTTGGCTTAGTGTCTTCAGTGTGCTTTCAGGGAAACAAAATATAAAGTCAAACACCTTCATCTGATGGAACATCAAACAATGGCAGAAAGTTAGTTAATTTCAGCCAGAAGAAGGGAATAACTGAAAACTAGAGGTTTAATTCTCATCAAAGAAATAATAACCTACAAAAACCAGATCTGGGAAAATAAGTGAAATTCTCAAAATGTAAAAAGCAATGGAAGATTATCAAGACTGTCCCCTGAAACTGAGATAAGTATAAAGAAGGGATGAAAACATGAAACAAAATTTCTCCAGAAGTGTCTCTAGGTTTTCAGTGGTTCTTGGTTGGGCCATAGGGGTTTATTTATGCAGAAGAGGCTCAAAAGACCTTTTTTTCCCAATTTCTCTGCTTCCTCTTTGAAACTGCACATATTTTATGTCAACCACATAATGCAGCAGAGAGTCCCAAGCTTACTTGTGATCTGTGCCACAGGCCACATCCTCCAGTTGGTTTTGAATGCTTCACCTGCTAATTACATGTGATTCTCTCTCATTTTTATACAGGGAGAGGCAGTAAACATTTGCTCCTCATCTCACCTTCTGTGATACAGGTTTCATAAATGAGCAAAACACTTCTTTTCATCTCTTTTTCTGACTGGCAAAGTCCTTTTTGATTAATTCTTCATAAGTGCCAACCTCTTACCACCCTTGGTCCATTTTTTAAACATCTCCCAGGCCTACCACCCATTTATTGAGGTGGGAGTGCAGGGCTGTATGCATCGTTTAAGATGTTAATGTGCTTAATTGATGGATTAACAATGCTTCCATATTTCTCACTGCTCCTTTCTAAGTTCTTATATTGGATTAATATGAGGAAAGGATGGCACTACACAAGTGATGTCTTCCAGTTTAAATTCAATGAAAGGAGAGCAGCCACTCAGATGTAAACCCTACCCATTGCATTTACAAAAATCTTGGTGGCAAACACATTGCCCTGTTTCCTTCTGATCCACAAACACTAGCTTCATTTCATCATTTTGGGCACAGCTCCTGGTTAGCTTAATTAATACTTCACATAAAGCAAGTCAGCATAGAGTTCAGGACAGCTGATAGAGTCAACATAGCTATGACATAGTGAATTTTACCAGAAAACTAGATCTGATTATATCTGTCAGCAACTCTGAGACAAACTTCTAAATTCTGAGCTTTATCCTCTGGCTGCAAAGGAAACCATATAGGAGGAGAAACATTGCAGTTACTGGAGGCTTGCTTAAAGTATTTATCTTCACATATCTACTGAAAGGAAAGAAAAAGGCCATTTCCCACAAGCTTTACTTATTTCTTTGATGGTGATTAATATATTCTTCTTACCAGAATAAGAACCGAATGAATGCAGTCCATTATCTGTCCAGTAATTTTAAGCAAATATATTCCTTTATTCTTTCTCCCCTTCATGTGCTGCAATCTGCCTCAGTAGTTCTGGAAATCTCTACTACTGTAGCTCTCCTCAATCTTCTTGAAGTTCTGGACTTTTCTGAGCTCAAAGAATTTAAATCTATGGACAATTTTCAGAAAAACAGAATCACAAGGAGATCGAAGCAAAAAAGAAATTCTTGGAAATAAATAATTGCTGCTTTCTGCAGAAATTCTGTTTCTCACATACAAAACCCATCAAAGCTGTACACTACAAAATGGGACTTAATGTTCCCTGTTCTAGAGAAAGTCCTATCAGTCTGTTTAGACTCTAACAAAAACAAACTAAAGAAGTTGTATGAATATTAAACTCTTGAACAATTGCCCACAGGCAATATTTGCTGATGGTGAAATTGAGATATGAGGAGGTGGAAAAGGAGTAGGTGTAAAAGATATAAGAGGAATGGAAAGAAAACAGAACAGCGGACACAGTGGAGGATGAAGAATTGACAGCAATATTCAGGGTCTAAATTTGCCATTAGCTTGCAAGGAAATGAAGTAATACCAATTATATTTAGCAAGGTGGGTTGCTGAGATACATGCAGAAAATAGAGACTTCAAGAATTTTCAAAGAAAACACAAATTATATTTTGATGATCTGTCTGTCTCACAGTCTTTTCATTCTCCTAGTGAGTAGAGCTGGCTGCATGAATAAAGAGCCACAGATAAGTACACAGTTTTAAATTCGACTATGTTTTCTTCCCTTTTGGGTATAAAATGATAATTTTACAAAGAGCACAAGCTCTTATGACCTTGCTCAAGTAGGATCTGGAGGCTGGTATTTTTCTGAGTATTTTACAAACCTTCAAAAACGGTAGCCCACCCATTCATGTGCTATCTGAGCCTCAGGGAGCTGAAAAGAAAACTCCAGTAGTGGACAAATTCTGAATTTGAATTATGATCAATCAGTGCTTTGGTGCGATAACTTTTCATAGGCACAATGGTTCTGAAAGCAACTCTGTGTGGTTACACTAGCTCATGGAACAGACTTGTTTTTTATGCATTCAGTTAGCCCTTTTTGTGAGTCTTCCAGTTCTGTTTGCCACTACTTTCCGAATCAGACTGAAAAGATAAGGAAATTTTCATAGACAATGAAAATGTGACATGGCAGAATGCAACAGCCTATGAAAAATTATGCAAAAATTACAGTAAACCACAAAGAATATGCATATAGCTTTTGACCTTTTAAAATTGTTTTATATTCAAAGACTAAAATCAGAACAAAGGCTTCATTTTATTTTAAAAAGAGAGGAAAATGCTAGTATTTTTAAATGAATATTACGACTTCCAAGAATATGTAATTCTCAGTAAATATAATGTAGTCAACATGAGCCTTTTCAAATAGTTCCTGACATTGTGTGTTGAGGCTGTGTGACCCAGGAATCAGTTACTCCATACACAGTCTCTTTCCTCTCCCAGTGACCTTCAGGGCTAGAGAGCAGACAGACTGGGAATACAGATTTCTTAAATTGACTTACCCAGTGCCCAAAATGTTGGTGATGATTTCTTGTGAAACTTTGCTGATACTTTGACAGATACATAGGGAGATAAATTGGGCCATTTATGGTAATATTTTGCTTTCCTGGTTTTTTCCCCCCAAGATGAAATGGCAGGTGGGAGCATACTCCCTAAAATAATGGCAGGATTTATTTTATTCAAGGGAATGTATTAGCTTTCCTCTTCCAAGGAACATAGTTATGTGAAAAAGGCAAGAGGCTCCATTAGAGCAAATCTGAAGCTGCAACATTTAGGCATCGAGGAAATCTGAAAATGTAGCATAGTGATAAGTTTGTCCAATTGCTTCTGAAAAATGAAAAGCTATCAAAATACAGACAGGCATAAGCTGCCCAATATAAACTTGAGCAGCAAGGTTCTTTCAATCATTTGGAAGGAAGTCTGACATCCTTAAAATATATCTTTCCTTCTGCACATGCTTTGAAGAGAGCGGGCTAGAATTATTCCTCCACTAAAAAATGCAAGAGAGAATTTTTTTCAGGGTTTCAGAGTTTTCTGACTTTTGATTTAAAAAAAATAAAATCAAATACTCACTTCACTCCCAGACACCAAAAGAAATGTGATTTTAGATAACAAGGGAATTTTTAATAGAATTTCATATTTCATCAGCAGATGTTTTATTTCAGAACTGGTTAAAAAATCTATTTCTGATGTTTAGCTATCCTGTTGAATGGATCTAAGCTCTTATGTAAAGTCTCAGAACACTATGGTTATTCCTTAACTACAGGGCTTAAAAAAGTGCAGAAACTGTCTAGTTGAAATACCTTCAAATTAATCAGTAGGCATTTCTCAAGTCCTACTGATAAAAATCATACATATACAGGATCAGATAGTTATCTGCAGGAATTATTTATTGTTTGTTTAAAATCTGTAAAGAGACAGGAACTGATTAAGACTGTAAGTACTTAACACCAAGCAAATATTGAGTATATAAAATCTGACACCTGGAAAAAAACCACTGTGCCTAAAAACATTTCTAGTGGATCTGCAGAGAGGGTCTTAAAGTGACAAGTTTTCTTTAACTCCAAATGGAAATTAAAATAAAAATAAAGATGGAAAACCTGGTATGTTTAAAATCATGCCAGTTATCAGGGCAGAGAGGCACTTCGAGTGGAAAGTTTCCATCTCTCTCTTCTTCTTGTAGTAGATGGAGGTAGTCAGCACCTCCACTTCACCAGTCCCAAGCATCCAGAAAGGAGGGTAAAATTCCTGTGAAAAATGTGACTTTATGGAGGAGGTCAGGAAAAAATTCAGTTATCACTGCAGGGTTCTTTAATAGCATTAGGTTCAAGGCTGTGTCTCTCTTCCCAGCAGCCATTCACTGAATTCTCTAGCTCCTCAGATGAATGGAGTCTCATTCATTATGCCAGTCTGACTCACTCTAGGGAAAGAAAGAACCGATCACTGAACAAGACAGATTTCTATCGGAAAAGTTATGTGGTTGTACACTACAGTAAAACTTTCACTGAATCTATTTGCCTTTCCTGTATCTAAGCTAAAGAAGAGAAAGCACTCAAATAAGGATCACTAGGCACATTTAAATGAAGTACTAACATTAGTGAAAGAGCTGGCTTGTACAAACAAGAATATTTAAGCATCTCAAATTTTTGCCAGTAAGTTTATAAAAAGGTCTTAACTAGAAGACTGCTTAATCATTTTTTGGTGTTTTGAGCACTCTGGAGAATAGAGAAAATAATGTAATAAGAAGCAAAGAAGCAGCAGAAAAGTTTCCAGTCATGAAGGGACAGCCTGTGAGCCGTTGGACATTAAATCTACACAGATTATAAATTCTCCTTCTCCAAAGGCATTTTATAGAGGTTTTGCATGCATAGGTCAGAAAAACTACAGAGATACTTGGGTCAGTCCAAAGTACAGACTAAAGAATCATTTCCCATCTCTTCCAGGATCATGTTTCCATCTTCAATTTATTAGTGAAAGTATTTATGATAAAGCATTATACCATCTGGTTTTGTAAGACAAAGTAGGTCCCCTAAAGTCAGTAGTGATCATTAGATTTCTGACACATGATTTGATTGTAAGAATCTCTTTACCTAGTACAAAAATCCCAAATAAAGAAAAAAACAACCCCTCAAATTATGTTAAAAAAACAAAACCAAACAAAGAAATATTTCTGACTTACCATCAAAAAACACAAAACAACTTTTCAACTAAGGCAAAAGAAGAGATATGGCAAAAGAAGAGATACAACAAAAGAGCCCTGTTTCAAAGGCTGAATATGGGATTCGTGGCAGCACAGAGGAAATATTCTAAGAAGAAACCCAAATTGTACCACAGATGGCAAGGGCAACTATCCATAACTATTTTCTTTCAACATAATTTAGACTTGCAGTAGTAGCTTCTTAGAGAGACATGTTACCTAAATAAAAATTCACCCAAAGAGATTGAAGCCTCAAACATCTTGAATGTATGTAACATTTTTGGACTTCAGCAAAGACTTTCATACTGTCTCACACAGTGTCCTTCTAGGCAATATGTCCAGCATTCAGCTGGATAAACACGTCAGGCTCATGGGTTGGGCACAAAGAGTTACAGTGAATGGGGTGACATCAAGCTGGCCACCCATCCCTAGTGAGATTCTGTAGGGCTCCATCCTCAACCCTGCACTCTTCTTTCTTAATGAGCTTTGTTAATGACACAGGTCTCAAATCAATACTAAGTTTGCCAATGCCACTAAATTGGGAGGAGCTGTTGATTCCCTCGAAGACAAGGAGACCCTGCTGAGAGACATCAACAAATTAGAGACATGGGGAATCACCAACCATGTGAAACTGAGCAAGGGCAAGGGTCAGAATCTGCACCTGCAACAAGCAGGGTGTGTATAGATGTGTGTATAGACTGAGGAACAAGAGGCTGGAGAGCAGCACTGGGGAAAGGGACCTGGGGGTCCTGGTTGATGGCAAGTTGAATCTGAGTCAGCAGTGCCCTGGAAGCCATAGGAGCCAACTGTGTCCTGGGGGCATCAGGAACAGCCTCTCCAGGTGGGGAGTCCTGTACAGGGCGAGAAGTTGGACTCAATGACCCTGGTAGGTCTCCTCCAACTGAGGATCTTCTATGATTCTATGATGTTCCATTTTAGGGGAATATTTAAATATGTAATGCTTGCACACAATTATTTTATAGCCAACTCCTGAACATAGTGACCTCTTATTTATCTCTTACGCAACTGAAAATCTTTACCATAAAAACAATCTTTCCTTTTCAGAAGGAAAAATGAAAATGTGAGGTGCTAGACTGTGTAAATACACCCCAGGATTTTGAGGTTTTTTTTAATGGCTTTCTATGGATTGGATGTTTTTTACCTTCTTATTTTCTTCTGGATTCTAAATGTGAAGTTCTTATGAAAGTGATGTCAAGCTGCTCGTGTAATATAGTTATTTTCCTACCATCATTGCACTTCTCATTAGGTTTTTTTTTAAGTCTAACAATGCCCAAGAGGCCATAACAATTTAAATAAGCTGCAGGTTATTAATCAAAGTGAAGACTTTTATAGAAATCAACACAAATTGAAAGCTATGGCTGTTTTTGAGAATGGCAGTAATTAATGAGGGAATTAATGCAGGTCAATATAACAAGAAAATTATTGGAAATTAGGCATTGCAAAACATTATAGTATTACAGGGAATCTGGCTCTGACAAGATTTTTAATAAACAACAGCTAAAAACTGCAGATTATCTATTTGAAAAAAAAGAGATAAGAGTACCACCAACATTTTTAGAACAGGGATAATTTTAAGATTGAGCTTGTAACCAGAAGATGGAAAGCTGTGAAAAGATTTTCAGGCAGCTTCTGAATTTGTTGGGCTGGGCCCAGCTTTGCTTTTATAGACAGTAATGCATGGCAGAAGCTGTCTGGGATATAAAACAGAATAAAGCAAGGAAGAAGGCCAGACTTGGAGCCTGAGTTCATTTGCATGTTGAGCTCACTCATTCTCATTAGTGGGTTACTCAAACACACAGAGGTTGTTTGCACCCCAAAGTATCTGCTTTAGTGGATAAGTGCCTTACAAATTCAGCATTGTATTTAACTGGTATGCTCTTCAAGAGCTTTAGCCCAAGAAATTCAGAAACAAAAAAAAAAAGAATAGGGTGAAAAGGTATTCAAGTTAACTGAAAGTATACTCTGGACACATAACCTGTTAATAAATGGCAAGGAAGCCCTTTCATGTAAATTTTGGAGGGAAAACAGTGTAAGTTAATGTAAATCAGGAAATCAGAGTGACTCGCCACTTAAAAGGACATAAGAAAGGCAAGAGTTGCTCTAAAAATATATAGAAAAAAAAGAAACAAATGCTAGTATTGAAAGTTTTATTTACAGGATAAATTGTTATTTAAAAATGGCAAGAATGAGATGAGTACTTATGGCTTATTTCGCTTCACTTCTCAAAGGCACAAATATATTCGTGCCCTGTGGTAATAATGTACTTACAATAATAGCCAAGGAAGGTGGTGAGGCAGAGACCAGAATAGAAACCTAAATGGAGTATGGAGAATTGGGTCTAAAATTTGCTTCTCAGCTCAATTATTAACAATTTGTGTTGAATGTACTACCTGAAAAAAAGGTCATGTTTAAAGATGAAGGCAGCCAGGAAAGCACTGCTCAGTACAGTTTATTACAGCTAAACAGGAAGCTCCTGGCAGAACACAACAGAGACTGACTGAGCTGCTGCACACCCTGACCAGCCAGGGGGGAGGCTGAAACAAATGCAGCAGGAGAAAATCAAACGTAATGGGATTACACATGGACAGCGGCACCAGGAAAAGAGTTGTGGAATCTGATCAACTCCTGCTCTTCTGTTGCACCCCTTCTGTGGCATGCAGACCATGGTTCTTGCAAAGCAAGGACAACTTCTTACCTGCTTCACCAGAATTTCCCTGGCAGAAAGGAGACAGAGTATGTGATGCATTTGGCTTGGGGCTGGTACCTTTCTTATCTCCAGAAAGTCATGAGAGAGCAGAATCCTTCCAGCTAACCACTCTGCCACCTCTAGAGACTGGCTGCTCATGCAGTGCCCCTCACTACCTGCAAACTTTTGAATCATGATACATCTATCCCAGAATGAGCAGGGATAGACCTCTTGCCTTTTACCCTTCTGTGTGTAGAAGTCTGGGAGAAGCTTGCTAAAAGAAGCTAATGAGGAAATTCAGTTAAAAGGTGATTCAACACTGGTTGGAAGAAAACCAGAAAGCAGGAGGAATGGAGCCACTTAGAAGAAGAATAGAAGTATAAATGTCAGTAATGCAGAAGGACACTGCTAGTGACAGCAAAGCTGGAGAACTCTGAGAGAAACACTGTAAGGTACTTCAGTATCATGCTGTTAATGAGTAGTGACCAGAGTGAATATACAGAGCAAGGAATTTTACCTTCTTACAGCAAATAACTGCATCTGTTACGTCTTTTTCTGAGTGTAACACTTACTGTGTCCACTATCTGGAGAGAATAGTATGTCCTACCAGGGCTGTATGACCTGAGTGTATTGAAATAGTGAGGGAAATTTTTGATGAAAAGCAAAAAATCCTTCTCTTGTCTAAAGCAGACTGTTTTCACAAACCATGCCTTATAGAGTAATTCATCTTCTAAGATGAGCACAGATTTTAGGTGGTTGTTTAAGTTTCCCTGTGGTCATTGCACAGGCTTCTATGAGATGGCAGTGACCATTTGGGGACCTTGTCCATCCAAGGGGAGTGAGCATTAGCTGCAATTCAAACCCAGCTGTACAATATTTTGAGAGAGAGAAGGAAAATACAAAGATACAGACAGAACAAGTTCAATTGAAGGTAAGACCCAGGTATTCCTGGCTTTTGAGCACTGATGGATTTTGTTCCCTAAATAGGCATTGAAACAATAGGAAGGGATATTGCTGTGCAACCACAGAATGACAAATTTAGTAGCTCTATTTAAGAATAGGCAATGTTTCAGACAACCATAAGCCCATTAGTCTGACCCCTGTGTTACACAGGGCTCTAGATCAAACTGTGAAGGAAAGAGTAAAGGAAAGAGTAAAAATGGAAAGGAAAGGTGAAAAAGCATAAACTGAGGTAGACTAAATGAGATCAATTTCATATCTGTATGGAACAGGTAATTAGAGAGCTAGAGTAAGCAGGCAGAAGTACCTAATCTGTGCGAACTTCAGTGAGATATTTAAAGCAAAACACACTGGAGAAGACAGGAGCTATTTAAATCACAGGGAAAGGAAAGAACTGGCTAATGCAAAGGAGTGTCAGGTGACATGAATTTTGAGGCATTGCCAATACCTGAAAAAGATCAGAATATTTTATGGGAATAACTGAATGATCACAAGGCTTGGAAAAATAGAAATCGTTTAAATTTTAGAGCGCAATGTGCAAAAGTGCAAATCATGCCTTAGTAAAAAGATAGCAAAAATGACTGCTCCAAGCTGACTCATCATCAGCTGAGAGCTAAAAATTATAAAAATGTCTGGGCAAAGCAAAGCATTGTTAGGAGAGCTACAGTCTACCAATGTGTTGCAACAGAAAAATAAAATAAAATAAAATAAAAACCTCCAAGAATTAATCAGTCCCACCATTTCCAGAGAAGATAAAGGTGTGTTGATGCACTTTACAAAGCATTGTGGAAATTCCAACCATAAAAGAATACATTATTACAATCACTCACATTCAAAAAAGACAAAGTCAGACTGGAATGGAGAAAGGAATAATGACACTGAAACAGCCTTCTCTGTTTAGCTTAGTAAAATGAAGCCTGAAATTGAACACATTTTGGTATAACAAGGAGAATACACCTTGAGAAAAACCTGCTACAATAGTAGCAGAGTCAAGGGGATGAAACGAAAACAAATTATGTACAAATGCCAAATACTTTCAAACTGCAGATAGAAACTAGTTATGTCATAATATGAATAAAGAAGGGGCTAATGGAAAGTAGAAGAATGAGATAATGAAATTTCCCGAAGACACAAATTTTGAGGCAAGTCAATAAAATAGTGTTGGAATACTCTTCTAAAATTAGGTTACAACAATAAAAAGGATCAAAATTAAAAATTTTAATATATTAAAAATAGAATTGCATGGGTTCTAGAAAGAAATTTTGATGCATTTAACTGAGCTAGCAGGAGACTGGACTGGCTGACCCTTGTAGTTAAACATTCTAACTTTGCTTCTTTAGAAATAGGTAGGCTTATGTTAGAGCTTTGAAAAAGCTATGAGCTACATTGGATTTTTAGAAACACCTGACCACCCCAGATGTTTCTTTTCTAAAGAAAGCAACTAAGCCCTCAAAGCTCAAAGATAAATTTAGAAACCAATCCACTGTGACCAAATATATCCATCTTTATTCCATCTCTTTAAAAGTTATGAAACAGAGCTAAGGAGGAAAACTAACCTCTTAGCCACTCTCCATTCTTCTCATGTAGGCCACAAGGAATTAGATAATATCCCTTCTCATTGTTAAAGTGTGCAACACAGACATGTGTTTTATACCTTCTAAAGGGGGTTCTGTAATCAAGGCCATTACATACACTTAACATGCAATTAACGCATGTTTCAAATTATGGGTTTTATTATTAACGCTCTGCTGTTATGCTTATCTGACGTTTCCTTATATGAAACAATGAAACAAAATAAATGAACCCTAGTTCAGCAGGAGCTGTCAAATTAGAAACGGTTACAAAGTAATAATTAGGGAAAATGGATCACAGCGTTCAGGCTTCAGCAATGATTGTCCCTCTGTGGGCCATTAACAAAAAATCTAGTCGTTGGATCTGCATGAAATTTTAATGAAGCCACAAGTAAACAAACTGCGAAAACGTTGTGAGCAGCAGTTCATTCGCTTTATGAGGACGATTTTCATATGATACTGGGCTTCTTCTCACTCTTTTCCCACCTTTTCCACCTCACGCCAGTGATTTTGGTTAGGGAGGACTGTGGTATTTCAAAAATGGTGGTGTCTTCTGATCACTATAGCATAGGCCAGCTGCAATTTTATCAGCGCGATGGGCTGCATTTTATTTATTTATTCACCCACGAAAACGCGGGAATGATGGGCACGATGATCTGGAGCTCCTGTCACAAAGCTACAACCCCTGGGCCGAAGCGTAGGGCTCTGGGTGGGGACGGGGCAGTTCGGTGCCGAACCCCGGCGAGGGCGCAGCCCCACCCAGCCACCCTCCCAGGAAGGTTTGCGCCGATTCCTTCTCTCCCGACCGGCGCTCGGGAAGAAACCGCAGGGCTGTCACCCTCCCGAGGCTCAGGGGGACGGAAGGGATCGCTGTGCTCCTTCCGTGTGGGGAGCGCTGCGGGCAGCCCGGCTGCGGCGGGCGGGCTCGGGGTGGGCCCGGCGGGGCCGCGGGAGCGGGGCCGGAGCGCTGCGGGCTCGGCAGCCGAGCTCCCCCCTCCGCTGCCCCATCTGCTGGCCACGGGAGGAGCGGAGAGCGCGGGTAAGGGAGGGAGCGACCGTCTCCCGAGGCCGCTTGGTGTTTTAACTCTTCTCCCCCTGGTTAGTTTATACGAGGTCAAAGGGGCTTCTCTGCTTTCGCTTGCCTTCGGCTGGTCTTGATAGTGCTTGATGGAACTAGTGATGATATTTATTAGGTTCATTTATTTTCGCGCGAGCATCTAAAAAGAGAGAGGAAGCCACTGGTTTCTCAAACAGCAATACCATTGCTTTCAGTATCTCTGACACTCCTTCATTTTAAGATTCATAAACTGTTTCTTTTTCCAAAAATTCCCTTCGAGGAATCTGCTGACAGATGTAAACTGGCCTCTGTTCAGCCTGGAGAGTCCCCCCACTTCAGATTTGTTCATGAAACGTCTGAAATGGAAAAGTGTGCTCTGGAAAAGATTTTTATGGGTTACAAAGAAAGGAATTTGAGTCCTAAAAATATTTAACATAGAGAGAACTTTGAGGAAAGTGTTCCAGTTACCATGTCTCCTGTCCATCAGGTTTTTTTGGCAATGAGTGAGCTGGATAGGCCACTCAGCAGCTCCAGTGTTTCCTCCCTGGGACATCCTCGTTCTGTGCCCTCTGCGCAAAGGCTGCCCAGGTAGAGAGCTCACTTCCCCCTGGATATATTCAACAAGGTCTGCAAGGGTACAAGTGGCTGAAATTAAGTAACACGGGGGTCACATGCAGAGAAACCCATTCATTATCACTGCTCTGATCAGCCTATAAAAATCTGCAAAGGCAATGAGCCAGGCAGAGGGGCAATAGCAATGAGAGGGACACTGCTATGGAGTTGCAGGGATGTGGGGAGTTTTTTCCAGTTGCAGTGATCTGTGTCCCTGGGACACTGCAATGTGTGTTGGCAAGTCGCAGCTGCTCCAGCAAAGCAGTGACTTGCGAAGCTCTGGAGGTATTGTCATAAGAAATAACTGGGAATGGGTTGACTTTGAGTCACACACTCCTACAGCAGGTATTATTGCAAGGCATATAGCAAATACTGAAGTTTGAAGGATATATTCATTGACACTTGCCCTAAACCAGCCAGTTTGTGAAGTTATTAAATGTCCACTTTTTGTTTTCTGTTTTCTTCAGATGTTTTTGAAAAGTTTTAGTCTGAGGCATGGTCATCTGTCAATACACTGGATGTAAAGTATATTCTCTTGTGTCAGGTGTCCAAATCTTGGGCAGCAAATGCCTGATGAGAAAAGAAAATACTTCACCTCTGCTTGATTGCATTTCCACAATATTCACCTAGGAAAATGACATACAGAGCTCAAACTCACATTGCTCTGGCTACTGCATGAACACCATTCACCTGTAAAGCCCTGCTGCAGTTCAGTCCATATCCCCAGTGCCTCCAGATCCAGCAACACATTATATATTTGCCTGGATCCCTCTGAATGTTCTCTCATGCCATATGACACGGCCAGTGGTGCTGGTCTACAAAGACAATCGCTATTTGGATAAGGTGTTTCAAAATCAGATTTGATAAACTATCACAAGAAAAAGCATGACTGGACAAAAATAGGTTCAATCTAAAATTCCATAATTGAATTCAAACTATAAAACTGACAGAAAGTTGAAAGCTAGGTCTGTGAAACCTTCACACACAGCACAAAATTACTTTTATTGATTTATTTCCTCCAACCTCAGATTAAGCTATTTCTCCTTATTTTGAAAGTCTGGAGTTATTTTCCTGTCCTTTCCTGCTGACTGGTTATTCAGTTTTTGTTTTGGTTTTTTTTAAATAATTCTACTCTGAGTTAAACCTGAAGATCTCAATGCCATGCTGTCCTCAGAGCAATGAAGTAGTTTCACAGAAACTTCCTTGATCCAATCCTCCTGAAAGTTTCTTGTACCAAAAAAATGTACAAGCAGTAAGAAGAGTATAGGCTTTGCCAACAAGATGTAGAAATCAAAAAAATCCAAGAGGGAAATGTAAATGACATTCTTCTTTCCTGCCTGTCAAGAGCTTAGGTTAATGGGAAGCACCATCTCTGAGTTTTTTAAAGGTTTTTCCTGCATTTCAACATTTAAAAACTGCCTAAAATGAAAGGATGGAATTAGATGATTCATTAAAATATATTCTATACCCAAATAACCATAAAGATATACGGTCGTCTCATATCACTGCATGTCAAATCTGGACTATTCCAAGCTTTGGGGCAAGCCCTCTCCTCATCCTAACCTTGCACCAAGACCTGGCTCTGCACCAGGACACTCAGTGCTTCTTTTTCTTTCTTTTCTGCACTTAGTCAGAAGGGGTTTGGCCAGGGATATAGAAGCTGCAACTAGCTCCAACTGCAGACCACCAGAGGACTGGGCTTGAAGCAAGCTGCAGTGCCCTGCCAGAACGCCATGCTTGTACAGCCACCAGGTTCTGCTTCAGGATCAAAAGCACTCAGCCCTGTCCAGAGATATGATGTGCCTTGGGTGAATTCCCTGTCAGACCACTTGCTTCATGAGAAGAAATATAAAAGCATGTCTTGCTTTATTTCAATATCACTGGGTGATTTAATCCCCATCATAAGACAGTTTTCAGTTTGCTATCAGTATTTTCGAGAATATTTTCTTGAAATAAACTGTATTTTCTAGAATAAACTGATTTTAAAAGTCAAGTAAGTGTGTCTGCACCTGTCATCACACACAGAAATTCAAACACAGGAAACTGGTGAATATTCTTATTAAATTCCCTTTAACCATCAAGGATCTCTACATGTATAGAGAAGGACTGAAAGCAAATGGAAAAACCTTATCACCTTTCAGCTTCCACTTCTAGTATGCTATGTGACTTACTATGAAGACAGAGAATAAAAAGATTCAACTGTCCCTATGTCAGGTCTGTGAGCAACTCCTCTCTTTTGCCACAACTTTGTTATTTCTCACTTACCATTGCTAGTAAATAAAAAGATGTTGCTTCTAAATATATTTTCCTTCACTTTATTTTTAAAGGAAAACAAGCTGGAAAGATTCCAATGTCGTGGACCTGTACTGATTCATTCACTGTATCATTAAAGGTTTGTTTGTATTGTTGGACTGCTGTGAGAAAACAAACTTAAGGAAAGGCAGCATGGCACAAATTCTAGTTCCTTTTTTTGAATCTGCTTTGCCTTTGTCCATAATCCACAGTCTCTGGTGGCAACACAAGCCACTGCTCCTTGCAGGAAATGTAGAGCAAAAGCAAGGGTCTTGAATTAAATATTCCATGGGATTTTATTCTATTGCTTCCTAATGGAGATAACTCCGTGCTTTCCAAGTAATATGAAAGCAGACTTCTTGTAGATATGTCACTGTAGGCTGCCTGTTTGTTTTCACTAAGAATTTGTCTTTGTAACTGACTACTAAATAAACCATTTGATATCACTGTTACCTTAAAGCCCGCTGCTGAACACCTAGTAGGAAAAAAAGTCAAATTCTACTTGCTTGGGGTTTCTTAAGTGAGAATTTCCAGCTACAGTTCTTTGTAGGACACTAATTTGGCAACATATTCCCACAGACCACCAGCTTAGCTTTTTCTGCTATAACTTAACTCTTTCCTGGGCTACATTATTTGTAGAATATTATGTTTAAATGGACTTCATTTGTAACTGAATTCCTGCTAAAATGGAAGAATACAGCATATGAAAAGTGAGACTAATATATGACACACAGACAATTTGCTGACAACCTGATGGATGATTTGATTGCTGCTTTGAAGGAAATAACGTTATAGGACTAAATTCAGAATGTAAGTAAGCCCGGAGGCTGTCTCATTTACTGTGGCTTGCATCAATTCTGAGTAAAGACTTGAGGTACTCTGCATATGTCAAACACATCTAGATCTTCCAAAAATTGACTGCTCTTAGTTTCCTTTAAGTCCACCTGAAAATTCCATAGAGGCAAGGGCTATGTGCACTTACCTTTTTTCTAAGCTTAATGAATTACCTAATTTCTTGTCCCAGCGGGGATGCAAATTTATGAAAGGCTTATAAACCAAACCCAGAGGGAAGAATTACACAGGGAAATGTAAGAATTAAAAAATTATTGTTGCTAATAAATGTATTTTAATGAACTTTCTAACTGTAATTACAAAAAAACTATAGAAGAAGGAACAGTCAGATCAGAAACTCTTGATCTGCAAATGAGAACTATACCAGAACAGGTCCTTGACAAAAAGAAGCCCAGAGATCTGGCTATCTTAGTGATGAAGCTGTGGGTCTTTTGCAAGCTTTGGCACGTCTGAAACATTGGTAAATGGCAGGTCATCATGGGATTATATGGCTTAAAACTCTTCAATGCTCAGGATCCATGTATGCATGGATTTGTGAAATGCAGTGCATGGAGATGGTGCATTGGTCTTCCCCAGAGCAGACAGACCAGCTGTGTGCTTGCACAGAGGACAATATTCTCCCTTTCTCTCCCTTTGCAAAAGCTTGGAATTGCACACTCTGCCCTCACAAAGAACTTAAACACAGGAATTAAGAGGAGGAGTCTTTTCGCCTGAAGCAAAATCCCTAATCTTGAATATTTGGACATCTAAACATAATTACCCTATCTCCAGGGTTAATGAAAGTCAAGCCTGGATGTAAATTCTTCCCCATGCAAACCAGACTTCTGCAACCATAAAATCCTGAATTATATCCCTGAAACCCAAGGTCTGAGTCATCTGCACTCTTATCCATTCAGGAACAGAAAAAAGAAAATGTTCCTTAAAAAATATTCATCACCCCCAATGAATTGGTGTGTTTGCGTTGCCAAGCAACTGTGCTGCATCTCTGCACCTCTGAGACCCATGGGTCAAAACCCAATGTCAACATAGAAGTTTGAGAGTCCAGTCAGGATGATGGGACATAAATATTGCTGAGGAAAAAGGCAGAAGAGGGTGTATATCTACAGCCCTGTTTTTAGAAGTAATGTGTTTATCAATTATGCTACCAATATAGTAGCTAGGTGTTTTTCAAAATCACAAGACAAGTAGTTTTCAACTTGCAAAGACTTGGTTATTCAAGAAGATATTTTGTAAGGCTGTGGAAACATCTACGGGAACCCTGAAAGTTGGATCTTGGCCCTCACTGGCTTATTTCAGATGGCAGCAAAGCTGATTTTCACTAGTAAGGGCACATATATTCCACAGTCTTTTCATGCAAATTTATTTTCTTCATGTCTTCTCTTGCTGAATGCTGTAGTGGTAGGGATGGAGTGATGCCTTTCACTCACTAGAGAGAAGTATCATTATGTTCATTGATACACACCAGCAATTTAGCAAAATCTTACAGTGGTTTTACAACATGCCATGGCATGGTACTACACAGCAGACAAGGTCAGCCAAACGTTTTAGGGAGACCCTCCTGTTGAGTCATGAGATTCAGAAATCCCTTGCATTATAAACTCCTTCTCAGAGAGGAACTGAAGTGTGTCTAGATCCAGACTTAGTCCTAGATGATGGCTTACGTCTAAAGGATTATTTATGCATAAGCAGTGCTTTTTATCACTTAGTTAAGATTTTACAGCTTAGCACATTGATAATTACCAATAATCTGTTGCAACAAGGAATCTCTCAGCCTCAAGGAATAACCTTGAGAGGCATCCCTCCTCTAGGGGAGATTCTGGCATGCAGCCTACTGCTGTGCAAGAAGCACAATGGACCCTGTACTGTCCACTATTTATGGAGTCAGATAATTGACTCATAGTTATATTTGCATATCACATGCAGATGTAATTCCTTCCAAAATTGCTTTGAGCAGCATTATGTTTAAGAGAGCACATTGCCCAAATTAGTCCTTGGCTGTTGTGCTGTATCCCCTGAATCTGCTTTGAGTCAGATGCAGCCATCACAACCACTATGACCAACCCTGGGGATCAACACTTGAAAGTTCCAGGAAAAAAAGATCAGCCAGGCAGAAAGGAGAATATATTACATTTGGATAGGGCCATGTTGTCCTAGAATGCCAATTATTTCTGAGAACACATAGCCTGGAGCAAATTACACAATTTCTCTGCATTTTTCTTGGGTGGCGCTCAGATCCAAGGCTGAGCAAAAGTGAAAGAAGGGATAGATAGAGATGGGCTTGACTGCTGAGCCATGCCTCTGCCATGGCATTCATCAGAGAAGCAGTGGCAGCCTGGAGAAACACCAGTGGCTGGGGACAGGTTATGGTAAGTGTGTATAAACCTGATACCATTTCAATAACCTGTTTAATTGTCTCTCTTCCAGAATAGGCCTTGAAGGAAATAAGGACTGCATGAATAAGGAAAAACTGTGAAAACTGGGAATTTCTAGCTAAAAATTAAACGCAAGGAGATAAGAAAGTCAGATCATTTAAGAGAAGAGCAAGAGAGGGGAGAGTAGACTAACAGATTTCTGCACTAAAGCTCCCAGTGTTTACCCATCACCTTAAGGAGCAGCATACTGAACTTCACCAAGTAAAAGAATCACAGTGGTTTACGAGGCAGATCTGGTGAATTGTTTGTAAAATCTCACCAGCAAGAAAGAAATCCATGAGGGATGGAGCAGACAGATAGCACAACGACACCATCTCTGTCAGCAGCAGAGCAGGATTAACTAGAGGGGTGAAGATTGTAAGAGATCATCATGAGGCTGGTACAGTGTTTGCTTTGAATGCAGAGCAGAAGTGATGTGGAAGCCAGCAGAGCTGTTCAAAGAACAGTGTGACCAATGTTCACAGATTTCTGAAATAACAAAAAGAGAGGATGAGATGAAAGTTGTGCAGGAGGCAAAGACAATTCTTGAAGTGGAGATAGCCAACAAAGAGGAAAAGATGTTAGTCTCAGGGTCAAAGAGATAGATGTTGCATTTCATTTTGCAAATCATATATAAAATCTTTTATCAAGAAATGAAGTAAAGCTTTTAAGTAGCATGTTTGCAAGTTCAAGCATGATCAAACACATGGTTAAAATTTAAATTACTAAAAAAGTGATTTGAAATAATCATGCAAGCACAAGAAGGCTATTAAGTCCTTGATAGCTCTGACAAAGAGGGCAATAAGGGCATATTCAATCTGGATTACAAACAGTGAGAATCATTCTATTTTTGACTGCATTATGCATTGCCTATGGAGTGATTTATTTCATTGAAGGGCTGTAGCAAGTGAGCAAAACAGGGGATCACTCTCCAGATAGGGCTATTGCTCTGGTGTGTGTTTTGCATATTTCTTGTGCTTCCTCATCAATAACTTCTTGTGTAATTAACCAAAACTGGTGAGGCATGTGCTCAAATTAGACAGCTTCAAAGGAAAAAAGATTTGGTTTGGTCAGTGGTTCCTAGCCAGTGATCTCTCCAGTGAAGTGAAAGCACTCAACAGCTGAGAGGCAGCAGCTGAAAAGAGGTGTCATGGCTTCTCCCCCATATCCAAGCCCACAAGCTCTTGACTTTAACCGTGAAAGGCCATACAAACAGGCATGCTTCATGCTCTGCAATTTCGTGACTTTTTATTTCCTAATTCTCATTGTCCCCCAGATTCTTCTGCCTGAGCAGGGGACCCCAGGAGGCAGGAAGGCAACATGGTCCTGCACACCAGGTTATGCTTGGCACAGATCCTCCTTGGAGGGGATAGGGTCTCAGAAGGAAATTAATTCTTGTTCCAACATTTGAGAAGACTGTTGGCTGGAGAGCACCCGGTTTTGTCTGCTTTTCCTCTGTCCCTGGCACACATGTGCTCCCTCCTGCTTGCTGCTGAAGAAGGACCACTAGTTTGCTGGCATAGTTTGGCAAAGAAGTTGGTGCATTTGGGGCTTTATGACCTTTGAAGAGCTGATGGGCAGAATAGTTTGGAAACTTATTGATTTGAGGGAAGAGAAAAATCAGAAAGTTCTCACATTTATACTCAGCCTGCCTGAAAAAAAAATCCCCCATGATTCCCATGGGGATTTCACGTAGCCATTTCATCCCCTGGAGACACTGCTCAGCAATAAAATTACATTTTATTAAATGCTTATAGTTGCTTGGAGATGAGAGAGGAAAAATAACAGCAGTAAAGCACCAGGACATTACCTGTGTCAGCAAGTAAAGGTCAGGTGATTTGTCCATGTCCTGGATGGTGAGGTATCATCCAGCTCTCAGCTAGTGGAGAGTCACTGTGATCTCACTGTTAGGAGCTAGCTATGGGGCATTATAACTACAGAGGTGCAGCAGAAGCTGCACATGCCTCTTGTTCTTCCCCCACTGACACCTGGACACAGCTCTCTCCCATCCAGGAGCAGCAGGCAAATGTCCAGCAGGAGCCTCTTCATGGTGAAACTATGGCAGAGAGTCACAAGCATCTGGTTACCCTCCCTCTGCAACACTGAATATCACAGATGAACTGATGGGGAAGACACAGAAGCTGCCCTGGTACGAGAGCCCACCTGCTCTCCAAAGGACCCCATTAAAAATTTTAGAAAACTTAATAGCTTTTTGTCACTAGATGGACAAATGCTGGGCCTCAAGAATGTCAAATCCAGCACTGCTGTCACGGCACAGCTGTAGCAGCACATCGAGTACAAAGCCGAGCTTACTCACAAGTACGTGATTTTGTTTTACATTTCCATTTCTGTTATAAATTGCAGAAAGAGTGGGCTGCATATAGCTGTAGGGAGCAAGGTCAGCACCAAGGGAATAGACATCAAATATTCAAAATCATGTGGATATGAAATGTTCCAGCTTGGGATGGAAATTTCTATTTTGAGAGTATATTAGAAGTAACTCAAAGGCTTTCTGTTTCACCTCTTATGATCCACATATGCTTCCTTTCTTGACATTTTTCCTACAGTCTGTTGTCCCCTGGAGAGCTGGTTGGGTTTGCTAGATATAATAGGTCAGACCTGAAAACATATGTTGGGAAAGACAGGGTTTCTCCACTTCCCCCTAGAAGAAAGGAGGTGGGAATAGGAGAAATTCTCAAGTCATTTACAAGGAAGCTGTTCTTCAGCAAGGCAAGGCAAATCTTGCAAAATATTTATTCTGACTATTACGACAAGTGTTCAAATTATTTACCTCCAACATACTGTCTCTTTTATCTGTTCCCCTTCTGCAAATATTCATATAACAGAGTTTTTCTGGCACAGCTATTTACAGGAAGAGAATATCAATATAACAAGTATGAATATTCACATAGTGATAAAATTCTACATTTACAAGCACCAGTATGTACACCAACATATTTATTAAGCCACATGGAAAAATATTGCCTTGTGACTTATCCAGCCAATTGCAAACAGCTATTGCATCTGAAGTACTGTGTGTTCGAAAGGCACTGCAAGTGAGCAGTCCAAAGAGACAAATCCATTAACATTTGTAGAATGCACTGACTAATGCACAGTTTTAATGAAATGGAATTGTGAAGTTATTTTTATTAATGACATTTATGAATTAGAGTGCTTCTGCAAATGCTGTAGCAGTAGAGAAAGCTGCTATCCCACATGCAGGGTTTATAGTGATGGAATAAATTGCTAAGTAATACTATCTGTATTTTCACTTTGTAGTAGCACCTGTGATTAAATCCTTTCCAATTGTCACCAATGTGTCTTGTCTTCCCGAAGACACAAGTTCCTTCAATTTCATAAAATATCTGAAACCTCTGATGTATTTTTAATATGAGGGGTGGCTTTTTTTAAGCTTTTTTTAAAAGACATTAAGGTGTCTTCACCTTAATCATTACAGTATTTTTCTATAGTAAAAAAAATTTTAAATGCATTCAGGAAAAATATTTTTAGCATTTTATCCTCAAAATGCACATTTTCTTGTAGCAGGACACACAAGGATCACTGCTTAAGAGCGATAAAGAGCTCAGTGCTAAGGATGCTATGATGGGTAAGGAGATTCTGAAGCAATTTTATATACAACTATGCTATCATCCCTTTATTCCTTGATGCCAGCTTAATTCTCATCTGAAGTGCAAGTAAGAGCTCTAGTTAATAAGGACTTGCAGGGAAGTATTTCAGAGGCAAAGCTCTAAGGTATTGCATGTGAAAGACCAGGTTATTGCATGAAAAGTTTTCAGTTGGTTTTTGATGAAAAATTTAGACAGAGGTTCATATAAGGTGAATATATATGAAACCTAGAAGATTTGTGCATATATATTTGAGACAACAAATAATATTTGGAATACTGTCAATATATTATTTTAAATGCTCCAAGACAGTAAACCTGCCTGTTCTTTATTCAAACTCTCAAAAAAAACCCACCTAATTTAAATACTTGCCAGTTTCCCTTGCTAGTTTCCCTTTAACCAAAGCAAAACTAAATCTTATTTGGAACACGCTGTGGTTTCCCTTCCTGCCCATTTTCATCCATTAGTTGTCATGCTTCTCTCTCCTGAACAATTGACTGCTTTTCCCAATCTTCAAACCTCTTCACTGAGAGCAAGCTTTGCATGGGATCTCTGTTCCCATGGCAGTCAAAACATACATTCCTTTGAGCTTCAGTCAGCAGTGCATGCTGCTGCACAATATTTTTAACTGCAATAATGCACATTGGGATGGGGAAGAGAAGAGAAAATGTGAGAAAACTCATGGGTTGAGATAACAACAGATTCATAGGTAAACCAAATGCCACACAAGTAAAGAAAAACAAAGGATTCCCTCACTACTTCCCATAGGCAGGCAGGTGTTCAGCCATCCCCAGGAAAGCCAGGCTCCATTATGTGTAGGGGTTACAAAGGATTACAAATGCCATCAATCCAAACATCCCCCACTCCCTTCTTTCTCCATCTCTATATGCCAAGCACAATGTGGAAAGTCCCTTTGCCCAGATGGGGTCAGCTGTTCTGGCTGCGTCCTCTACCAGCTTCTTATGCACCTCCAGCCTCTTCATTGCTGGGGTGGGGTGAGAAAAGGCCTTCAGTCACTGCTCGTCAGTGCCTGAAACATCCCTGTGCTGTCTACACTGTTTCCAGCACAAATCCAAAACAGAACACCATACTAACTACTTTGAAGAAAATCAATTCCATACTAGCCAAACCAGCAGGATAAGGAAGGGAGGGAGGGATTTTCCAGTAGTTCGACCTTTAAAGAAACTTACTGTATGATTTTACACCCAGTGAATTATTTTCTTTTGCTAAATGTCTCAATTCAGGCAACACAACTAATATGCTTCTTTTCTTCAGCAGATCAGGCCTCAGTCCCATGAAGTTTGACCAGCACAGTTGTATTTTAAACTCTGGGATAGCTTTGTAACTTCTAAAGAGCACAGCTAGTAGGCAGCTAAGATGACTTACTGTAGTATCCTTTTAGAGAACTGCCTGGAAAATTATTCCAGGCCCGAGCCTTTCAGCTCTGTCCTCTGAACCATTTCTCAGGGTGATAAGCTGTTTTTCAGCTGAAGGCCAAGAAGCCTTTCCCAGGAAAGATAAATTGGTCAAAACAGAGAGGAATTAATAATAAAGATAAAGACACCTGTTTGCTGTTAACAGACCCTGGGAATGCGGTGTCTTCTCTCTGGACCAATCATCTTTATTCTGTTCTCATTGTTGCGAGTCATGCTACTTAAACAGTAAGTTTTCTGAATAAACTTCATCTTCTCGTTTTCTCCTTCATCTGGAGAATGCCCGTGTGACTGTGTCTCTTTACTCCGCCGCAACTAAAGGGTTAACACCCTAACACCGCAGTCACAACTTACCACCTCTTAGATTGGAAAATACATAATTCCCAGGATTCAAGTTTGTCAAAGAAATACAAATTCCCATCTCGTCTGGTCCTCTTTTAGGATGATTTGGAGGAGGTTTTTATGTTTAGCTCAGGAACTGGAACAGTGCGGAACAAAGCCAACCTTATAACATGTTTAGAGTGCAAGGAAACACACCATTGTGTCCCACCTGAGTGCAGATACTATTTCAGGAATGTCATACTGAGCATGCTTTAATTTTTAATTGAGATTTTGAGTTCTGAGGGATCAAAGTTCTCACATAAGTGAAGGCCTCGTTACATCTATAAACAATTACTTCATCAATACTTCCTTTGGCAAAGTTTTTCATGTCTCTTAATTTATTTACAATCCTCTGAAAAGTGTCTATAACCTTAAACACCTAGATCCCTGGAGTATGGTGAAAGCAAATTCGATTGGGTAGAACTAAGGCTGTTTGCCAGGGCTCTGTAGAATGGTCTACTGAGGTTATGTATTTTGCTCTCCTTAGTCTGTCTGATTTAATTTATTCCTGGCTTGTGTAGACATCCAATATTGTAGCAGTGTCTAGCTCCCTGCAATAAATGCAGGATCTCACAGTGCTGCCAAACTTTGTGGCTCACACAATGGTAATGAGGGGCCCATGTGATGGACAGATGAATTTCACAACTAAGGTGCCAGTCTGTGCTGTCTCCTACATTTTGTTCAAGTACCTTGTGATGTGTAAACTGGGCAGAAGATGTCCTAAATTTGCTCCTGTTGTGGCTGCTGATGCAGCCACAGCAGAGAGGGAGAGACACACCACTCACACAGGTTGCATGAGCAGGAAAAGACCTTTATTGTTTATATGAAGAAAGTATTTATAGAATTCCATTTGTGATCCAGGATTGGACAACTGAAATTCAGCCTCTCACATGAGTGGCTGTTCACAACGTCCATCCATACTTTCTTCTACAGAGAGGAATGTTAAACAACTCTCTGTTTACAGAAGAAGGTATGGGAAAGTGAAGACTCTGACTCCAAACAACACAATCACAGAAGGCAAGGAAACTTCATGGCAACATGCTCCTTGCACAGGACTGATTTTTAGAGAGCACAGACTGGCAATGACTCTCACAGCTCTTCTTTCTGCTCTGCTGGCAGATTGTGGCACCGGCCACTGCCCTACTATGGATATTTGTCTGCCAGATCTGGGGGCTTGGTGCTATGTAAAAAATATAATGAAATTTAATGAGAGACTCGAGGTAAGGACAAGGAAATATCCCTCAGCAATTACAATCATGGGCAAAATAGAATTGACTTAGGGAAAATTAATTTCTTACCAATCAAATCAAGGTATGGTAATGAGAAATAAAAGCAAATCTTCAAACACCTCCCTGCCAGCCCTGCCTTCTTCCAAGGCATAATTTCAGTCCTGACTTTCTGTTCCTCCTTTTCCTGCAGAAGTGCAGAGAGATGGAGAATGAGGGTGGTGGTTAGTTTGTCACAGTTTCTGCCGGGAGAGGACTCCTCACATTCTACTTGGTACAGCGTGAGACCCTTCCATAGGGTGTAGCTCTTCGGGAGAAACAGCTCCAGCCTGGTTTCCTGTCTCAGTGAGTCCAAAGGCCCTGGCAGGAGCCTGATCCAGCACGGACTTCCCATGAGTCACAGCCTCCTTTAGGCAACCACCTGTTTCAGCATGGGATCCACCCTGGGCTGCAGGTGGATCTCTGCTCCCCCAGGGTTCTCCATGGGCTGCAGAGGCACAGCTGCCTCACCATGGTCTGCACCCCTGCCTGCAGGGGACTGTTTCTGCCTGAGCCTGGAGCACCTCCTTCACCTCCTTCTTCACCAACCTGAGTGTCTCAGCTCAAGAATTAAGAAAGAACTCAAGAGTTCTTTCTCTTACATAGTCTACTCTTCTCTTTTGCCTGCTGTTCTGCAGCAATTTTCCCCCATCCCTTCTTGTTATTCCCAGGGCACTATGACCATCACTGATGGGCTCAGCTTTGGACAGCCTTGGAACTGGCTGGCATGGGAGAAGCCTTCAGCAGTTTCTCACAGAAGCCACTCATGTGGCCCCCACGGATATCAAAACCTTGCATAAAACTGAATACCCCATGGCAGAATGGGATGCACAGTGCAACCCTCTGAATGAAAACTAGCTTTTTAAACTACAGCAGTCCTACTGCTACAAAGATTTAAAACATTCGTATCATAGTTTTGGACCTTCTGGACAATTTTTATATGCAGGATACATAAGTAATATTTCTTGGATGCCCAGCTAAAAGGTTTCTCAGAATAGTATGAAACTTGTTTGTGCACAAAGAATAAAAACACATTGTTTTCTTTCTTCATAAGATCTGAAATGAGGAAAACAATGGATACCACTATTCAATAACACATTACGGTTTCAGGCAAAAGAAATCTGGTTGCCTCTTGCTCTTCCTTTCATTCCTATTTCTTCCTTACTTCTAAGAAAGAAACCATGTAACATGAGACATTTAGTTGTTTCCTTTCAGTATCCTTTTGGTTTGTTTGTTTGGGTTTTTTTCCCCTTTTGTCATCTTTTTGTTCTTTGAAAGCTGACTGAACTTTCTTTCTCCCTGCAGTGTTTCAGAGAAACAGTTTCAGCAGGGTCTTTCCAGGAGTGCTATCCTGTATGTCTTTGTATACTCAGTGACATATAGTATTTTGGTCCTATTCTCTTGCACTCATGAAGTACCAGATAACTCCTGTTCCTAAACAGTCTCTCAGAACATGCCAGATCCTGTTAACATTATCTAATTCCAAGCCACAAAGTGGGAAATGTTTCTGGAAAACTTAAGGAAAGTCCTTGATCTCATGGAGGGTAAAATAGTAGCATCAAATTGCATTACCACTGTTGCTCCATATGCATTTATTCCTGTCCTTGTAGTGATTATCAAAAAGGTATCATGTAACGACATAAATCTCATTGTGGACTGTGACTGTTACATCAATTCACCAGTAACAAATCTTCCAAAAGACACTGGGGAACCCAACTTCTATCCCTGCACTGTCTTACTGACTGTGATGAGTTTGAATAAATACTTCTGTTAACTTTCCAATTAACAACTGAAATCAGACTAAATGGGGGGGAGACCAAAAAAACCATGAAGTAAGTATTTCTTTGCAGTTTTCCCTTCTCATTTGACTGCAGCCCTATCCTTCCACTCACATAATTTTCTGAGCTGTAGTTTCCTAGGGGAGTAGATTAGAGACACCTTGGCACGATCTCAGTACCGTAATATATTTATCTTGACAAAACGCATGTGAGGTCAGGAAATGCCTCCTATTCTCCTGCAGATGCAGGATTGACACATGGAGAGACTAAATGCTTTTTTTACAGGTAACAAGGAATGCCTGTGGTTGAGTGGGACACTGATCCCTAAATTCATGCCCTTCCCATTGAAATGCCTTTCATGGGTGGCCATTCAAGTCTGTAGTGAATCCTGTTTACTTTTAAAACATGTTGATGACATAAAAATTATTTCCCTCTGTCACTCATACTGCTGAAAAAGAGAATGGGCATTCATGCTGCAGGTGTAACAAGTTTGAAATGGCAGTGAGCATCACCTGGAGAGCCAGGACGTGATCATGGCATGCCTGTCAGCCTCTTTCCAGAGCAGGCACTCAGGAGGGCAGATTTGCAGGTATTTGGACAGGTCAGCAAAGAATTATCTTGCCTGTGGACACAGAAGTATTAAGACATATCCAAATTCAGTTCTTAAAAACAAATAGGAAAAAAAGTGAGAAGTATCAATGGATATACTGTAGAAAACACAATTAAATCTGTAATTTTTGTGGCAGCTGATATTTGGTATTAAAGTGTCCCCACAAGTCATATTATATATTTATAAAAAGTAACAGTTTTGTTCTTCTGTGGCATCAGCTGAAAATGAGGAAAATAATGGACTCTGAATTTAGACTGCAAATACATTTAGGATGAAGGATTCTCTTTTACTACTTCAAATTCTATTTAAAAAATAAAGAAGAGGCCAGTTTAGCACCTGAGGTTTTCTTCAGCATAGTTATGATGTTTAGTACATTCCTAAGATAAGCTGGGAGAGGAGTACAGTGTTATAATGGCCTGCCCAAGGCCACAAAATGAATCAGTGAATAAAACTCGGTTAGGATTTAGGATCTTTTTGATTTCTAATCTGCCATACCATTGCCCACAGGCACTCTGTTGTATTTTTGGTGAAAGATTGAGAACATCTTTAGATTAGCTATCATCAGTTTTTAAAACCTCTTGAAAATACTGTGCCACACTAGCACATTAGCATTGTGGTTTCTACCACTGCTTGCTAGACAAGCCTAATTTTTATAGATTAAAGGATTTTTTAAAAAATGTCTTCAATGTTTTTAAGTCTATGAGGAGAAATAAGAGTTCGTACACCCTATCCACCTACTACTCATAGGAATATGAGCCAAATATTAAAATATAAAATCTGAATTCTATGTATTTTAAGGAGAAAAATACTACATTTGTGAAATTCAACTTTTACATTTACCAATGGACACTAAGAGAACAGTGATGCCATCAGTCTTTATTTGATTTAAAAGATTATTGGCATTGCAAAACCAAGGGTCTTAAACTCTTATTGGCTACAGTTGAAGTAAGAAGACTTAGGCTAGTCCAGCAAAGACAGTTAGAGGTTTTGTGAAAATCACATGATGTTAGTCTCAATGCTCTCTTTTTTTTCTTATGATGGCTAGGAGGGTACTCACTTTCAGAATGAGTGTAACATTTCTTACACTTAAATTATATGCATCTATCTCATATATTACATGTTTTTATAATGTTGAATGGTTTCAAGCCACATTAGACAGACATGTAGTCCTCTCTGATAGCTCTCCCTACAATTATATAGTATTATGAAAATAATTTCAAAAGCATTTTCACAGCAGTATTGTGTTTAAAAAATATATAGTGGCAATGCCTAATACTTTCTTAGTAATAAAACCTGAAACTCTATTTTTCAGTAACAATAATTTTCAAATAATTGCGATAATAATCTATAAATTGTATGTGTTCCGTTCAGAAACATTCTTTTTTTTTTTCAACTTTTCTTTAGTCAAGAGCTCACAAAAATAGGATACATAAAAAAAGGATACATATAATCATGGGGAAAATGAGGGAAAGTAAATAGTGAAACTGTAGATGAAGTTCTAAAACACTCAGACATCCTGCTTTTCAAATCCTAGAAAGATTGTTTCTACTTTTATTCTCTTGCTTTCTAAAATAATTTTTTCATGCTACCCACCACATATAATTGTAATTTGCACCTTATTTTTGATAAAAAGCTGTTTTTTCTTGATTTCAGAATTTTATTCATCTTTTCAAGGTCAATAAATAAAAAAGCAATGCGATCAATGATAAGGCGACAATTGCTTATTCAATCCAGAATACAATAACTAGAGACAGGATGAGAGGACATAGTCTCAAGCGGCACCAGCGGAGGTTTTGGTTGGACATTAGGTGGAATTTCTTCACAGAAAGAGTTGTTAAACATTGGAATGGGCTACACAGGGAGGTTTTGGAGTCACTGTGCCTGGAGGTGTTTAAGGAAAGACTGGAGGTGGCACTCAGTGCCCTGGTCTGGTTGACACGGTGGTGTTCGGTCATAGGTTGGACTCAACAATGGCAGAGGCCTTTTCCCACCTAACTGAGTCTGTGATTCTGTGAACTACTGGAGGAAAAACCCAAAACACCTCTAGTAGGTATTTTAAGACAGACCTGACTAGAGGGCATTGAGATCTTTCTTATATTATCAATTACAGGCTCTTCTGATGACTTTACCATGACCCATGCAGTGGAGTGGGCCCTTCAGAGGGTGGGTTGTTAATCAGTGTTGAACCCTGAACTTGTTGCAATATCTGCTGTGCAAACCCCAGTAAGTGCTTTTTTCCAGTGTCTCACAGAGATGGGAAGATCAGATCATGCCCCTGCACACCCTTCTGGAAGATTTAATTTGGGTAGGGTCCAAGAATGGGCATTGCCTAAATGTTGACAACCCATTTTTTGCTGTTGGGTGTTGCAGGATTTCCCATAGTAAAAGCATTTCCCAGAGCAAACCAGTTCTGTTTCTATTTTAAGATGCACACTGCTACCCTCTGAGCCTTATTGCATCCAAAGTGGAAGGACAAGGTAAAATCTTTCTAGTTTTACAAGGTGTCACACATGGTTGATGAATGAGATTTAGCATCCAACATCCCTCTTGTGTTTGATCTACTGCAGGTACAGCCCAGCTAGCTGATCCATCATTTTCTGAGTCATAAGTGGCTGTTGGCTCATGCAGCTCCTGCTTGAACGAAGGTTTCCCAGTGAGTGGTGACAAGTGCTGAGCTCATGTCTGGGGAGATGCTGAAGGCAACAGTCGGAGACTGACATTTAATAATGAGCTGCAAATCACAGGTGAGGGAAGACCACCCATTTAGGTGATCTGTCACTGAAAATGCTCTGTTTACCACTGAAGGCTGAGGGTGCTCTCTTTTTTAAATTCTCAGTTTTAAAGAAAAATGTTTATTTTCTGTTCCCACTGCAACAGGGGCTTTATCCTGCTATAGAGAATGTAAAAAGCCACTATTTCTTTTTGTTTTCACTGTTCAGCAATGTCACTTCCATTGTCTTATGATGATATTTAATAATAGAGGCTACCTGGAGCTTTTTTTATACAAGCTCTGCTTTGATTTGCAGCACAAGAATATGTCTATAGGCAGCTGAGGGTAAGTCAATCTGTAAGCACAGCAGCTCTGGAGGAAAGTATCATGAGTAACTCAAGAAGGCTGAAATCTTTTTGATACTAACATAATTGACAACAACTCAAAAAGAGAAAATGGAAACATTTTGCACAACCTATTTTGGGAAATCTCTCCTTTCCCTCCCTCCATGCTCACACTAGGTTTATTTTTAAATCTGCAGGCACAGTAGTGCAATTTTCATCACTGTGATAGTCAGTGACTGTGGAGTGGCAATTTACATCACACTGGTGTTTTTTCAAAAGCAAATGCAAGTCTCCTTTACAAGGAACTTGCTCAATTGGCAAGCTCATATTTAATAACTTCCCTGCCCATATTAACTGGTGTATTTAAGATTTAATGCAATTTCTGTTGCAGTACAATCTATGCAAAGTCATTTAATTTACAAACAGACTGGATACATAAATTACAGAAATCTTAGAGGCACTAATTTTTCACTGCAAACACCATGTTTAAGAGAGCATCTTAAGGGCTTTCTTTTGAAGCAAATCTCAAAAACAACAAGGTACATTCAAAGATTCAACAGGAGCTGTGCCTTCTGTGATAATTTTATTTCCTCTATTCTTTACAATTTCACTGTAAAGCCCAATATAATAGACACATTTCTCTCTTACAGCCTTGAGAAGAAAAAGGGATTCTGACCTCCAAGGTCATGCCTGTGTGATCCAGACTAATGGATGGAGGCCATTACCATGGATACTTGATCCTTAGTGACTGGGGAAAGAGAACAACAGTCAACAGCCACGTTTAAAGCTAATTTTAAAGGAATGTGGAAACCAAGGAAATCTGCTGCAAGTAAGGGTTCACTACTTTTGAGCAGACCTCTTTATGATAAGCAAGGGGAGGAGATGCCAAGAAAGCTTGCTGACCTATGCACCAGACTCCCCAGCTATAAGGAAAGTGTCCTGGCAGATGTTTGTAATGTCCCTATTCAGCCAGATGCTGCCCTGCTAATGAGCATCAGCACTGGCACGTCGGTATCCAGCACATCAGCACAACCAGGTGAAAGTCAGCCAGAGGAAAGCCATCAGTGCCAAGCTCCACTCTGGCACCATCACTGTAACAGGAACAGAGCAAAACTGAATGAATCAGCCTGAAGTAGATGTAAAACTATGTGGGAAGTCAAATCCATTTCTCAAAACAATTTTTCTCTGCTATGTTGCCTTCTACCACCAATCATGATGACTTTGTTATTCTAGGTTTAAACTTTCACTGTTTATATTGCATTTATTTTTTAAAAACCCAACAAACTAAAAGAACCACAACAAAAAACACAAACAAAAACAGATGAAAAAATCTACCCTACCCTGTTCTATAGGAATACATAAAATCTTTGTAGGAAACAACAGTGTGTTCCATCACCGCCCCCCCCCCTTCTCTTTGTGGTAGGACAACACACATAGGTGGTTGGTTCTATTCGTGTAGCAAAATATCATGACAAAATTAACAGTTTACAAGTTCTCTGTAAGATGCTGCAACCATCACTGTGTAAAAAAATTACCTGTGTTCCAGGAAGACTGACATTGTCTCATGCAAGTTCACCAATATTTTTATCTGTTAAGTGTGTATTTGAGGAAGTGGGGACAGGGGAAGGGAGAAGAAGGCAGTCCTTTTTAAATGAGTACATGTAAAGAGACTAATGATGATGATAAGTTACTTCCAAGAAGATTTGTTTGATGTGAGAGTGGGTGCTCTGCTACTGAGATAAAAGTAAGATGATCATCGGGGTACAAATATATGTGAAAAATGTATGAAGGTCTTATATTAAATTAGTGAACTACACCAGAGAAACAGCACTTTCAGGACACTATCCAAGACAGTAGGGAGCATTTAAATCAAGGCAAAAAGGATCCATATCTCTGTTGCCTTCAGCTTTCACCCTGCCATCAAAAGAGGACACCCTGTGGTTCACTTTCAAGGGAAACACACAACAATGTTGTGCATTTTGTTACCTTTTTTGTTCCTTTACAGTAACATTAAAAATAATGTTTATTACAAAGAATGAAGCTGAAGTCCTGAGTGACGCTTTGAATAGGATTGTTACTTGTAAATAGTGGACCAAATTCTTATTTACTATTGAGCATTTATTAATGCTCTAGCAACACATAGGGGTTGATACCTTGGTTTAATGTACATTTGCAACCACTTTCTTCCTCTGCTTTCATAGGGAGAAAATCCTTGGAATGAATGGTAGAAGTCCTATTCTACTTTAGATGAGCTTCCAACAATGAGTGGTTCTTGAATTGAAAATCCCAGTTATAATAAACAACATTAAAAACTCTGAATCTCAACTTCCACACGTGCACATGCAAAAAAAAAAAACAAAAAAACCCAAACCCAAACTAGCCTACTAGCCTTGAAAATAAGGGAGATTAACTTCAAAGTGAAGTTAAATACTAAAAGAAGTTCAAACTAGTATAGATCGTTGACACCTTGGCAGTGCAGAGCAGAAATGTTCCTGAATTGTTACTTCTTTTAGGGTTACATTTTGGTGGGGTTTGGTTTTGGATTTTTTGGGAGTTCTGTCTTATTTATTTGTTTGTCTAGTTTGTTTATTTTTAATTAAGAGGTATGGAGATAAAATATTTACCATGCCTTTGCTGTGAACACAAAACTTTGAGTTTTGTTAATAAATAGGTAACAAGGCCCACTAGAAGAGAGTGTGTGCACGCTTGTGTAGAATTATACAAATCACTCAATTTTCATTTTAATAAACCCAACTACTGAACATCTGAGGATATTTTAAAGCCAAAGATGATTTCTGCTGCAGTGTGCATCTGTAGCTTCCTCTATGTAGAGCAGCCATGTAGCTTTCAATCCGGAGCAGAGCTCTCTGCTGCTAGTTTGCCAATGATCCTTAGGCCATGCCACCTATTATTGTCATTACTGCTGAAATAACAAGTCCTTATAACCAAAAAGCTATCAAATATGTAACATGCACCACCATCATGAGAGCACGTACAACATCAAACTTGCCTCCTCTTCCTGTTTCTGTGTGGTGTAGATGAAGTCTATAGTTAGAGTTTGCTATTTTGCGACATAGTGTCTGAAATTAATTAAAGGTTTGGCACTTTTCATGTGTTGTGCAGATATATTTCCCCTGTTACTACATTCTTCACCACACATTAGGTGTTAGAATGCACAGCACATTGCAGGCGAGATGGATGTTGTTTCTACAAGAATAAAAACTGTGAAATGGAGATTTTCTTTTTAATGATTTAGAACAAAGCATATTTTTGGATCATGCAGATAATCTAGAGACTCTTAAAAATAAAAAAGCAACAAGTTATGCCTTATTTTTCTACTTATACTGTAATGATTTAAATTTCTCAAAGCATATGGTGAGAATCAGAATTATCCCTTTTCCACCTACTACTCACAATTTCTTGCCTACTGATTTCAGCACCTAATCTATGGTGCTAAAACCAATTAGTGATACATCAAAGGTTTTTGCAGTTGTAAGTTTTGGACCACTACAGAACATTAGCACATGAGCTTCTCATTATAAGCAAAGATATATGTGATCTTTGATCATGTGATAAAAAATACATCCAAGATATGTTTTCTTTGGCAAACATACAATCTCCTAATTGAGGAAAAAAAGCTAATTATATAGTTCTTTGCAAGGCTGGAATCTGCTGTAATAAGGATTGTGCACAAAAAACAAGTTGTAAATGAGAAAGGCTAATTTCACTTTTTTTATTTTTCTGAAATTTTTTGCTTTCAAAAGTCATAGAAGGTTGGTTTTCACAAATCATATGCTCTGGAGAGTGGTTTGAGGTTTCAAGGGTGTTTCTGGATTAATATTCTGACAATTCAGAATTCTCAGTCCCACAGATATGCTTAACTTTTGGCACAGATTAGCCTGATCCAAGTCAATGAAACTACGTCATGCCTGCTAAAACTAAGTACAAAGAATAAATTAGTAAATGCCATGTTGTCCTGGTGGCTGGTTCCCAGTATGCCTCTCCTGTTTGCATGAAATGTGTGGACCCAAAGCAAGTGATGAAATCAATGGTGAAGCAGCACATTGCTTTAGAGCTCAGACTACTTGACAGGCTATTCATTTTCTCCTGCCATTCCCCATCCCTCCACAAAGTCCTCCAATAGTCAGATTTAAAAATAACAAATGGAATGTTGCCATTTGATATTACATCACCAGGAACACTTATTTATAGTCCTTTTCTTCCCCAGAGAGGTATTTTTCCATCCTTCAGAAACTGTGCCCAAGCCCGGCACATATCAGCCTGTGTTACATTTGGCAGAGCATCAGAAGAGAAATAAAAACTGCTTGGAGCTACTGGGAAGATGAGATGGACTGGGCACGTTTAGTGTGAGCTGTGGCAACCACACTCCAAAGTAAACTGAGAGGCATGGGGAGGCTGACAGGTCTGACCTTTGCTTCTTCCCTTTGCTTTGAAGAAATTGGGTTTGTCTTAGGACATAAAAAAAATTAAAAAGGTGAAGGGAGAGACAGGAGTGACACGTGAGAGGAGGAAGGGGAAGGAAAGAAAGGAGGAGAGAGGGAGGCAGGCAGAGACGAGGAGACAATCTTTCCTTCTGCCCATGAAATTCCTCAGTCTCAGACCAAGCTACTTAGATTGGCCACTGAGATAAACATTTCAATTTCATAGTCATGGAATCACACTGACATTTCCAGCATATAAAGCAATATCCAACATGAAATGATTCAGAGAAGGAAACAGAAGCCCTTTTGGTACAACTGTAACACTTTGCTGCAAGAATTGCAGAAATTTGTTGGAGAATTTTTTCACTCTTGAGAAAAGTTTTCTAAGCACTATTTGCAGGAGGTTACTCCTTATACTTTAGTTTCTTTGGGATGGAAGGTGCAGAGATTTCTTTGAACAGGTCAACTTGGATTCTCATTTTTAAAATTGCTTATTTCACTGATGAAGGGACAATACCAGAAAAAACAAAGGATAAATTTTAAATGTACTGAAACATTTTCTTAGCTTTTGTTTTCCTAAGGCTAATTCCCTTTTTCAGGTTTCAAAGTATAATAGTAGTCTTGAAAGTAGTCTTTGGGGTACCATCAAGTATTTCACAACTCCTTTTCCTAACTACATCTCCCACACACTGATTAGGAACACAAGATGCCTTTCACATAGTCTAATTTATGCACCAGGGTTCTTGAGATCTCAATAATTTCCAGAAAAGATTCTCCCTGATATTATGGGGGTCACCAAACTTTGAACATCACTGGTATATCCTGGTGAAGATTGCAAGTGAGTCAATATTGAGATCTTTTTTCTGGATTTTTTCTTTCTATCTATTGAAACCCCATCACATGACTTCTGAAATATCTACACTAAAGCACAATTAAATAATCTAATCTTTTCCTCCATTTCTACTCCTGAATGGCAGAGAATAAATCTAATTCAAAAATTATTTCTATGGTTCAGAGGCAGACACACAGATTTTTATATTCCTCCTTTTTTTTCGAGACACCCACTTCCTCAAGATCTCATTTTCTCTCCCTGCAATAAAAAAAATGAAATAACATAGGGTTTTGGGGGGGTTTTTTTGACTGCTTTTGTTCTTAGTGTGCCAATACGACTTGACAGTGAATAACAGCACATTCCAAGAAAACAATTACATAGCACCTCTGTATTGATTTGCCTAATTATATCTCTTTACTCAAAGGAAAGTTGTGTGCTTCGACATGGCTGGCAAAAAGAGAGTTGTTTGTGCACTTGTTTTACCTTTCAATTCTATTTAGAAAATTATCTTAGACAAAAGCAGGCCAAAGGGTATCCACAGAGCACACATGCATGTTTCTCATATGGAGGAAGGTGCCCTCTTGGAGTAGGTTCTACAAACTGAACTGAGCTTGAACTCGGCTGTAAACCCAGACAGCCAAGTGCAGCTGAGCACCCAAGGAGCAGCATGCTTGCTGGCTGCCTGCAGCTGAGGAAAAGGTAAAAAAATGCAACATTTTTCTTTACCTAAGAGAACTGGAGTCCAAATCTATTTCAAATCTGAAACACTGCCCTAAACACCCTGCTATTAAATATGGGTTTTGGTTCTCTACTGTTGGAGAGGGCTAGTTGCCACCACATGAGAGAAGACCTTTTTGGCATCTTTAAATGTCCAATGGGGCAAATGAGCAGAATAATTGTATAGCCAGTGTGGGCAGAGCATCCTGATCCATGAGAGGACTTTACATAGCAGACAGGGATCCTACCAGAGCACAGTGGGGTAGTCTCCCATCCAAAAGGAACCATGACTTCCAGCTCTGTTTTATAAAAAAATGTTTTCCAGTAGAGAATTTGCTATGTGGGGCACAGGTGGAGGGACCGTGTGACAAACGAACTGGGCAGTGCAGCCAAGGCTGCACCTCATGGGTGAAAAACCCTGGGTGATACCTTCAAGCCAAGCAAAGGCTTTTTATGCCTAATTTTTGAATTTACAACTCCAAAAAGGCCAAGAGACAGAAAAAAGCCACTCCTGGGAATCTGACCTGGTGCTGTCAGCTGGAATTTTCAAAGCCACAGTGGAAGGCAGTAACAGATCAGGATGCTCAGGTATTTCCATTTTCCCTCACTCTCCACTGCACAGTAGCAGTTCATGCCTCTGACTCATGGGATGTTATTGTTGTTTACCTGGGGACCTTTCAGGATGAGATGACCCAACACAGCAGATAGTAGTTACACTACCATGTTACTTAACTTCTTTATTTGGCAAATAATTCAATGTTGCTGTCAGATTAATTCCTTGCCATGAAAACAACTAAAAAATGGGATCTTAAAGGCTCAAAATAATTTGTAAATTGAAGTATTTGTCTCTTTTCAAACTATCTGCCTCATATACAGTTTCTGTTTGCTCAGTCTTATAGGAGGAAAAGGAAGGAGATAAATTCAATGACATGAACCATTCATGACCACTGTAATGAGGCAGTATTTAGCCAGATCATCAAGTTGAACATAGCATAGCTGCATTGGAGCTCATTTTAAAGCTATAGTTTGCAAGCCTGGAAAGTATCCACACTACCCTTATGTCCTCAAGTGAGAAATTTAAATAAGAATGTAACATATATGGTCACACACACACAGATATATATATATATATATATATATGTGTGTGTGTGTGTGTGTGTGTATCTCCAAGAAGAAGGATATCCTTCACACAAAACATATTCTAAATGTATTTTGTTGACACTGGGTAAACATAAAACATTAAAATTGTGAAACTACTGTGGTGTTATTTATTACATCACTTAACTTCTAACGTATTTCTAACACGGTGCTTTCCTGCTAATAGGATATACTTATTATAGATTTCTTCTTCTTCTACAAATTGCCTTTTTGCATTCCATTAGTTTTTATATGATAACAATTGTCTTTAGGTGGATCTTATACATTACTTTTTCCTGGTTTAATGACAGAGACTGTGTAGGTAGATATTGGATATTAATTAGTTTTCATTAAATAAATGGGGGAGGGAAAGGCTAAATATAATCAAAACATAAGCATGGCAAATCCATAATCTTGGCAGCTAAAATTAAAGATAACTCTAAACTCAATAAAAACCATAAAAACCCCTGAAGGTTGGTTACACCGAAAGGAGATTTACACTTGTGCAAAAGCAGAAGAAATAAACTAAGCTTATTATTTCAGGAAACAATGCATTCAGCCCAGTTACAAGAACAGATAATGAGACGATGTTCATTTTTATACAGAGTATCACAGCATACTTTTTTTAAACTACAGCCCTTTTCTACTATGCCATACCAAGGCTTTTGTTTTGTTTGCTTTTTGAATCAGGTGCAGATGAGCCTATTTAAATTCAATCATGTCCACAGGAAAATCTGGAAACACCCCATGTTTTTTGCAGCTAGGGAGACTGCTTGACCTGTCAGTTGGAGGTCCCACTGGAATACCTGCTGGGGTTTAATCTCCTGGGCCTCGTGTGCTCTCTGTGACATCTGGCTCAGCTGGAACCACGGGGCAGAGCCAGGCTTGCAGCAATGTCACCTGGAGAGCGAGGCCATGGGGGTATCAAAGGGATGCTGCCCACTGCAGCCCCCCACTGGGACCTGAACTCACCTGTCCTCATTCTCCTCCCTCACAGATTAGACACCACTGTCATTCCTCTTGTAGGAGGAGTTATTTCTGATTTTCCCTGCTGTAGGAGAGCCATCAGTCCCTATGCCTGCTGTGGCAAGGACAATTTATTATGATAGACATTTCAAAGCTCTCAGCAATGTCTCTCAGAGTTTTCCAGGGTGCCTTTAAAATAGGATGCAGCTGGGCTTTCCACCAGCACAAAGAACTTTACTCAATAAAGCTGAAAAAATTAATTACAGCCAATTACAATTTTTTTTGGAAAAAAAAATTATATGCATTAGCAACTTTCCCTGGTCCCAAATTTTCCCAAATTTGCTGTTATTTAAAATTCCTCAATATCCTCAATAAATGGTTTCTGTAAACATAGCAGCCTGCAATTTGCACCGGTCGGACTTGTTCCATTTTTTATTAATATTATTCTTATTGTTTTTATTCACAATTTGCTATCTCTGTGGTGGGTCTGATCCTTGAAATCACATGGTTGTCCTTCTGCTCAAGACTCCCTGACTTGCAGCCGGGTTTTCAGATCATCACAGAACAGTGTTGCCACCCATGTTTATGTAAATAGATGTTCCCACACTTTTTGCATCATTCCTTCAATGAATATATTTAAAGAAAAAGTCATGCCTTTAAATGGGTACAATAAGTACTAGGAGGAGGTTGCAAGTGTTGCTAATTAGGAAAAAAAATCCAGTGGAAAAAGTTGGAATGATTTACCAAAATTTACAGAATTCCTCCAGGAATCATGGAGGGTTGGGAGAACTCGAACGGCCCGTTTCAGGTTATAAAGTCCATCTTTTTCTCTTTTCCTTCCCCAGCTTGCCAAGGAGGCTCCCCAGCATCCCATGAGGGTCACTTAGGGCTGCAGTCTTGTGGAAGCCATGGCTCAGTGTGGAGCAGAGACCCGTGGCACAGCAGCCTCCACCCCGGACAGCTGGTGGCACCTGGGAGGGGCAAAGCCTGGCGGCTGCATCCCAGCTGGGCTTGGTGGGAAAGGCTGAGCCTGCACAGAGGGGGCAGAGGACGTGCCGTGCCCGCCAGACCTGGACGCACCAAGCAATGAAGGAGAAGGCTGCTCTGGAAATCATTTCTCCCCCCATCTGTAGCCGCAAGCAGCCTGCAAACAAGTGCGGGGTTATTGGCCTCGTCTGCCCGCTCCTGCCTGCTCCTGCAGCGCTCCATCCGCCGCTCCATCCGCCGCTCCATCCGCCGCTCCATCCGCTGCTCCCGTGGCTCGGGGACCGCTCCCGGGACCCGGCTCCGCTCGCTCGCACCGCTAGAGGGCTTGGGCTGGAGCCCGGGAAGCGGGGAAAAGCTGCCAAATCCCGCTCCTGGGCTTCACCTACACATCATAATGCGAGGCTTCAGAGGCACCACTAGGTTTTCTTCTCTTCGTTACAAGTTTGCCTTGATATTCTTACTACAGTCGGGAAATCGACCACTGTAGGAGACGTACACCGGAACTCAGGGGAGAGATCTCTGCATCTTCAGAGACCTGTCAGACACAACCAATACCCACAGAGGTCTTATACCCATGATTATCACTGGGATTCGGGGATTTTAGAAATGGAGATTTTGTGGGTTTATCATTCCTGATACACTTTATAAGATTAAGAAGTCTTGTTTAAGTTGGCTCACCCCTGGAGAAAGAAAAAAATCTGATATAAAAATTAAGTCAAACCATAATCAGAAACTATTTCTCCCACTGCATGTGCAGCAACTGCAAGCTCCATGAGTTAACCCTCCTCAATTAAATTTGGTGTTAATAAAACAGGTGTAATTGTGGTTGTACTTATCTTACACACTAACCATCTAAGCAAGGGCTTCAGTGCCATTGTTTTATAACCACAAGGTTTCTTTTCCTGAAGTGTTTCTACACTCAAAATAGAAGTGACCATTATCAAATGGATTAAAAAAAATGTTATTTAAATCTCTTAATACATATGCTAAGGGACTATATTCTTCACAGTAGTTAGGGAGCTAATGCTGCTTACAGCATCATTCCAATTCTGAGTAAAACCATGATTATAAAGATGAATTCTAATAAAGGATGAAAGAGACAAAATCAAGACTATGCAGTTAAGGGCTTAAATCAAAAAATGAAGCAAGCTTTTTGACCACAGCTTCTCTCAGATATTCACACTCAGTCTCCTTCAGTCCCTGCAGCCACAATTTTATTCTGTTTTATCCCAAGCCCAGTTGGGATCCAAAAACCACCCAAGCTGTTCATCCTAGGCTGTTTGCACAAGGACTGGCAGCCTCTGTCTTCCTCCTTCATCCTAATTTTCTAGCACATTAATATGGCTTCATAGCCACTTCTACCATATGGAGGGGCAGCCAGCGAATCCCTCTCAGACACATCTGCTCAACTCATAAGTCTTCTTTTCCCCAAAGTCACAGTGCTCAGAGTCCTAGTAAACCTTTCAATATTTAGCTCTTTGTGGTTCTCTCAGAATCCCCATATCTGTAGGTCTTGTGTACCTTTTCCCTCAAAATCTTTCAAAACAGGTGATTATAAACTTTTCCCTTAACATCCACTTCCCCTGAACCTAGGACTGTGTTTCTTTACTCCTTTTCTACCTTGTCCTACTGTGGGGACATCATTTTGCTGTCTAAATCCTGGGTACCAATGGGAGAGCCCTAGACTGTGCAAAAAATCCCCTCCCTCCTCTCAGTCCTGGTTCTAGTCATTATGAGTTGGGACGTGAAAATAAAAAATTACTTTCAAATTTTTTAACTTTTATTGAAGATGAACAGATTTTTAATAGAATGGCAAAGTGTACAAGACTAACAAATATCTTGCAAAGACAGCACAGAAGGTCTCCAGCTTCTCAAAAGCAAATACACAAAATTTTAATGAGGAAAAATGATCCTTGCTTTTGCCTTGTTTTTGGAAAGGCTAATCAATCTGGCCTATTATTTCTAATTAGACAAGCCAACTTAGTAAGAAACAATCCAATCAGTTTCTCCAGAAACATAGACATGCAAGGATATGTATGTGTGCCTGTGCAATAGATGTTCAGGCTCTGCCTTGTCATCTCCCTTTCTGTCCTTATTCCTCCACTGCATCATTTTTGCCTCTCTGTTTTCTTTCCCTCTTCCTTAAACAGGTTATTTATGATACAGGTGATCTGCCAGTCCTGTCAGGCATTCTCACTTTCTCCTTTCTAACTTCTACTCTTCTTCCACCTTCTTGTCTAATGCAGGTTTCTATGGCTTCTGTTTTTGCAGCCCACTCTTCCTGTTCCCCTAAGGATACAAGCAACCACAATTTTCCCAAAGCACAGACTCCTGTACAGAACTGTAGCAGTCCAGCAGAGTGAGGATGTCAGACTGTGAGCTCTTGAGGACAAGGACTATGCTTATGTTTCTCAGATATATTGAAATTACTTTGCCACCTACATAATAGTTAATAAAATGAGCAGTGGTGTCAATACACCTTCCCTTTGCTCCCTTTTCTGAAATCTATCATTGCTTATATTACATGGCTAACATAGAGTTTACAGTATCATTCCTGTCTTTATTGGATTGAGACTCATGACTTTTTCAACACCATTCATATAAATGTTATAAAATCAGAAGAATAAAAACTCTTCGGGAGGGATGAAAGAGATACAGTGAACAATGCACTTTTATTCCAGTCATATCGATTTCAATTACTTCTGCAACAAGACAGTTACCTGACATATAATACAACCAAAATGTGAATTTAGAGTTCATCTGCAAGATTTAGGCTCTCCTCTGCTTGTATAAATAAATATTTAGGTAAGTTTGCTAAGTTTTAAGACATATAGATAATGGCCTAATGCAGGATATACAGATTAGATGAGGCTTCAGAATCAATTACATATTATTAGGCATCGTCAGTGTTCTTAAATTAAAGCTATGCATATCTTGTGTAGACACACATACAGAAAGTACTATTTGTGGAAGTGAAAGATATGTAGTGGTTGGATCCAGATTTCTTCATTTTGGATAGTTTGGATAGTTCCTATTTATAGCTTGAAAAGAATACTTTCTGAAAAATGTTTTTGATTAAGGGCATTTTTTTCTTGTTTTTATGTAGATCTTCCCTCCTCTCTTAATTCTTTGTAATTCACTGATTTGATCTATGTCTTAATTTTCCTCATGATTCTTAAGTATGAGAATTAGCAAGTTAAAATGTGTTTCCCTGCCAGAAGAAAAATTGCTTGTCTCCTGAATTTCCTTCAGGTTATGAAATCTTCCCAAAGAAAAATGTTATATGCTTTTATATTTTGTTATTGGCAGGGTCCTGTTCACTCTTGCAAAACTGAGGAATTTAACAAGTCTTCTCCTTGTAGAAGGTTATCACCTTCTAAAAAATTAAAATTAAAAAATAGTGTTTGCAATATGCCTGAAACCATAACATAAACAATTGGTAAATTCCAATTTTTGCACCCACTGATGATTAATTAATCAGTCTTCTCTAATGTCAGTAAGGGCAGGTTTAGCAAGATATATGCAATTCATGTCTATTCCATTACAAGCTTCCCACTCTTGATAACTGATAACTGTTGCCAAAACTTCCACCTTTCCACTTCCTCCAGCAGCTCATGAGAAGTCAACTTTTTTTAATACAGACTTTTAAAATACAATTAAGGGTAAATTGAATGTAGTATGAAAGTTCCAAACATAGGAAATATTGTACTATGCTATTATTTGTAAATTTTAAATAGTAGAAATTTCCATTCTCATTGATCTGCAACTGACTGAAAATGCAAGAGAAAATACAGATTTAAGACTCAGCTTGGTGCCAAGCACATAACTATTTCCATTTATCAAATGTCTTCATAGGCTTTTTGCTAGCATCAAAGGGAAGGGAGCAATAAATATTAGGAACTGGTCAAAAGTTGGGATCAGTGGACAGAATAAGCAGACTTCAGTAAGGTTTGTGACACTGTCCCCCATAAGATCCTCACAGTTTAGGCTGGATGAGCAGACAGTGAGGTGACAAATGGCAGAACATGTGAGCCCAGAGAGTGGTGATCAGTGGCATGAAGTCTTGTCAGAGGCCAGTGGCTGGCAGTGTATCCCTGGGATCCAGTCCCATTCAACACCTTCATTACTGACCTGGATGCTGGGACAGAGCGTTCCCTCAGCAAGAGAGAGTTGATGGCACAAAACTGGGAGAAGTTGCTGGTACACCAGAGCTGTGCCCTGGTCCAGAAAGACCTCAACAGGATATAGAAAAGTGCTGCCAGAGACTTCATGAAATTCAACAAGGGGAAATGCAAAGTCCTACACTTAAGAGGAGCAGTCACTACCAGTTCATTTTTGGGATTACCTGGCTGGAAAGCAGCTTGGCAGACAAGGACCTGGGAGCTCTGGTGAAACCAAAGCTGAGCATGACAAAGACTAATGCATGGGCTGCATTAGAAAGAGTGTTACCAGCAGGTCAAGTGAGCTGCCTTCCCCTCTGTTCAGCACTGGTGAGACAGTATTTGGAGTATTTAGTCTAGTTCTGGTCTTCCCAGCACATGAAAGACATGGACATACTGAAGAGTGTCCAGCAAAGGACCAAAAGGAGGATGAAGGGACTGGACCATTTCTCCCATGAGGAAAGGCTGAGAGCTTAGGCTTCCCAGCCTGGAGAAGAGCAGGCTCAGGGAGAAACAGTCAATGCATACAAACAGCTAAAAGGAGGGTGCAGAGAAGATAGATCCAGGCTCTTTCTGGTGGTGCCCAGTGACAGAACAAAAGGCACTAACTAAAACAAAGCATGTGCCCTCTTTAAATCAGGAAACTTTTTTTTTTTTTACTGTGATGGGGACTGAGCATTGGCACAAGCTGTCCAGGGAGGTTGTGAATTCTCCCTCCTTGGACATATTCAAAAACCTTTGGTACCCAGTGCTGAGCAACTTGCTTCAACTGGCCCTGATTGAGCAGGGGTTTGGACCACATGACCTCCAGGGAGTCTCTTCAGCCTTAGCCTTTCTGTGATCCTTTGAGTCTCTGAAAATTTCACATTACCCTCCTAAAGCTGATATAATACAATGATAAGGACATAAAACAGAGGATAAAAGTGCCTGCTACTGGTGTCATCTATAATACCTGTTGGTTAGTAGCAGGGTAATTACTGTCTTAATTTGAGCTGTTTATCTTGCACTTCTGCTATTACATTTTTTTGGATCTTCAGACAACAGCTGTAAATCAGTATATTCTTTTGCTTGTCTCCTTTAAATCTCTATGATCTATGAAGACTATCTAGACAATGTATTTTCCTTGTCTGAGTGGCTTCAAAAGGGAAAAATATTGGTTTCTATTTTTTCTTACCCCAGATTTACAGGGTTGGTCTCTAGAGAGGTAACTGGAACAAGTGAGAGTGACACTTGAAGAACTGAATCTTTCTGATAAAGTTTCAGAAAACTCAAACCAAAGATTAAAAAATACTCTGGCAGCTTGAGAGACAAACCAGCTGGTAGGCAATATAGAAAAATGAAAATATGCCCATTGTTAATAATCAAAGTCAAAAATCCACTGAGGAAAATCCTTGTTGCTTCTCATTTTTCTTTTCTACTTGGATCATCAGTTCTCATGATCTCTGGGTGAGGCAACAGGCTATCATGGCAATTGTCAGGAGACAGAGCTTTAACACAAGATATTAGAAATTCTAGAGTAGGACTGCAGTGTCAAAGCAGATAGGCCCCAGTAAATCCCTTAAGCCGTGCTGGAACAGGCAAGCACACAGGAAGCAGTGCAGAAAGCTCATGTGGTTCTGAAGTTGCACTTCTGATCTCACAGGCTTGTCAAGAAGTGCCCAACAATTCATCCTCACACTTTCAAATGGATTTTTACCTTGCAGCTATGATGGGTCCATGAGAGAACTTAGGCATGCCATCATTTTTTTAACAAAGAAGAAAACAGCTGTTCAGAAATGGAAAATTTTAAGTTCATTTTTTCACTTAAAATTTATCAATTATGTAAATACTTTTAAAAATACTTTGTAGTATTTTTAAATAAGTCTATCAGTCCTACGAGCTCATTCTAGAAAATTTTGCATAGATGTTTCTCATTATAAATTTTAGACTACAAAGTTTTGCAAACCTATTCTAAAATTTTAGTCTACTGACTTGTACAAGCATATATGCATGTAAGCCTATGGAAATCAAGTGTCCAAACAGGGACTTTCACAGCATTTATCTAATTATCTAATTTGCCTTGTTCATCTTTAAAATTCTTCAATAACAAAGATGGCTGTCAGGGAACTTCCTGAAAAATTGTGAAAAACTGGAACTTATTAAGGGCCATTCAGGCAGTTTCAGCGTCACTTAGCAGTTTGATGGAACCTTTCAACATACAAATTTGCTTTCAGATGCCCCATGCTGGTACTGATTCCATGTGAAATGACTCATGTGAGATCAAGACAGGGAGAAGAAGAACAGGGCAGAAGATGGGCAGTACAGACCTAAGAGACAGCTCTGCTGCTCTGTATCACTCAATATGTAAGACTGATGGCATTCAGTTCCCACAAGATCCTTTCCATCCACAGCAATAACTGTGGCCTCACATCCTTTTGTCAAACCAGGAATTTCCCTGTGATAGCAGACAGAAACCCCAGATTTCTAGCAATTCAGGTGTGCCAAACTAGGAAGCAGAATAATAATATTTGGTTTTCCCAGTATTCTGCTGTCTTAGCCAGGTGTAAAGCCTTAGCCTTAGCCTGCCACAGATTCACTGCTGGATTATTGGAAATATTTGTACACAAATTTAAAGAGCCACAGTCCCAGCTTTGGCTTGTGCTACCGACAACCGAGAGATGGCTTCCAAGATGAGGTTTGGACACCGTGGGGAAATTGGAAAAAAATTAAGAAGATGCTTTAATAGTCCTAACTGTGTTCTGTTTTATACTTTGCATTAATTACCCACTCTTTCAGAGCACACAGATATATTAGCTCTAAGGTTGCTCTACTTTTTCTAAGTGCATGAAGAATCTTAGTTCCTTCATGAGTTGCCCAGGGTGGAATATTTATCCAGCTTACACTCTATGTTTTCATAAATCATGGTAATGGTTGTGGAAATAGTCCCTGCAGGGTGCCTTGAGGTGTAGCTGACTCATGACAGAACACTACTTTGAAGTTTTACAGTTGTATTTTATTTTTCAGGCTGTAAACAGTGCAACTGCAGGAGAAATAACACTTCTGAAAAGTAGTGCAGTAACAAGGGCCAAATGCATATGATGTGCAAATAAAACAAGAAATTTAAAAAGCTGGCTTGTAACTTCTGGGTACATCTTGTTGCCATGGTGCTTCTAGAAACCTCTTCCTATCTGCTATCAGCTTTATTTTCCCAGTACCATTAATTGATCAGGCCTTAGGAAACTTGATTTGTCACTCATAGTTGGGTTGTGGGATACACAAACGATGATGTGGCACGCTCTGCATTCTGAATGGAAGCCTGCTTCATTTATAATTCACTAAAAGGTATTATTTTAAGAATATTTTTCAAAATAATATAAGAAATTCAGATTGTGCTGCTTTTTTTTAATAATCCAATGATGGGCTTCTTACCTTTCAGAGTCTGCATTGTTTTGTGTCAAGAAATCAGTCTCTTAAATATTTGCAACATGACATGAAACAATTCATTTAGTCAGCTAGGCCTGAATTTCCTCTTTTGATCTCAGAATACTGTCAAAAACAGGAGAGAAAGGCCTTTCCATGAAGAAATCTATAATGAAAAATTAGGCATTGCTCCATCTGAAGGGAATTTGGACAGGGGCGGGGGATTACAAGAAAATTAATAAAATCCCATACAGGCACTACACTTGTCATCCCTTCCTTAGCACTGATATTGGTAAAGGCTTGTCCAGACAAATTTATTCCTTCATTCCACATGACAAAAGCAGAAATACAGAAGTACAAACCCAGAAAATAATCCGACTGACAAGGACGGCAACTTTTACAGAAGGAAGCCCAAAAAGCTTTTACAGCTTCAAACAATAGAAGATGCTGAATACCACAGGCACATTGCTTTTTTAGTCAGTTTTTTCCATGTTGCTGGGTACAAGAAACTGATGAAGTAGAGAAATAGAGAGGGAAAAGAACATAAAAAAATTCCAAAGGTGTGAAGTGATAAAAGGCGTGAAAGACCAAAGGTGTGAAACAGAAATAGGAAAGATCTCCCAAAAGAAGAGAGGAAAGAAAACTCTACCATCAAGCATTGATTGAGATGCACTATTTCATTAAAGGCTATCTGCAAGGTAGCTTTACTTGAAGAGAATAATTTAATTTGAGATAATAAGTTGGCTGGAAATTAAGTTCCATCTCCCCTTAAATTATGCAGAAGTTATGATCAAATCCAGTTAGCATTTGGGGAATAATTTGAAAGGGGACAATGGTGCAGAATGATTTTTCTGGTGGCTTGCTGTCTACCTTTGTCTTGGGTCAGGACATACACCTAGGACAGGATGGGACATCTTCTCCTGGTACAACTGAACATTGGAGATAAAACTGATGTATTCCACATGTTAAGTTCACTAATCATTATTGGACAGCACTGATTTTGGTCTTGAAGACGTCTAAGCATTTATCTATCTGATGTTGTATTGCTATTACTATTTTGATGTTTTACATGTACCAGGAAATAAAAGTTACACTTGACATCAAAAGGCTCATTATGTCAAACAAAATTACATTTTTTTAGGTGTTTATGTTGCAGTAATTACACTGTCACTAACCTACTTCTCTCCACATTTCTCACAGAAAAATCAATTATTCTCACAGCTCAATTAGCAAGAAATATGTCAGGATAAACTGCTTGAATCATTGTAAATTATTGTATTCATTCTTATCAGGGTTTTATTTGTCTTCAGCATTAAAAGAGGATATTAGCTTTGTAGTACTTCCATAAGCAGGCTGACAAGTTTGCATTTGTAGAGGTGTATTTCACATTCTCTGTGAGCTTCCTTTCATTTGCAGATAACTTCACAATACTTGAAAATTCTAAACTGAAATTTTGAGGCATGGGAATGGATTTCAAAATAATTTTTCAGACACACGTACCTGCACACACAGCTTTCAGACACACCCTGCTACTCTTACAGCTGAATATTTTAGTTTTTTCAGGGAAAAAAAAAAAAGTGGGACTGTGTCAGAAAGTTACTTACTTTTTTTTCCAGCATAAATCATGTTGATAACCTCACCTCAAAAAGAATACACCTTTACACTTTGGAGTTTGTACTTAATACAAACAAAGTGGTATCTTTCATGCTAAATATATTGCTTTTAACTTCTGCAAAATCCTAGCTGAGTATGGATTATTTTTGGAAAAATAATTTATTTCACACGTGCAGCAGAGAAACATTCTAAATAGTTTCTGTTGTTCACTCCATGAAAACATCTTGTTCTGGGCTAAGTAGGACATTTTCCCAGCTCTGGATTGTGTTGTGCACTAGGTTTGGGGTAGGTACATGGAATCCATCCCCATCAGCCCAAGTCTGTGGGTTGACATTGTCACATTTTACTGCCTGATCAAACTCTGCTTCTTCACTGCTTCCTTATTGCACCAGAGAGGGGATTACTGGGGGTTGTGAAGAGAAGGAAAATGCCATCTGCAGGACCCTGCCTTTTGCATGCAAAATCAAGAAGGTAAGGAAGGAAAAGGGCTTGTGACAGCTTGTGGAGAGAGGACAGTTTCCTTGAATATCAATTGCATCCTGCCATTAGGAACCAGCTCCTTGCATTGTCTCAGATATTATACTAAGGAAAGGTACTTCAATTTAAGAAGCTCATTATCTGAGGGAAAAAACCTGGGGTCCTGGTGCCTGATGTTCTGCAGAGCACGGACAGATGTGTCAGCTGGGAATGCACTTTAAATGTCTAAAGTGAGGATTTTGGTTGTTATCCTCTGGAAAGTCTGAAATTAGATGTCCAAAGGAAATGAGTTGGTTTTAAATTCATTGCCTTGGCTTCCAAGCAATAAAAGTGAGATAATACCTCTCAGGAGTTGTGAAAATTAGGAAATTAATTATTAATACGTTACTAGATACGTGGATTAGTTACTGGGGCATTACAATGACAAATGCCATCCAGAAGCATGTAAGGAAAGGAGCAATTCTGTCTGTACAACAATGCACAAATAGCATTTGGTACATTAGATGTGAGGAGAGAGAGAAGATTGAAGACTGGGGAAAATAGGTGTTTTTTGAATAAATTATTCTGATCTGAGCATCACTGTTGCCAGCTTTATGAGGCAGGACATCTATGGAAAGATTTAAATGTACTTCTGTCTTTGGAGTGCAGGGCTAAATGAAGATCAGGTACGTTGATTTAATTTCAACATTTCCTAACTTATTACTGTTTGTTTTTTGAAATGTGATCAATATCCTTAACTCATGCTTTCCCCCTAAAAAAGTTAAACCTCATGTTAATGATAAAAAAAACCTCCTCTCAGCAATACTGTGGGTATTGAGGTAAAGAGATCTAACTATTTCTTATATTTTCTCATTGTATCAAACTATAGTACTTCACTGTGTATAGTAGTCCAATAGTTGCAGTGCTTCCTAGACACTTTCAACAGTCCATGTTATTGGAATACCATGCAAAGTGGGAAACTCAGGAACTTAAGAGCAATTAAAGTTACTGATAATCTAATCAGAAAGTTGGATAAAAATCACCAAAATGCAATGGACTTGTTTCAGAGAAATACCAGGATAATATTCAGAAATAGTCTTGATTTTATCTACATGGATTTTCATCTCTTCTGAATTACAAATAGAACCATACAAAACACTTTTACAATCTCTAATTGGTCTTATGCATTCTATTTCAATTATAATTTAATTTTAAGCACCTTTCTTGAAATCTTCTGAGATTTACAGTTCCATCTGGCTGAAAAAATGGAATAAAATTCACAAAAATGTTGATAGTATTCCCTTACTTCCCTTTTGTGTCCAACTGAAATAAAATGAATGGGGTCTAGAGTGTTGTTTATATGTTTTCCTTTTATTCCTTTCTTGTTTTTATCACTTTGCCATTTTTTGAAACTTTTTCAATAGTTAAAAAATGTCACTTAGTGGCAGGATAAGGATTTACATTACTTTATTTATAGGGCTGTTGGATTTTTACTTCAGGACTCAGATAGTTTTCAAGAATTTCAGAGTGGCAGATGGAAACAAGAAAGCCTTTTCTCTGTAAAATTCTTGCCAATTGATTTAATTTATTGACAAAGGGAAAAACATGCTAATATCCATGCCTTTTAAACCTTTAAAACATTTTTAAATTATGTATTTTCTCAAAACTATTTATCTAATTTCCTTAAAAGATGGGGCGAAAGAGGCAGGTCTGTTTGACTGATTATTGTCCAGAATAAACTGGAATGCAATATTTTCACGTGCTACATATCCTTTCTCCAGAACATTTTCTTTCTGTGATATTTCTCAAATTCTGACTTTACTAAGTACAATTATAAGGAAAAATTAATAATGAGACAGAAAGGAGTATATTCAGTTTAAAGTACCAGGAAGTATTTGATTCTCAGTGATTTGGTTAAAAGGCTGGTCATGGAGTTTCCATGAATTTCCACACTTCTCTATTGTGCTATATTTGTGCTATTTTTTATCTGAAATAATGTATTTAATTTTAAAAATAGAATAGAAAATTAATTCGAAAAGGCAGGTAAATTGAGATGAGGTAAGAGTAGTTGGGTTATGCACACTACAGGAGAGCACAGGCTGACTCTAAAAGATAAATCATCTTGAGGACAAAGTATGTTCCTTGCTGGGAAGTCCCAGGAGCCTGTATCCTGCACACTGGCACCAGACTTCCTTTCCAACATAAATTCTCGCAAGTTTTGTTTATAATCAAGACAAAGTGATAGGAATGGTAAGCATAAGCACTAAGTGAGCTGAAATTCCAGTATTATACTTGTTGTCTGAGCATCAACAAAACAGTCACCTTGAGCAAGTGGGAGGGAAAATGAAAGAACTCCTCACCTGGCAAGATATTTCTTATGCTTAGTACATTTCCTAGAGGAAAAAAAAACACTTCTATTTGATAGATCCTCCTAGCAACTTTTGTGCATGAGCATTTTATATGTCTGTTTCTCCTTGAAAAACTGTTGTATAAAATCCAAAATGTTATTCAATTACTGACCCTCATTAACTGCTTGATGCACTAAAGAATGTTTTTAATGGAGAAAAAAAAAGTGTTTATTTTACATGTTTCTTGGGGGTAGCAACAAAAGCATTATGCTGTAGAGACAGTTTGTGTGTTTATACCGACATGCAGGAGTCTCCACATGCTGGAAAACATGCCAGCTCATAAATGCATAAATTTCTCTATCTGATGTAGATTTTTGCCTAATTTTTTTATTAAGTCAGCTGGGAACCTCAAAAGCACAGAAAATAACGAAGTAAATAATTCCACTGTGTAAAAGTCAGCAAAAAAGTAAGTAAAAAAAGTAAGTCTCAAATTCTCAATTCTTACACAGACATTTGGTAGGACACTGGACAGCCAAGTCTTTGTAGAAGTCTGTAAGTGCATTAAAGTCACTCTGAATCCCTGTGAGTCAGGAATAGGCTTCATATATGTAACTACAGCAGCAAATAGTGAGCACTAGGCAATTCCAGTTGTGCAAAAACTAAAAATTTGGGACTAAACTAAAGTAAACTTTGGGACCACTTCTGTATTTAGTAGCCACCAAATGTTCCAAAATAATGTAGAGTTCAATGAGGCCATAAGGAGGAAACACTTGAAATTTAAAGGCAGAAATAGCATCAAAATATATATTATCTTTTATTTTTTACAAAAGTTGTTAATTTTGTGACTACTTAACTAGAGTCTCTTTTTCCCTCTCTTCCCTTAGCATCTCTGTGTTCTCTCCTTCTTTCTGGAGGATACTTCTGTCAAGCAGCATGTCTTCTTCATAAATAACTATAATCAAAATGTTTTTTAAATACTTCATAAAATGTATATATATTTTTTAATGTCCATCATTGACAAAATGTTAATCGTTTGCCAGCAAGTGGCCATCAAAAAACAGGTCCCAAGAAGAACTGCAAAAGCTTTCTGGGACAATGTGAAAGAGGAGAATATAAAAAGAGTGCGCACCAAGTCCAGAGACTTGTACAGAGCTGTACACCTGGATGAGCAGAGGAGAAATTTAGTAGTCTTTATTCCCAAGCAGGGAAAATCTGGGCTTACAGGGAGGTACAGAAACATCTTTGAGTGCTGCTGCTTTTTAAACATGGGTGTTGTTTAGTGTGTCAAGGTAAAATGAAGATGAGTTGTCTCTTACTTTGTGCTGAAACCCCAAATGCAGTCATATAACCACCAATAAGTCTGGAGGATGAGCCTTAAGTTTTCCTGCTTGCCATAGAGAAGGAGCAAACAATGTGATTGCCACACAGCTGGGTTTTCATGCATCATACAGGTGCTGTGCCTAGGCAGCCCTAATGCCTTTAGCACAGTGAAATCTTTTTGAAGAAAAGTGAACTTGAATTCTTTGGGAACACACGTGGGAGCAAGGAAACACAAGCTCCAACAGACAGGAGTATTCAGAATTTTATGTAGCCTAAGTTATGTCAAGTGTCCAGCTCCAACTGATGCTAAAAAACTCTTGCAGCTGGGCAAGTGTTGTCTAATGGAAAACACATGAAAAAAATATGAAATGTGGAAGTGCTTTCTTGAATCATCAATTCTGCAACCTCTTCTTCTACTTGCCTGCACAGGATAGCTCTCCTAATAGTTTAACATGGCAAAAAAATGCACTCAAGCAATGCTCAGAACTTGAGGGTTGGCTTGTTGCTGATGCTGGTTCTTCCTTCCTTACTTTTGTCTTCCTATTAACTGCTAGATGCTGGATCCCATGGTGGGAGTCAAATCTTGCTTCACTTAGAGAAACAACGAAAGATGTCCTCTTCCAAGTATTGTCATATTCTGTCTCTAAGGAAGAAAGAAATTTTTCCCATGAATACGGAGGAAAGGCCAGAAGCTCATTGAAACTCTCATGCAGCTGCTTAACATTATCTGTTTCTCTTGGAAAGCACTCAGATACTATTGTGGCAAATCTGCAGATGACAAATATTTTAAAGTAGCCATAATTCTTAAAATGCATTAGTCTTGTTTTTCCCATAAGTGTCATCCACATGATGTTATTTTTCTCAATTGCTGCAGGTTTATATCTATTTTGCTATATTCATAACAAATGTTTTAATTTAATGACTTCTCACACAAAAGCTGCCCCATTTTCTGTGCTAAGTCTCTGGAAGAGGGATCTACCACAGAGGTGATGTATTGGCCCCATTTCTACAGGAAATTAATTCTGTGTTTTTCTTACAAGTTCAGAAAACTGTATTTAGTGATCTGCATTTACTTTTATTAAACCAGGAGCAAATCCTATAACAAAAATAATCTTTCTATAATTATAATTTTTCATGTTTTAGGTAAAATTCTCAGCAGAAATAACAAGTTTCTAAACTATTTGGCTCTTGCTAAAATTAGATTTAGATGTGAATTTAAATTAGAATTGGATTTAGATGCTCTGGTGAAATGAACCTTATTCAAATGCAAATTGAACATGAACCACTAGAACAAATTGCCTTGTAGGTTTCTGTTTGCCTCTAATGATCCATGTTACACCATTTTCCTCTTTCAATTTTAACTCTTATCACTTATGTAGGTACGGAAACACAAGAACAAAAACACTATTAAGAAATTTGTTTAGTAATAGATTACTGGTAAAACATTAAATAAATCAGATGTATAGCAGATCCAGGATCTGGAGACTTGTAGATTCTGACACTTCTAAAGACTAGTTGAAGAGTACTGCTGCCTCTTTCATTGCTTCTCAAAAAACTGATGAATTACTCTGAAAAAGTTGTCAAGATGGCCAGTGTTTATGTCCCTTGAAGTTTCCTTATCCTTATTTTAGATGCATGCCTTGAGGCATAGTTTTTCACACTAAATTCTACAAGATGGTAAAGTGACAATGTAGAAATGAAAAAAATTTAAAAATAAGAGCGTAGCCAAGTTCAGTTTTAGGACAAATTTTTTAGATCCTAGCTAGGAGACAAGAGGATTTATTTTCTTCAGATCTGCACATATAGAAACCAAGAAGGAGGTTAGAGAGACAAAATTCAAACTCATACCCTAGGATTTTGTTTTGATTTATATATTCTCTACACATTTCTAAGAATGTCTTTCAATGAGGAAATTTTTAAACTATTGTTTACTGTTTCTACAGAAAATTAGGGGTTGTGGTAAAATATCTATGATTTTGTCTTTAGATTTGCTTTAATTGAGGAACAGTTAAGAACTGCACTCACTACAGAAGTATGTATAACTATCATGAGGAACGCATTTTTTCTGCAAAAATTTAGGCTGTAAAAACTGACAACTCTTTTCTCTCCATGTTATCTAAATGCTAATGACCTTTACCTCCTTTCATTTTGTTAAATATTAAGAGTTAAGAGGAATAGAATTCTAGACAAGAAAGCAAGAAAGCAAGCAAGCAAGAAACAGCCATAGTTTGTCTACAGAAGATCATCAGACGTGATAGACTCATGGGAAGGATTTACTAGTTCTAATTCAGTTTCTAAATATGTTCCATACTAAATGAGGCTTGTATTTATAAGAGATCTGTAATCTTCTAGTCCTTCTGAAGATAAATCAACAAATGTAGACATCAATTGTTACCTGTCAGTACAATGGGTCTTTTTGCCATTATCTCTTTCTGTGGTGGGGCAGGTGAGATGCTCATGGAGACACAACACACAGAGAAATTCATACACACAGTGAAGGAAAAGAAAATGGAGTGTGATTGTGGGGGTTTTTTCTTCTTTTTTTTTTTTCTTTTTTTTTTTTTCTGTTTGCAAAGACAGCAAGCATGAAGGCATCTGTGCCTGTCTAAATTCAGCCAAAACCATCTGCCAACAAGTTGCAGATAAAGGGTAGAAAATATAATTGTGACTCAGAGGAGTTAGAAGGGAACGTGGGAGAGAGGGCCCAGGCAATAAGCTGAGGAGATGTGTAACAGTTGGCTGAAAAGGGATGGGAAGCAGTTAAATGAATGGGGACCATCTATTCTTACCACACTTACACTACATGAACCCGATAATTAAATGAACAGTTATAGCGTAATGTACCGCAACACAGAGCGAGGTATTTCAGATTCCTGCACATTCCTGTGCTCTTCCTCCCATTTATACTGTCCTCCTCCACAGCTCCAAACCAGCATAATTAAGAAACTCTCTGCACAGTAAATTTGTAGTTCTTTATAGTTATAGTTAGCTGAAATCAATGCTGGCTCAAAGTTATGGTGGCATCATAAACTGTTTGATTGCCTTAATGGAATTGCTTATCATTGCAATTATTTATCATTTATCACATTACCTTAAGTTATTCCTTGATATTGATTGTACCATCCTGCACAATTTAATTTTCATTTGTGTTGTCTGGATTAGAAAAACATGAGGGGAAAATGGAGATTAGTACATTTTTCTCTTCAACAGAGAATGTTTTGGGAGATAGAGCAACAAAAAGATAAAAGAGCATAATGGTTAAAGTCTGCTTAAACCAAAAAATATGGTTGTTCTCTGAGCTGTCACAAGATAACTTCTGCTATTGTTTCTAATTGCCTGAGATAACATTGGCCTTTCCACTATAAAGTTTTTAATTTTTACTGTAGTCATAATGGGAACTATTAAACACAAGCACAACTATCAAGAAGATACAGAAAACCCAACAACTCAGCCTGGACTGTTTTCTACAGTGGAGAATTTAGAAGATTTCAGAATTATTACATATATTTTTATACATACATATAAACACATGTTGATTTAGATGTAGATGCAGGTTCATATATAGATGTATATGTAATAATTCTGGATATATGTTACATGTATATATGTAATTATATATACATATGGTGGTAACATGTATGTAGTTGAATATAGTATGTTGGATGCTCATTCAAGAAATCAGAAATTCTGTTTTAGCAAAGATAGTCCTTAAATACAGGCAATGCCATGGCATGCACAAGACTTGTGGTTGTCACTTGGTCTCAGATTTCTCATATGAGAGATATTTTTCCTCATTTGCTTTCCAAGAGCCACCATCCTGGAAAGTTCCCTGTTCCCAGAGTTATGGCAGACACGCAGCAGAGAGGGTTGACATGACGTAAGCTTTGATCCCAGCACAGGGCTTGCACCTTCTGAATTGAGCTGAGTCACTGTTAAATATAATTTATCTCTTGCATTTTTAAAAAGGTCTAATCTAGAAGGAAATTCACCTTCTCTACTTATGCCTCTGCTTCCCTGTTTCTTCCCTATATTGACAGCTCAGGGTTCAAGCTATATGGAGGTGATCATCTGCAGAGTGTCTGGTACAGCGGGAAGTGAAGGGCTACTGCAATATAATGATAGAGTGATAATGATAAGCTTCCCTTTACGGTAATTTATTTGGTGTGTATCTGAAATCATTCAGCTAGCAGAGAGAAGGTTGACTTTTAAACTGAGAACAAAATCTCCTAGATTGTCCCTTTCAGTCTTTTGCATTGATCTAATTATAGGAAAGCTATCATTCTACCAGAAGCTTTAAATATCAGAAATGACTAACACTTCATAAGGTTACTGTGCTGGAACAGAACTTTGGAAATCCTTTGCAGAAGGTTCAAATAGGAACTTAGATTTGAAAAGAGCTATGAATTAAATACAGAGAAACATATTTACCATAAATTGAACATGGATTATTTCTGAAGAAAACTTTGAGGAATATTATATTACTCTATATTCTCTTCAACCATACTTCTGTTTCAATTGGGTGAATTTTTTTCACAGAAGCTGCAATTTCTCAGGAATGATATTTCAACACACTTCACAGATAGACATGTCTAGACCCACTGATATATTTCATCAAGCGTTCTTGCCTCATTAGATGCTGTTCATGAAAGTTGCATTATGAAGTGAAAAATCCTGATGAAAATCTGCAGTATTAATTTTTTCTGTTCTATTTCCATTGACTTATCCTGTATGAGGGCAGGTATAAATGTACTTCTGATGTTACAAAAGCCATTTCATTTTCATGTCCCTCTTTGGAAACAGTGGACCACTAGCTTTAAACCAATGTAAAGGTCTTTGTCAATACTTAAGGGATTCTAAACATAATAACCCTCTTTAAATGTTATGTTATTCCTTTTTTACTTGCTGGTCAGAAACATTTAGAGGAAAAGCAGATACTGCTTTCATGTAAATTAAAAATCTCAAACCACAATTTTTCACAGATAAATCCATCAAATGAAGGTAAAAATCATTTAGGCACAACAAAATATATTAATGCATTTTAATAAGCTATTGAACTTTACAAATTGGCGTGATTCATTTGTCTAGCTACAGAAATGACATGTCAGTCATCTACTCTGTTTTCCTTCAACTGCTAAAACAACAGTTGTATCCACCTTGAAAGATGCACTTGTTCTCTTATGCCAGGCTCTTACTCTACTACTCATTTAAGGAAATTAAATATGCATGGACAACTTACATTATTCCAGAATTTTTTTATTGTCACTGCTTGATTAATTGAAATTATTATAATTATACAGACAAATATTTTTGAAATAATTAAGAAATAATTAATTATATAGAAACAATTTTGAAACAATTTAATAATTTAATTTGAAATAGTTTTTAAATATTTTAAAAGAATTTAAAAATAATTTAATAATGAACTATTAATAAAATATTTCCTGAAATTTCAAGGCAAAATAGCATTGATACTCCTTATGTTATGTGACAGTAGTGAAATTTAAAGTAGAAAATACTGCATAAACTTGAGTAATACCTGATTTTTCAGCTGCAGTAGGCAGCAGAAGAATATTTTTTTTAGGTGAAAAGGAGCTGAAGGAGATTTTAAGCCAAAGCTACCAAAAATGAATACATAGACAGGAAGCCCTATTGAGACCTTCTGCTTTTACTATGTAATATTTCATTTTCAAATTATTTACATTCACTGAATAGATAACTTACCAGCTGGCTGGTCAGGAAAAAGACTAAGCTTCTCAAGTAACAAGAACCATAAAACATATGCCCTAATTGCAAATTCATATTTAAAAATTATCGATTTCAGCATGGGTTGAGGAGTCTTTATGAATCCATGCCTGAAGTAAGAACCCAAATTAAGTTTCCTGAAGAGTTCAGCCTGAGTAGTCCTAGAAGACCTCAGCTCTTTTGGCATTATATGTTTTGAATACCACTGCCACAAATCTGCCAGTCTTCCAGCAAAAGCATCTTCATTTATCTGTCAGATTTCTTGATAATGTCTAAAATCTTCCTTTCCACCTTTAAATTGACAAAGTGTCTATTACAATCAGCGTAATCCTTCCTGGCCTAATTGTCCACCCTGAGATTGAGTGCCTGAGTAGCGTGAGCTCTGGAATTTCCTTCTCACTACAAAAGCTTTTCATAAATACCAAGCAGCCAGTCTAAAGCACGAAATAACTGCTAACAGCTTTGGTAGCTCACTGGCTTTTGCCTGGCTTCCTAGATTTCAAAACAGCTTTTTTTGTAAATATGAACTTACAGATTTTTCTCTTCAGTCTTGCAAGCAAACAGATGCTTTGTACTAGTTCCATGAAACGTTCTGAAAGCCTTGCAAGTGTCTCCCATATCAAATATAAGCTACTTGATTTTACCTTCAAAGACAGTGAGGGACATCAGTCATATTATTTAGGATCCTGCCCAGCATCTCTTGTCTGTTACCAAGCACTTGTCTCCTGTCTCTGATCAGTCACTGCCTTAGTGGCATTGGCCTGCTCTGTTTCTGAAAGGCATCATCGTGCCTTTGCCCAAGCCCTTGCATTTCTGAGCAGCCCTATAACACCAGAAAGATTTCCTCATAATTCTGTGAAAACCCGTGTCTCAGAAATGCCAGAGCACACAAAGATTTGATGGCTGGTCTCCCTGTTGATTAACCTTTCCTCCTCATATTCTCTGATATTTCTGTCCTCCTGTCCTTCAATCCAAAGAGATCACTCCATTTCCTCTCACTCCAATTTAGAGGTGAACCACTAAGCAGGCAGTGGACTAAAAGCAGAAGGAATACCAACATTTCCTCTTTGTGTGATAACATTTTAAAAGACTTACTGACCTCAAATTTTGTTTGACAAGAAAGAGCAAAGGCAGCACAATCCAGAAGATGTTTCAATATCATGGACCTTAAGATGAAGAACATATTTTTCTTGAGATTCACATGAAGACATCTCTGTCCTGCAGTAAAACAATAATTAAGGTGCAATCCTGACTTCAGTGCATCCTAGTGCCTAACCCCAACAGATCTAATCCAGAATGTTGACTGACAATAACTGGACTGTTTTTTTCAGCAACCATGAAATTAGCATGCACATGATATTGAAATGGAACTTTGGGAAAAGCAACACCTTGAGAAAATATCAAATAGTAGTGGACAATTAAAAACAAACAAACAAACAAAAAGACAAAAAATCAGAGTGGGAGGGAATGAAGAAACAATAGAATTTTTTCATTCTAACTGATTATGAATTAACTGCTTTATTTTATAATTTCTAATGCATTATTATGTTCTTCCCAAAATTTTCATTTTCACTTTAAAATTGCTTAATCTTTAATGGACAAAAGAGGCACGACAACATATTTAAGCAAATACTGACCGTTTATGTCTTTTATTTAGTCTCAAAGTGAGAAATTCAAGTTTTGGTACTGTGGCAAGCTGATGACGCAGCCACAGCAGAGAGAGAGACACACCACTCACACAGGTTGTATGAGCATGTAAAGACCTTTATTGTTTACACCACAGAGTATTTATAGAATTCCATTTGTGATCCAGGATTGGACCATTAAAGGTCCGCCTTTCACCATGATTGGCTGACCACCCTGTCCTTCATACCTCCTTCCACAGAGAAGAATGCTAAACAAGTCTCTGTTTACAGAAGGTATGGGACAGATGCACGAACAGCAGAATTTCAGAAGGCAAGGAAACTGCATGACAACAGGTACAATGGAGACTTTTATTGAAACACTCCAAAGTTTCTGCTCTGACCTAATTTATTTCCCAGTTCAACTTACCAAGCTAAAAAATCCATTTCTGATCCAACTTTATGGTTAGTCCACATCTGAGGCATCTATCTATTCCTAACCGTTCTAGTGAGCTGTTGCAACTAATGTTTTACCTCAGATCTTACCCTTTCCATCTGTGCTGAGAGCAGCTATAATTTAGAGTAGACTTTATGAGCATAGCCCAACTTTTGGGAAACTTGAGCAGTACACTTTAATCACCGAGTTTGGGATAAGTGGACAGATTTTAACAAGGCATAAGATTTATGAAGGGATAAATATAGATTCTCTGGAAGAAAATATAAAAGTATGAAAGGCTATTAAACTTACGATGAAAGATCTAGGAGCAAGAGACACAGCAAGTGATTCATCCTACAGCAAAACAGCATACTTTTTGTCTAGCACTGATTATGCCTCTATCTCTTGGGATGCAGAACCTGTACAAAAAAAAAAAAAAAAAAAAAAAAAAAAAAAGCTTTTGCATTTTCAAAAGATATTTCTCCATAATACTTGAGAACTACCTTGGAAGCATTTATATATATTTTAATTGATGGAAAAAGTTTTAATGCCTAAGGGCCCATAAACATTTTAGAGAGCAAATCAAGGAATGGAAACCTGTTTCAAACAACTGCCTCTCAAGAGCCTGCCAGGAAAACAGGCATATTACAGTATAAGTTGTTTTATTTTATCGGGTTAAAGAGAAAAGAGAGGTAAGTAAGAAGGTGAAGTATAGAAAAATGGAATCACTTTAGTTTTTCTGATTTGCCACCCATTTTATCATCATTAGATAGGATGCTGAAGGTGAAGTACATTTTAGAAGTCTGCTTACTCAGAAGTGGAATGCTTTGTGACTGGAAATGAGAGTACTGCCACAAAAAGGATAGGGTGGAATACCAAATGATCCATTAGATCAAGAAGACATTTATGCTCTCAACTACTGCTGGAGATGAACAAATGTAGTTCCCTAAATAGGCAACTGACAGAAACAAGTAGTGTGGGAAAAAAAGCTCTTACAAAATGATATCCTGCATTTCTTGTCTATTTCAAACATCCCTTAATGACAAATGCACTGACAGTCCTTACAACAAGTAAGGATTTGATGGATTTTTTTTCATTATAACTGCCTTATCTTGTGAAGAGCCCTTACAAGAAACATTGAAATCCTACTGAGTATCTTAGTTCAGGGTCTGAGAACCTGAGCCACCATGCTGTGCACAGCTTTTCAGTGGCCCAGGGGCACTGGAGTGATGCCATATCTACTGGAATTTAAGAAACTGATAGTCAAATGAGAATAATGTGAATCACTTATTATTAGCACACTGATCTTTTATGGAGGAAAATGCAGCAAACAAGGAATGTCTTCAACATAACATGAGGAGAAAAAAATCCTTCCTAGCTCTCCATAACAAAAGTAAGAAGAATGTAAATTAATTTCCCTTTAACTAGCACACACAAACAAACAGATTCATATATACAGCTATTCTCTCCTGAGCAAAAATTTTCCCCAACATTTTTATATGACATGTATACTTTATATGTACATATTATTGCATACAACAGAGGATCTACCACTGCTCTTTCAGTTACTTGCAATCTGCCCAGGCAACACACCTGAATTGTGAGACTTTATATAACCTCTTTTCTTGGGAGTCCTTTGAAGAAATCTGTGAGCTGAATTGATCCTATATTGCCAGCGTTAGCGTGTACTTGGCTCTTGTCCTCCCTGGGAATGCCTGTCCAGCTGAGTGATGGAATATATCAATCAACGTGACATATGTCAGAACAATCCTGGAAAAATAAAAGCTACTGGTAACCATTAACTGGGTGATTGCCAGTGACAGAAGAATTCATTGCAGTGCATGGTCTGCTCCCTGCTCTCATCTGAGGTGTGTTTAGGAAAGAGGGAAATGGAGAGTGGACAGCAAGAGTCAGAACTAAATCCTGTTCTTCACCTAGGCTTGGCCTCTAACCCAGATCACCAGAGGTAAGTCTCTACCTAACAAAATCATACATAATAAATAAAAAGGCAGAGAGATTCCCAGTACTAATTACTGTTTGGTTGACATAGGGAACAATTATTACATTATTTGTTCATAGTGTAAAAGCCTATTCCAGGCACTGTCATTAACTTTCTTAGTGATCAGAAAGCAAAATTTCTCTTGGATGTACATGATAGAGTTTTCATTCCAGCATTCTGCAGTAAAAATTCAAGTGAGGATATTAATTACATCATAAGGTATCACACATTATTATTATATACAGCATAATATAAAATAATTTAAAAGCCTTCATAACTAACAAAAGTTTTAAAAAGTCTAAAATGCCAATATGAAAAATATTCTATGTGTGATAGCATGAAAGTAAGTCTTACCCACCGAGTAGGCAGAATTACAATACCTAGAAAGAAGCCTCTTTTAGATGTCACACAACCCTTCAGGTCTTACTCCTCCCTGAAACATCACCAGAAAGCAAAAGTAAAGGACAAATCCACCCTCTCTCTGGTTTTGTTTTGTTCCTTGCTTTTTATTTCTTAGAAAAGAGTGCACATCTTAAAAACAGAAAGCCATTCACATAAAGAAAAGGGCAATGACCCTGGGAATAGAATTGACAGTGCCTTTTATAAGACATGTAGCTGTAAGATCTCTCTGGCAAGTTGAGGGAAAGCAAAGGAAACCTTGGAAATCAATGACATTGAAAAGCAGTATGATTCTGTGCATCACGAAATTTAGTATAACAGTCTCCTGGGTTACACCCCTGAGGTCCTGCCCTTCAATATAAAACTTGTAAATACTACCTGTGTTGTCTGTATCAATAAAGATTGATGCCGAAAGAGATATTACTTTCTGCAAAGGAAAAACATGAAGTAAACTAAATGAGAGAAAAGCTGTTCCATTAAATTGTATTTATTATTCTATGAAAACTCTCATAGCCTTGAAAGCTGAACCCTCTCCATGTACATATTTAGTGACTTTTCAGAAAATATATGGAGTTATTTGTGCAGCCAAATGAAAATGGCATACTTTTATACTAAAAAATTGTATGAATAAGAAATATATTTGGCTAAGAATAAAGTTATGTACATAATAGAATATATATTTGGAAATTATCTATTAGCTTGTAGGTTTAGTTCATTCACACAGGGACCCCTGTTGTTTCTATTATAGGTCTTCTTTGTCTGGACCTAAAATAAATTGGGAAAACCTGTTTTGCTCCTGAGAAGCATATCCTAGAAGGTAGACCGGAATCTGAAAATTATATTTATGTAAAACGATGATGCTTCAGTGAAGCAATATTAGTGTGGCAGGGGTCCTTTGAGTCTGTACCCACAGCTCAAGTCAGCTGCTAAAAGAGTCTCTGTGTTCTTACTACAATTGACTTGTCAAAGACATCATAAAAGATTAAAAGTCCTCAAATTTTGAGATGCTTTATAATCCACCTGGCTTCACCAGGCATTTAAAAAAAAATAAAGAAAGGGAAAAAAACCCAAACAAACAGAACAACACAATATAAACCTCAAAAATTCTGTGATGGGGAGATTTTTCAGGGGATGAGAACTTATGTCTTACTGGAAGCATTAACTCAATAATTCTTAGGAAGTCTAGCACCATTTTGAAGAAAAACAAAATATTGGGAGTTGTAATATTCCTGATTGTGCTAGCTTTTATGTTTTCATATGTGCTATCATCCATGATTCTCTTCAGATAGAATGCTACAGCAAACCTCTAAAGTCCCCATTGGGAGATGTAAAGCAATTTTAAAATAAGAAAACAGAATTTAGTATAAGAACTTGATGCTTACTGCTTAGGGTCTTTGAAAATTATAAGCACATTAAACTGTTGGTCTAGCGTTATTAAAATAATATTTCATCTCTATTTTACAGTCTATGCTTTAGAAAGCTTTATGAACTCTCAACAGTTTTCCGAAGGCTGGTTACTTAGTAGGGTAGATCATATTGCCTTGTTATTGCAAAAAAATCGACAGTTTTTGGTAAAGTATTGCTGACAGCAGGTTTGTGTACATTATTAGGAAACTCAGACAGGAGATAACTGAGTTTTATGTCTTTCTTGAAACATTTCTTTATTGCTGTCACCAATGGACTTTCAGTTGCACAACTAATTAGTTGTACTAAAGCCTTCTGCTGTAAGAGTTACTTCACTTCTCTCCTTGTTTGTCATGCACCTGTTACAGCTTGTGTTTTCAAATTGTGACTGCTCTGGGACACAGCCTGGCATACACTGGATGTTTGTGTAGCATCTACAACAATGAGTCTCCAACCTGGCTGAGGATTACCTGTGCCAATATTTATTTGAATAATTGCAAATCCTAGGCCTATGAGAGTTCTTTGGAAAAAAAAAAAAAAAAACAAAAACAAAACAAAAAGACAAATGCACTGGAACAAAAGATGTAAATATTTTCCTCTGTTTCATTGATGGGATCTATTTAGTCAAATGGTGCATAAATTAGCATAGACAGCACAGTTTATAAGACAGATGCTCTTGCAAGAAATCAGAGCATCAAGTCAGAACGTGAAATTTCATTCTTGGGGAAATCCCAAAGATTTTATATTTGTGCTTCAAATAGTAAAAAATTTATATTCCAAATATTTCTCTTCAGATGGGATTTGAAAAATATGTGTTATTTCTGAAAGTGTGTTCAATTATCTCAAATAGCAGCATACACATTTACTGCACGCTATTTTATTTAAATTTAAATATTACTATACAGAAAAGGTAAATTATCACATTTTCACAAAATCAAGTAGGTATAAACACTGAGTTCCTTGTTTTTCAAGCTAGAAATAAACAGTACTGCCATTAAATGTTTTGACATTTATAAACTTTCTGATCAAGTAACATCAAAATGGGAAGAGGGGAAAGACACAAGATAAATCTCTCCTGATTTAATGTCTCAGTGAAAATTATCTAGGTGGTTCAAGGAGGCTGTAAATTGCAGAAAATATTTGAACTTTAAGAGCTGTAATGACTATTAAATGTCTGCCTATTGTTTTAGCAGAAAACCTATCTCTTGCTCCAAAAAGATGCTAGAAAGATGGGAAAACACTGTGTAAAACCCCACTACCTGCATTTGGTGCATGTGTGTCTATTGAGTTTTGATTCCCAGCCATATATATTTATGTATAGTTTTGTATTAAGCTACAGCTCCCCAAGCTGCAGGTTTTGTAAATCATGGTATTTATTAATGGATACTCTTATATGGTGAGAGCTGAAGTTTTTTAAAGGATACATTAACTTGCATAAACTTTGGCTACCAAACCTGAAAACTAAGGCAAGTTCCTTACCTTCCATTTACAAACTGCTCCTCATATTCATGCCCCACATCAAGAGTGTCCATGCAGCATGAGGAGGTAGTATATGTATAAAGTCAATGTGGGCTGCAGGGCTTCTGACAAAAATAAATTTTCAAAGCCTTACTGCAGCTTGGCCAAGTGCCTCTGAAACACATATGAAATTATCCTTGTTAGTAAGGTCTGCACTTTAAGATACAAGTGCAGAAAGGCAATGGAATTCACCAGCTAATATGCCCACAGCTGTGCTGTCACTTCTCCTTTACAGTCAAGGCTGGATCCTTCAGTGAGTAGCTGTCCCTGCTAGTTCCCTGCATCAAAGGACTGCACTGTAAAGTGAACTTGGACTGCACCCAAAGCCTACTGCTCTTCCTCCTATAAATATATTTAAAGATACCATTCCGGGTGTAATTTAGGATATTTTAATATGCCTCCCAAGATGTTCGGCTAAGATTATGCTTTCCTTTCTTGTGATGAAACTCTTACAGAGGTGCAAGTACACAGGTACCACGGGGAGGAATATTGTCCCATCCCCCCTATTTCTGCTTAGGAACAGAGGACAAACTACCCATACTCTTATCAGATAAGCACTAAGAAAATAGACACATGTTTTTTCATAATTTTGATGCCTTTATTTGTGCAAAAGTTGTGTTAAAAGTTGATACCATCTTTTGTACTTGTAGTTCCAGTTCTGAGATGGCTTAAGTCATAAATGACTCCATTAAATTGGCATCCCATTTACCAACAGTTTTGTTTCATATTTTGATATATTAATATCAAATTATATTGGAGAGGAGAGGAGAGGAGAGGAGAGGAGAGGAGAGGAGAGGTTGCCCTAATGGTTCTCACAATAAACAGCTTTTACCAATAATTTTCAAAGCCAGAAATCTAAGTCACATCATGGTGATGACTAAGAAAGCATTAGACCTCCACTATAATCCTTGCCCCAAATTTTTTCAGAGCAAGTAGAGTACAATGAAACAGAATCAATCAACCAAAAACCAACCCAAACATGAATACACAAATGGTAAAAGACCTGCAGGAAGTCTGGAAATATCAAAGACTGCTGGAGAAAATCTAAGTAGCCTTTCATAGTACATCTGAAAATGCAAGATGTCAGTGAAAAGATAGGTAGACAGAAAATCTGAGCTACTGATCTCGGGTGAACCTGACAGAAAATCAGATAAACTACAGGAAGATATTAAGGATTAATGCTTAAGAAAGCTGTTATAGCTTGCAGACTAAATTAAGTTATTCAATGAAAAAATTAAGTTTACAGAATGTGAACAAGTTCTCTGATGTAGACATATAAGTCAGTCATGAAAACAAAAAAACATTAGAAGTAAAAGGAGTGAGAAGCCAATGAGAAGCCAAGTTGGAGCCTCCCAGCTACAAGTGGAGCTGAATGCAGTGTGGCAAACATGATGATCTAAGAGGGTATCAGGTGTTTGAAAGGGAGGCACACTGACTGCTGGACCAAATCTGCCAGAGTTTGCAGATGCTGGTGCCATGTTTAAAGCATAAGCAGAGAATGACCAGAGAAGTGGATAATTTTGTAGCCAAAACCTTAGGATTATAAATCTGAAAACTAATGGGATATGAATACTGATTCCACAAGCAAAGTGGAAATAAAGCACTGGAAGGAAAACCTCATGCATAAAGGGTAAAAGGTTAGAACTCATTATATTTAAGTAGTAAATACAGAGAAGAAAACACTGTATAGAGGGGAATACACCCAATCTTGAGTTATGAGGGAACTTTCCAGAAGTATGAGATGTTAAATAACCAGGAAAATTGGCAAAGTCATGCAGGACACAGGACTATGCTCTTCTGAAGACTGAGCACGTGCAGAAAAAGAGGATTTTTAGCCTACGGCTGGAGCTGAAATAGGAGACAGCTAGCCTCACTGGGAGCCACAGAGAAAGCAAAAAATGGCCAGCTTTGCTGTATAGGCAGTATATATGGGACTTCACCTATGTATAGAACTAAAATACGTTCTAAAAAATTCTGTGAAAAGGAAACATTTATATTACCTACTAGGGAGTAAATCCTTAGAAGAATGGCACAAAGCCCAGCTAGTAGACTTTGCCAGACCTGCACTGAGCCAGTGTGACTGCCTCTGTCTCTGTGACTGCATTGTTGTCCTGGACACAGGAGCACAGAAGAGTTTGGTGTCACTAGGATGGCTCCAGACCCAGCCCTATGGGCCAGCTTGGCAGCAAGGAAGAGCCTAGGAAGTTCCACTGTTTTGTCATTTAGATAATTAGAGCTCATACAGTATTTTCTAGGTTTCTTCTTTCAAACAGTTTCCTAGCCCGCTTCCATGAATAAGGGGCAACTCTGTGGAAAAGTATTTTTTTATTTAGCAAAGGTTTTCTCAGGTATATCTTACCCTTTAGCCAAAGAAAAAGGGGAAGCATCAAAATAATTTTATACTTGCATAGTAAACATAAACTTGGCACGTAATCTATACAATAGATTTGTTCACTGTGAGACCATCTGATTTATTGGGGTTGAAGTCAGACAGCAAGGTAGGTTTGACATATCTTGTCACAAAAAATGCAAGATTGTCTAGACAAAGATTGTATTTTTGGCTCAAAACCAATGTTTGCCTGCAGGTCCTTGAGGTGCAGCAGAATAGTCTGGTACTATGTCAATGTATGTTTGTGTCTAAGCATGCGTCAGCAGTGTCCTGGCATACTGGGCTTTGTTAACAAAATTGCAATTGACAAAGGAAAATGATTACTCACCGATGTCTGATATTCATTAGGTCACATTTTGAATACTACTCCCAGTTTTGGTCTCAGTACAAGACACTGGTAAACTGGAGTGAGTTAATGCAAACAGAATGGTCAGGGCTGGCATGCCCTGTGAGGAGAAGCTGCAAGAGAGAGGTTGCTCAGCCTACAGACAAGATGGCTTTGGGAACACCTTAGAGCAGTCTGTCCATATCCACAGGGAAGTTAGCAAGGATGCAAATTCCTCTTATGTAGGGGCATGGTAGATGAATGAGAAACAACAGTCCCAGACTAAAAGAGGAGAAGTTCCAACTGGAACAAATTGCCCAAGGATCTCTGCACCAGGGCAAGCTGCCCAGGAAGTTGTAGAGTTTTTGCTATGGAGACCTGACTCAACAAAGACCTGAGCAACCTGGTCTAAATGCTGAATTCACTATTAACTCTAAGTGGGATGTTAGAGCAGATGCCTATCTGAGATCACTTCCATGGGAGAGATCCCATGGAACGCCATCTTCCAAATTCTCTCATGATTAGCTTTGGGTTATGCAAGTCACAGAATATATTCCCTTTTTATTAAGGAAGGTCCAAGTGCAGAAAAAATTCATTAAAATTATTACAAATTATAGTGTGGGGAAAAAATGCAACATTTCTGACTGCAAAATGCTAATTTTGCAGTTTTGGATTTGGTAACAGGATGTCTTGACTGGTAGCAGGAACACTTAAAACTGTAACTTTAGAAAATCTCTAGCTCTTTTGACAGATCACATTTTCTTTAGGAGCCAGTGTTGATTAAGATTCAAACAGGAATGGTCCAAGTCTTACAGTTTTGGTCTTCAGTTCACGTAGTCCATATTTTAAAGGGTCATATCTGATTAGCTCATTATGCATTTTTCTATATTCTCAAATGTTTAATAATAAATGATGGAGGAAGCTGCAGGTCAGATTAATTAGTCTTTTTGACTCTGTGTGCATGTGCATTAACATTACTGAATGGTCTGTTGCTGCTTAATTAAGCCCACAACATAATTCTTTGCATTGATTAGGTACCATGCAGGTTCCCCAAGTTCAACTGTTCAAAGTTATGGCAGACATCTAAGTCAGACAGACTTAAATCAGAGGACCAAAGCTAAATGCCAAGTTTCCTTATATAATCCATAAATAAAAGTGGATATTTCCATGAAAGGCAATCAGAACATCATTATCTCATCTATATTAATTTGTATAGCCCATTATCTTCTTCCTAACTGACATTTTTCATAACCTATTTCAGAGGATAGCCAATGTTACGGCTCTTACATGGTAGCAAATGTCCCAATTAAAACAGGCCAGGATTTTTCCAATTAAATAGAATAGGCATGAGAGGTTTTGCTGGAAAAGTGCCATACACTTGATGAAATTCATCAGGCTAAACACTTTTTTATTTCCCCTGAAACATAGCAGGAATGCTTTCTGCAGAGAGCATTGGTTGGTACACAGTAAACCTATTGAAGAGACAAAAGTCACGATTGTAGGCAACGTGATTACATGGACTCCCCTACTGGAGGACAGACCTGTGCTGGAAGGTTGTGTACTCATAGCTTCCATTTCACACAGAAGCCAATTAGTGTTGATAGATTGTGTACATTTTCCACTAACACTGGAAGTGGGTTTCATCTCAAGCAGTTTTAGACACTTACAACATGTATGGGATATATCAGAGCTGCTCTGTTAGATTCCCTTTATTGTCAGCAGGGAGAAGTAGGTACCAAGAAAAATGATTCATCTGACCTGCCTTAGAAATCTGCTGAAGGACGAGATGACTCATACTTCAGCAAATTGTATTACCTTCCATTGATAGGAAAAGAAGTTCAGACAAGTAGCCTGACTGCAACTAAATCCCACACAAGAAAACAACATCGATCCATAAATCTGGGACCAACAGAAGTCTTCTAATAAAAGGGACAAACAGCCTCATTCCTACAGAATAGCCACATTTTCAGTGTACCTGCATCAGACATTATTAAAACAAACCCAGATAAAGAAGTATTACAGCACTATGATCAAAACTACAAGTCATACAAGTTTGAAAATCAAACTTTTTTTATATATTGAAGGCTTTTTATATTGATAAAGCCATGGGAGATGAGAATGATAGTTTCTTTTTCAGAATATTTATGTATCTGACCATATTACATTATGTAATAAAGTAATATGTATTTATGTAATAAATACATGTTAACTTTATGTATCTGAACCTTTATTTGGCCACCCACTAGTACAATTCCTTCTGAGTATCATCAAGTATAATTTGCAGCAAGTAGCAAAAAAAGAAGAAAAACTTCTTCGAACTCCTTTTGTTTCTTTCTGGAAGGGTAAAGTTCCTCCAAATCTAAAATCTGTAGGTTACCACTCTATCCAACAGAGTTCACAATCAGTTCACCACAAGTCTTTCTGTTCCTTTCATTTCATCATTATAGATAACTATTTCCTAGAGCCTTCTTGGAGGAATTACGTAGTTTGGTGAAAATCTGCCTAAATCTACCTCCTTTTGTCTTTTTGTTGTTGTTGTTGTTGTTTGTTTTTGTGTTTGTTTTTTTCCAAATTAAAAAAAACCTCAGTTTCTTTCTCTGATGACTGCAGAAGAAAGTTAAAAAACTTGACAGGGAGAAAGTGCCCAGCCAGAATCAAAAGAAGCACAGACAGAGGTTCCAGAGCTGCCTTGGTGGCCTGTAAGGCTGCCAGGCATTTTCCCAACCCCAGAGCTCAGCATCACGCCTTGCCTAAGCTCTCTGTCCTCCCCCCATAGTGCTCAGCTCTGCTGCAATTCCAGCTGCCCAGAGTGACTCTCTGAGTCATCACAGTTTCAGCACCACATAATCCTGAAAGAAGCGATGTGAAAAGAGTGAGTTGAGGCTGCAGGGGGAAAGGCACACACGCCAAAAGAAAAGGGAAGTCAAAATGGTAGGGACCAGTGTGGTCACTGAAAAAAAACGTGACACAGCCAGAAAGCTAAAGAAAGGAAAAATTGTCCTGGGTGCCTCCACAGTAGCAATACAGAATCCTGAGTGTGACAGAGGGAGCACAACTTTCACATGGAGAGGTCATCACCTTCCCACCACAGAGAAGAGTAACCAGAGAGGACAAACTTTCATCAAAAGGGAGGTGAAATGTTCTAACAGGTGATGATGATGATGATGGACATTCAGCAAGCTGCAGGCTCATTTAGAAAAACTGCAGGAAGTTTCTCAAAAATTTATTCTGGATCTTCTTAATAAAGAGAAGTGAAGCTTATTTTTTGAACATTGTAATCACAGAAAAATGATGAAGAGTCCCCTTCTTTCTCAGGAATCAAGTAAAGGAGAAAAACCTGCCATGCTGCTTTCTCACAATTTAGCACATGTGCACCAAAATAACAAAGCATCTCCAAAGGTAGTTACCCTTTTTGACCTGAGTGGCTGATCACTGTGGTCACACATCCTGATCTGACTGCAGCAGAGCCAAGTGAAGACACTGCCAGCCCTGGCTTGTTCCCAGATGTTCCATTCTAAATCTGCACTATTTGCTGGGGTTACTGCCTTTTGGACCTGCTGGCAAAACTATTCAGTCAAGCGCTCTCTGCTTCAATAAAGGCAAGTCAGATGAGCTGGTATGTCATAAATATAAGGTCTTCTCTAGGCTGAGCTGTTGCAAATCACTGGATGCTGAGGTGATGGATCACCTAAGTAGTCACACTAGCACTGCCAGGGATCTCAAACTTTAGCTACCTCTGGCCAAGAACTGTTTTTTTATGGAGAATGGAGACCAACCCTTTGCCCCTCATGCTGTTGAATTCTAACATCTCCGTGCTTTTCCTCTGACAACTCTCTCCCTACAAATTCTGCCTTTAAGTCATGCTAAACATTTTTCTCTGATTTTTCTGCTGCCTTGGCCATCAGTTTCTTCAGTATTTCTGCTGTCTTCAGCCTGCCTCCTTCCCTGGTAGTTTGTCCCACAATGTCCAATCTCCCTCCAGCAGAGGCATACTCCCACCTTGTTCACATCCCTGCAGCTGTTCTGCATTTTGACTCATAGCTCCCAGTGCTTTGCTGGTCTGCTCAGTAAAGTTTGGCAGAGTAGCAAAGTGCATGGATTCTTCAGGAAAACAGTAAATCAGCTGGTCCTTGCTCTACCTTGAAATTAGGTACAGAGAATTGCAATAAGATAGAAATTTCAGTAACTCTTCAGTCCAGGATGTATAGGTGGGCTGGCTTTTGGAAAGGGACAGAGAAATTTGCATAGGGCATTCCTGTCTTTGAGGAGTCTTACCCATTCTTCTCTCATAGACTGATCTCCCAGTCATTAATGGGTGATCTGAAGGAAAACAGACTATTTTTGCTCTCTGGTCTGAGCTGCCCTTTCCTTATGTCTTAAATAAAACCTTGTGGCTGACAGGCCAAGCCTTATTGGCACCCTTCAGCCTGAGCCTGCTGCTGTGGGACCAGCCTTAAAGGGATACCCTCAGCTCCCAACATTACAGTGTGTACCTTCAGTGTCAGTCTCTGGCTCATGATTTCACTTTCAAATGAGATATACAGTAAAATTTGAAGTGGCAGAGAGATAAATATCCTCAAAGAGGTGGATACTGTTAAATATTACAGCTGATTTCTCCCCAGAATATTACTACACTGCTGTGTTGCTAGATATATCTTGGTTGGTATGGTTTAACTAAGAAAATACGCTTGTAAATGTAGCAGAAATCATCAATAATTCTCCTTTCTTCCCATTTCCCGACATGTATCTCATGACCTCAGTCCCTGTCTATTGTAAGAGGGTCCACAACTGTATAGCATTTCTGTGGAAAGGGCTTGATAATGGAGGGCTACAGGGATAGCTTCTGTGAGAAGTTGCTGGAAGCTTCTCCATGTCTGGGGAAGAATTCAATTGGTAATAAGCTAGAATAATTTCCCCAAGCTGAGTCTGTTTCACTCATGATGGTAACTGTGAGTAATCCCTCTCCATGTCTTTATCTCTGCCCACGATCCTTTTGCTGTATTTTTGCTCCCCTGTCCAGCTGAAGAGGGGAAAGATCAAGTGGCTTCGGCAGGTACCTGGTGTCCAGCCAGGGTCAACCCAGCACAGCAATGTCTCATGCAGGGTCACAGGCAGGCAGCACTGTCGCCATCATGACTGAATCTTCTGCCATGAGAATTCCTGCCCAGTTTTTCAAGTTCATGTGGAGACTCAGCTGTTGCCTGAACTTTTGTGTTTTCCCAGAACTGAATGAAATGTCTCAGGCTTCTGCAGTGCAGTTATCATTGTTCTTTGTCATTGTGTAATCCCTCTTTGCTGAATGCAGCCCTATAAAGCTGTCCACCTCTAGTTCTCATTTGTTTTTATAAAGCCTGTTTTCTTGAAAGGCTTCTTTGTATTGACAGCATATAACATTTTCTCCCTGAGATTTCTTTCTTTGGACCTGAAAACTTAATGCTCATTTTTTAATATTTCAAACTGTACCAACAGAACATCTTCCTTGCCTTCCTTAGGAAATTTTGTAACTATTTGGCTTTGATCTTTCGGTGATTTTTATAAAGTCAGGTCTATAAAATCTTCAAATAACATGCAGTTGTTCAGGGGTTTGAAAGAGAGCTAAATTAAAACTGTAATTTTAAATACAAAAATTGTGTGAAAGTCAATTAACTTCTTTGTTTTCCCTTTTTATTACAATAATCACATAATGAAAAAATTTACTGAGCAGAGGTAAATAGCTAAACTTTTTATCAATCCAGTGTAAAAATAAAAGATCAATAGAATCACTTTCTTCCTATTCTCTCTTGAAAACACAAAGGGATTAAAGATAGTGGAGGATATAAAAAACAGCATCAAACATATAGCTGAGAGGGAGACAGTGAATGATTTTTTTTATTCTTTCAACTTTTGCTATCCCAAATCTACTATAAGAAGAACTTGTTCCTCCAGGAACTGCCCTAAACCATGGAAAATGAGTGGTTGTATTGGTAAGGCTGCAACAGTTTCTTCTAAAGAGACTCTATTCCTGTTTGGAAAAAAAAAAAAAAAAAGAACTCGTGCTGCTTTTCAATCTGAAAGTGAGAGTTGGGGTAAAAGGGAAGCTGGCTCTAAGCTAAACTAACTGCTTGGTGTGAGTGGGTTCTTACCTGAGTGATGTCTCCCATACTGGGCTCAGCTCTAGAAATTCATTTCTGATGGAAATCTGCAAAAATATAGCCATGCCTGATGAAGTCTGGCATCAGCAAACTCAGTCCTTCAGCTTGTTCATTGTCCTCAGGTAAGTACCTATAGGACAGAGCGGTCTCTGTAGCCCACACCCCCAATGTGTTGCTGGTGTTAATGTTTCTAGTATTTCTCAGTCTAAAGAAGTCTTGTTAAGAATCAGCATTAGACTGTATAGAGCGCTTGACCACCAGCCAAGCCTACTATTTGTTTCTTTCCTGCTGGGTGAAATCTTCCTCCCACCTTCCACCCACTCTCATCTTGGAAGGGTATCATCATTACAAGCTTCACATTAATTAACTCACTTTTGTAGCACACCTGGTTTTCCTTCCAGTATTCACCTCTAGTAAAACGTTTCTCACATGGACTTTCTCTTGCCTTAACCTGACAACAGGAAATCCAGATAAGCACACAGTAACTTGGCATGCTTTAGATCAGCTTTCAACCTCTAAATTCAGCTAGATATCTTTATCTACTGTGTGAATCTCTTCTGGGGACATTAATCTTTTGAACAAAGCCACGGTGCATAAATGTTAAGGACATCTGTACTGACTTAGTCTTGTGTTTGCTTAGCTCGCCCTCTAAAGTGTTCACAGTGCCTGGTCTGCTGCTGATGCATGTGTCAGGCTACCAGGGCAGGATGGCTCCATGCTGGAAAAATCCCAGGCTGCAATCTTCCAGGAACAAGTTGTTGGATGCATATGTATCTTTTCCTAATTATACCTGACTGCTGGCTTGAAACTGCCTTTGTTAAGTGTAAAGCAGAATACAAGCAAGAGACATAGAGCTTGAGTGCTGCTAAACTTTTAGCAGCCTGCAAGATATTTCCTCAAATCAGTGTTGGATGTGTGCTGAAAAGGAAAAATAAGCATCACCACACATTGGGCACTTTAAACACCATGCAGCATCTATTCTGTAGAGTATATATCACTCATGATAAACATACCATTTAATACAAGTTCTAGACGTGATTTACATGATCTCTGACAGGCACCCTTCCTGCCAGGGTTCAAGTTGCTTTTATGGATCTTGACATGAAAATGTAAAGTAATACCATTTAGTATCAAGATCTTGACAAGAGAAAAAAGTATTTGTATGTTTATTATATGTACTGTTATATGTTTATTATATTACTGCTGTAAATTGTTAGTAAAAGCTCTTAAGCTATTTTGTTTTCCTCTACATCACTAGCCATACTAAGATACTGATCCTCTTTTATTTGTTTGTACCCAACAGACAGGAGGAGCCTGAGCTACCTTTGCTGGCAGAATTGAGGTCCAGCAAAGACAATTAGTCAGACATCAGACAGTTCAGGCTCACTGCCCCCTCCTAGGAAGAAACTGCAAGAGCTGGGAGCAGGTGAGTGACCATTTTTCCCTCCATGGCTAGAGAGTGTTGGGTGTGATAGATGAGGTTTTTACTAAGTGTTTATGAACTCAACATGGCAGTCCTAGTCCAGCAGCATTCAATGTGCTTTTCTCCTATTCTTCATTGTATGACACACCCATTACATTCTTGGAAAGGTATAGGATAATGGTAACATACATCTTCTGAAACTTACCAGGTCTAGTTATGGGCTTTTTTTATATCACACTATTGTGTTGCAATGTTTAATTTTTTTCTGAGCTCACAGTGTCATGGGATAAAAATGAAAAACAAAAAATCAAGTCCTACTGATTGAAGTGAAAATTTACTTTGAAGGCTCAAAACAGATATTGTTTTATTTTTGCAAATATTCACTATTTTTAAGACAACCACAGAGATCTTGGCAGGCCAGACATGAACAATTTTGGAGGACTTAGATTTGACAGAATTGTTATTCCTCTTTATACAATGACCTAGGGTACTGGTACCCAAAAATCCTCTTAAAACCCCAGGAAAGCAAACTGTCCTGTAGAAGTGATAACTTAGATAGCAGAAAGAATTAGCATTTTTCCTGATGTTTTTATCTTCCTGACAAGCTCATCAGTCTCATCTACAGAGCAGCACTAAAGCTTTCTTCTAAGGCCTCCTTCATGCTTTCAACCCACTTGTCTGGAATTGGAATTGTCTTTTGACCATATGCTTGAACACAAGAGACTTTTAATTCAAGGCCAAATCACAGTACAAATAATAGATACTAATTGCAAAATAGTCCTTTATGATCAAATATGATATTGACTTGTAAGTTTTATATGACTAATTAAATTTAGGAAACTAAATAAAATCCTGGACTTCATGCAGGTTCACTTACATTCTATCCCTTATGCATGATGCCATTCCATTGCACTGCTTCCTTATCACAGCAATATCTATGATCCAAGATTACATAATTTTCTATATAAAAACTAAATGTTTAGAAGGATACACATGAAAAAATATACTTCTCAGCAGGGACTTTTAATATAATACAGAGACTGTAATCTGGATTATTTCAATACAACTTAGTGTATTATTTACTGACTGTTGAAAATTCTAGAGAAGAAGGACATGATTTGGAAATTGCCAAGGTAAATTATGATATGTCTTTAATCCAGTGACTCATATCCTCTGCTCCCCAAGAGAATATTAAAAATAAAAATCTACCTTTCAGTGTGATGTAATGTAGTGAGATGCAGTGTCTCCACAATCTAGGGGAACCAGTATCTCAAAAACCACCTGAATCCTCACTATAATGTAGTTGGCAGCTGTGTGCAGAGCTCCATGGGAGTACCATTTGTTTGGGCTAGTGATACAAGAGGGATTCAGAAAGTGAGTTCATACACAGCATGAATCCACCCACCAGAACCCTTCTGGAAGGGAGAAACCAAAACAATAAAGCTCACCCATTAGCAGTGGTGTGTGACTAACAGCAACTGTCCTCAGGTAAACAACATTTGCACAATGGAAAAGGAACCAGCCAACAACAACTGCTTTAACTATGCACAAAGCCACTTTGTTTAGTCTTTCTTAATCTCCCAACAATGCTGGGAGGAAGGGCTGTGTACAATGAACTGGCTTATTCAGAACTACAAACTGTATTTGGTACACAGGCTGATAGGAATCTGATGAGAGATACAGAAGGGTTTGGTTGGTTGACACACTGTCATGTTTCAGCTATGTTCTGGCCCAAACTTGGGGTGATTTCATAAAACAGAGACTTAAAGTTTTGTTCATACATACCTTAATATCATGAGACAATTGAGGTTATATCTTATAATAATTCTGCATGACTGTGGTGAATTCATGCCTTTTAAAAAAGTTGGACACTCTTTCTCAAATAAAAACCAAACAAGTAATGGGTAGTGTAGCTGTTGAAAGAAAGGTTATTGCTAATAAAAATAAAATTACTGGGGCCATGTGAGCAAATATGGGAACAAATGCACACCCATATGGAAATGCAGCACTAGAGCTGAAAGCTTATGAAAACACCTGCATCTAAATTTTGACCTCAGACTTTTCTCCTTGTTATATTTCCCTAGGCTTAGCCAAAATCTGCAAATAAACAATCCAATCAAACTGCAGGACTTCTCCAGGAATTCACTGTGTCCATCTGTTTGTGAGTCAGTCACAGGCAGAATCAAGTAAACAATAAATACATGAAGATACAAATAATAAAACTTCACTGGACAAAAAAAAAGAGATCACTTCTCATGCCAGGACTGTGGTGTGTATTCTAAAATATTTTTTACATTTATTCTGGAATAAGGAAAAAAGGCACCAACTCAGCAAGTTTTCTGTGATCTCTTTACAGACACTTCATCATTTATTGTTTATTCCCTTTATATTTCTTCCATGGAGCAAAATTTATGTAAGTGTTCTTTATGCTATTATAATATCCTCCTACTTTGAATGTTTGCAATGAAAAGGGTCCCATGGAGTTTAAAAGAAGATTCTTATTTTGGTCTGAAATGTGACTAGTTATTAGTATTAAAAGAAACATTTATGAGGAGATACAGAAAGAGTTAGGGGGAACTTCTAGGATTGGAATTAAAAGATTAAAGGAAAAAAAATGCTACAATTATGCACGATGTCTCTACAGCGTAGATATATGATTATCTCAGTACCACTGAGGATGGTACAAGGAAAAGTTTAAATTGAAGAAAAGGGGGAAAAGCTTGCTTCTCTATTTGTTCACATTATTAATTTAAGAGTAGTCAGGGTATCATTGCTGTTTTCTCTATGTAGCCACTTTTATCCTGCTGTTCAAACCATTCTCAGGAAGAGCTCTCTTTCTGCAGTTAACCTGCTGCCAGGTTGCTTCTTTTGCCCCATGAACACCCAGAGATATTCTTTATTTTCCAAGAAGTCCCAGCTATTCATGTTATTCAAAGGAAGTTTAGAAGCATAGACAAACTGAAATATTTTATAGTGCATGAGGGCAAAGCAGATAAAGTAGAAGGCAGTACAACTCAATAATTTGATGGTGCTGAGAATGATGGAAGAAAATTGGAAAGGGAGAGTCAAAATTGCTTTTGGATGGATGAATTTTTTGATAGGAGAAGGAAGCCTGGAGTTGTAAGCATTGGACAGGATTAAGGAAGTCAAAGGCCATTTTCAGGATTTTGGGGTGATTTTGTGGAAAAGGGCTGAGAAGTTTTCTTCTCTAAGATGTTTTTAGTGGAGATATCTTCCTCTCCACATCCTCGCAGTCTTTCAGTATCACCTATAGAAACTTCTCTTTCCTGTCACTGCAGAGACACTACACTCCCAGTCTAGTTTTCCTTGAAGATTCCCCAGCCATCCTATCCTCTCAAACATTCTTTCCTCAATTTCTTCATTTTTGCTACCACCCATGCCTCTTCAGGAAGGCTTCCTCTCCTCTGAGAAATCTGTTTCCTGTATCCAGCCACAACATTCAGACCAGGACAAAATTGGTTATCTTCAAATGTGAGATTATTGGGACACAATTATTCAGTGTTGCAGTTGCATCATATTCCAGGTACTTTTAAGTTTTCCCAGCAATAGCCACTGTCCTGCACATCCTGATCCTAGACTCAGGATCTAGGATACTGGTCCTAGGGGGCTCTGAATACACAAGATGACGACTGAGTGTTTAAATTAAGAAAATATGCTCTAGAGTAAACTAGCCCTATGTATATACTTAGTTGCTTCAAAATTGTGTTCAAAGAGCAGTTAATAAATTTGTATCATTACATAACTAGAAAGCTGTGTTGAACGGGTCTCTAAAGGGTCTTTTCTGAGCAAAATCCCGTGTCACAATCATGTCTGCCTTGAAAGAGAGAATAGCAAGCTTTTTTACTACATTCTCAAGCAATCCTGCCCAAATGAGGAGTGGTGATAAGCTTTTCAAGGAATTAAAACGGTAATTTTCTAAAATAAATAGCAGCTCAATGTGCTGACATATGAATGGCTGACTGCATGAATATTGTCATGTATTATACACGAGTAAAGAAGCAATTAAAATGAGCAGATTAAGTGAAAGGCTATTTAGATTTAATTTTTTTCTTTATATCACTATGGACTTAAAGTGAAGGAGGAGAAATTTAGGAAAATATTTCCCAATGGAACTGTATTTAGGTGCTGCAATATGTACTTGGGGAGACTAGAATCTCTCCATCACTGGAAGTATTTAGCCATTGTTTCCCCTTGTTGGCCAAGGAAAGAACAAGATAATCTCTCAATACTCTTTCTAGCCCTGATGTCCACCATAATATGATCACTGCATTAGCAGTAAGCACAACTTGCTGCTACTGGAAAAATGCATCTCTATTTCATATATAGAGCTAGTACAGCTCAGGAGCAGCAGTTTTTAATTTAAATGCTGGTGTTTCATATTCTTATCAGAAATTCAAAGTCAAGACTGATATCATGCAATCTGGAGAAACTTTATGTTCCACAATCCAGCATAATGTTAATAGTTTATTTATCTGAATGTCAATATAATGTCCTTAATTAAAAACACTCAAACCCTTTCAATAGATATATTTTTTTTTTAATAATCAAAAAATGCATTCTGTTTTAAGCTGATAGTTTCCATAATCAAATTTCAGGCATGCTTTACCAGTCAGTGTGGTCCAGGGACCATTCCCAGTGGGCTTTATGCAGCCCTCTAAATTGGAGTTTGAGATGGTTTTTTAGACATAAGACAATTCCATGGCAATAGGTCTCAGTGCCCAGTAAATTAAACTGGCCTGTTATTTTTCCTTGTATAAATGTCACCTCTATCTTGGTACAGTCACAGACTTGGGTTTCAGCTGATGCCTGTAAGTGTAAATATAAAATATCAACACTGAAAAAGCCAAAATATACAATGCAAAAATAGTCATGCTGAGTTTCACTACAACAGCAAGTACAATCATCTCCAAGTAATATGTCTCATCATTTCTCCTACTGTAGTTCAAAATAAAGTCTTCACAGATTTTTATTTTTAAAATTCCATAAATTCCACTCTAGGGAAGTACTACTGTCATGAACAGATTATGAACAGACACCCACAAGCAAACTTCCTAAATTTGCCTTCAGAGAGGAATGTTTTGGCCATCCATACATACCAGCTTTAAAGAACATTATTCAGCATCTTAATAGCTGTTTACATGAACATACATGAACATAAGCATGAATACATGAACATAAGTACCCATTGAAAGTATAAACCAGAGCTGTGGGGAAATGCATTTCAATACCCTGGCTCATGAAGGAAATGTCTGTCCTCACAAGCTGGCTAAATATACCATAGTCTGTAGGAATACTAGACACGGCAGCTGGTGGAGCCAGGACTCATCTGAGGATCTATTGCAATAAGCCAGAGCAATTATCCACAACATGAGAGAGCATTCTTGAAGAGCTGAGCCTGTGAAAGGGATCTTCCTCAGGGGAACAACCTACAGATTGAAAGCTGCATTCCATATAACATTACTGTTCTCCACTTCATAATACAAGAAAAAGAAAGAGAAAAATAAAATAAGAGGGCTATTTCATGACATTGAAAGGTAGTGAAGAGCTATTTAATGGCATTGAAAGGGAATAGGTTCAAAACTGGGGAGTGGAAATGGTCTCTCATAGCTTGCAATAACCTTATCGGACAGGAGCTGCCATGGCAAGCCTACTTAGATTCAGGAGGGAAAGTGACATTCAAAAAACCTTAAAAGTTCTTGCTATTATACTCTATTAACTACAAAAAAGGTATGAAACCATCCGCCTTGAGGTTTACATATATCTGTTTCTAGTCAAGCTCAGGGTTATGAGTTTGACGCTTAACGCTGGGTTAACCCATGTCTGGGCGATGTCTGTAGTTATATTTTCTTCTGAAATATTAATTCCTGGCTTCCATCATGATGTTGGACCAAAGAAATGTTTCTCCAATCCAGAATGGACAAGCTTGATTTCTTGTCAGTAAACATTATTTATAAATCCTGTCACAAATGAAGCAGACAATACATACTCATAGGACAAAGAATTTTGTGACATAGGAAGAAAATATTTTAAATATGCTGTGTATACATATAATTCAGGAAAACATAATTAATTATTATGTTAGACACTGCAGTATATATTCTGGCTTGTACCCTGATAAACTTAATATGTTTCTAATTAAATAAGCTGTGTACCTATAATCAATTTTGAAATATAGGCAAATCTTCAGAGTACATAACAAAAGCCTGTACATCCCTAGGACATCCATCATGAGTTTTGTTTGCTGTAGACAAGACTATCCATGGAAATTCCAATATCACATTAACCTTACATAGTCTGCTTTGATTACCATTATCAAGCATCTTGCAAACTTTCAGCCTAAAACACCACTGTGTAGTTTTGGAGAAGAATAAAACCTTTCTGTGATTCCTCCACTCACAGTGTATGAAAAGCTCCCAATTGCCAACAGAATGAAGAGAAAAGATTATTTCACCATTACCTAGAAGTGAAATATTTATTCCAATTATTTTGCTTTGATGAAAATTTGTGGTTGAAATGCTTGGAAAACAAAAGGCCATTACTACCTTGCACATGACAAAACAGAACGTTATGGCTGGCTGCCTTCTCAGTGTGCCCCAAAGGTTACATTGGACTAGATGTGCATGGAAGAGACAGCAGAAAAGGCAGGGGGGTGTGTCTTAAGTTGTAGATCAAAGCTTCATTCACTAATATATTGGAAATGTCTCCATAGGTGCCCTATATATAAATGGAAAGAGGTTGACAGGAATTTACCTCGGAAGGCTTTTCTTGCATTTGCACCCGAGGTGAGGACTAGTCTCCTGATCAAGAAACAGGCAAGCACAATAAACTCACTTCTCATCCAGTGGGCACAGTCAGAACATGACCTAACATGCAAGGGACAATGTCTTGCAGGTTAGATGGAAGTCTGGCAGACCTGCTCCTTTTGGAAACCTGAGATGCTAATCAGCGAGACTAACAGTTGTACTTTGACTTCAGCTCCTCCTCCTGCACCCTGGCTCCTCTGCCCTTCTCATCCTTCACGTTTCCTTATAGATAAAGAAGTGATTCCAGTATGGAATTACCTTGTTCCCAAAACCCAAGTCTCTTTGGTTACCCTTCTTGGAAAGTATCATTGTTGACATGAAACTGTTCTCTGGTTTGTTCACAGTATTTCTCACTAAAGAACCAGTTGAATCACACCAAACTGGGGCTGACAAGCAAGTTAGCATGGAAAAGACAATCACTGAAATAGAACCTTAGATGAATGTAGGAACAAGGTAGCTTGAAGCCACAGATGTGGGGATTTACTTAACCAATATATTTTCTTTGCTAAGTCTTGCATGCAATTCAGCCACAAGGATAATTTGAAGTAAGCTTGCATTTCCCACTTCCTAAACTTAAATTTTGGTGTGCAATTCCTATCAGCCTGATTGTGCCTTAATATAACTGAAAGAGGACTGAGGAAATTTGGGTTTATTCTCCCATTGTTCCAAAATGGTTTTCAGTGAGTCCTCAGCACATTACAGTACCTTGTTAGGACAGTGGGAACTTCTATAAACTTAACATTATCTTGAGAGAGGGTGAAATAGAGTACAATGAGAGAATGAAAAAGAGAAAAGAAGCCCAGCAGTGGCTGCCAGCCACAGTCAATGGTAAAGCAGACTCTTAGAAGAACCACATATAATAAAGAAAAAATAAAGAAACTTGATTCTACATTGTGTTTTTTTCTCTTATATTTTTAAACTCTCCCTCTCTGCCCCCCCCTCCTTTTGCTCTCCACAAAACAGGATGTAGGAAAGGATAGTTCAGAGAACCCTGTTGTTTAAGAATATGCATCCTAGGGATAGAAGGGAAAGAAGAATATGCAAAACCCTTCAAATTATTTATACCTTTGCAAAATCAGATCTAAATGTACTACCACATTTTTTTAAAATTATAATCTCCTTTACAACACAATTCCTTTAATTGAAATACAGATTAAAATAGTTTTGTATCAGATGGGATCCTAAAAAAGATACAATTTGTAGGTATTTTCTAAATATTCAGAAACTGAAAAAATTCCTTCAAATATTTAAATGCACAGTATTTAAATAAAAACACCCTAAAAAGTACTTGTGCTATCATAAAATAAGCTCAGTGTGCATACCTGAGAATACCAAAAGGCATAATACATCAAAGGAGAATAATTCCCTGTTGTGTTATAAACACAAATCAGGGGGAATATAAAACCTATGTAATGTCACAGTTTTATATTGAAACATAAATGTTAGTACCAGGATAGATTTTGCTTTCAATATACAGATCTGTGCTTCATTGCCCCTGGGTGAGCTCATTACATGCCAGGTCGACTCTGGTTTGGTTTGCTATGGATTTCAGCAAGCAGCTTTCTAACTGTATGAGGGTAATGATGTGTGCAGCTTGCTCTGGCATGAAATCTTTCAATAGTAGAAATTTCCTGGGTTGATAAAGACTGTAGCCCTCCCCAGGAAAATTGTGTGCTTGCTCAGCCTGCATGTCTTCCACTGGTAGAAAAATTTTCACAAAGCATAAAATTCTAGATGCTGTGATGTGCGTTACAGTTTGGAACAGGAAGAAAGTGTATTAGCCCAAACTGATTGAAGTGAGAAATCCAAACTGAATCTCCTGTTTAGAATTTGAATTTTAAAAGTTTTATCTTGATATAAGTCAAGTATACTATTATATTTGCAACTGCACAGCACATAATAATAAGGAATGTGAAATAGTAATACCTACTAGATTTGGATTCTGAAGTATTAAAGCTGACTTTCACCCTCTTTAGGAGAGATCAAAAATGCAGCAATAGCACAAAATTATTTATTAATTATCCCCAAGGATTTGATAATGTGCATGTGTTACAAGTATTAAGATCCCTTTAGATTCTAATCATCCACAATACTGAAAGACCACTATGCAGTCTTTTTCTTCTAGAAAAAAGTACCTGGCTGGAAGATGAATGGTCTAATTTTGTCCTACATGAAATTTCTCTTCTGGGCTTATGTGGATATCAACTTGGCATATAGATTCCTCTCCCACAGGTTGTCAGGGTAGAAGGAAGGACAGGAAAAAAGACATGAGATGAGAAGCATTCAACTTTACTCCATCTGAAATAAATGGGACATTCCCAAAGTGATATGTAATATGCATAACAAGGAAATAAGTATTCTTATACTTAAAAAAAAAAAAAAAAGGGAATTGGCCTTTCCCACATTTGTTATTGTTTCATGATTCTTCAGACTGAGGGGGAAGGATAACAGCAAAAGCAAAGGCAATGGGAAGCAGAAAAAAAAAAAAGAAGGAAAAAGAAAAAAGAAAAGAGAAAAAAGAAAAGAAAGAAAAAAGAAAAAAGAAGAATTAGAATTAGAATTAGAATTCTTTCAGTTGTTTCTGGCAGGGGGGCAGAGCCTGTTCCAGTAAAGACCAAGGAAATTAAACCAGGTGATGAAGAGAGGAGACCTTGCTGCACTGCACATCCCTCTGTGAGTGTGCTTTGTGTCCGAGGATGTTTAGCCCCACCTTGGGGGAAGCCAGGGCTCTCCCTTCACAAGAGGGCTCTGGAAAAGGTGGGGGGAAAGGTTCTGAGTATGGATTTGGAGCAAGAAGTCTGCACATTCACCAGGGTCTGCCTCAGCAAACTTCAGCATGCCAGAAAGAGCTAAGCTTGCTCGGCTGCAGGTGGATGCTGACAAAAGCTGCAAAAGGGGTGGTGGTGACAAGTTACAGTGAATCTTCCCCTATAAATTTAATCCTCTGTAATGGACACTGCTGGAAAACTCATTTATAGCTGCTTGGGCAACAGTAGCTGAAAACAGATAGGGAGCAAAAGGTGTTAACAGCTCTGAAAAGGAGTAGGCTGGGAAAACAAATGCCCAGCAGGTAGCAAAACAAATCTGTATTGATGCTCAATAGTCATCTGCTGAGAATGAATGCAGCATTCTAGAATTAGCAAAATAATCAAACTATGTTGAAGGGTAGCAAAGGGACATCCAAGTTCATGTGATTCACTTCCTTCCAAATCAATCAATTTGGTTTAAATTTAAGCATTTTCCCAGTCATCACAGTTTCAGAGTATTTCAGAGTTGGAGAGGTTTTTGACTGTTATGTAACCAGCATATGCAGTATAGGAATGCACTGAGATGTTTTCCTTTGTTTTTAATGGCAAAATTCGTAAGTTTTCATAGATTTTTTTAGAATCAAGATTTTTTCAAGGCAACACCACTGCTCCGTACACCCTTAAAAGGGGGAAGGGGGGGGTCTGTCGTTGATACTGACATTTTGAAGTCCAAAGGAAAACTAAAGAATTACTGTAAGTTAAAGCAAACACAGTGTGGAGAAAGCCTGTTGCTACTCTCCAAACTGAGTGGTAAACACATCAAAAATCTGAATTGCCTCTAAACCTGCTGTCTGGGGTTGCTTTCCCTCTCTACTAAGAGTCGTTCACATTTCTGGTCTGAAGATATTTTCTACCATTTGGCTCTCATTATGTGAATCTCTGTTAGACATAATAACAGCCTATTATTAGAAGTTTATTCTACAAGGTAAATACTAGAAGGATAATCGTGTAAGCCTCCAACCTACTTTTCAGTGTACTAATCCCTCTGAGTTTCCCTAGCTTTTCTAAATAGCATGTCTTTTCTGCAGCTCAAATAATTCCTAAATACTGTCCCAAAGCCATCATACTTCTGAAAAAAATATAGAGATTCTTACAAGCCAGTATTCCAGAGGTAGTTGAACATTATTTACAGAGTTAAATAATGTTTTCTATTCTGAGTTGTCTCTATTTCTGTGTCCAAATATTACAATCATCTTCTAGAATGAAAAGTGGTCTCTGCCCTGCCAGAACATAGTCTCTACCTAACAGAAAAACTAATTTTTAGAACCACTTCTTTACCAGTGAAAGACCAAAATACTATTAAAATTACATTGTCTTTATTCCAGAGAGTTCATATTTGTCTCCATTAAAATTAGAGATGGCAGATACTCAGAATTTCTTCTTGTTATGGGTATTATTTTGTTCTGTTTTTCCATTTTCAATTTTTGGGTTTTTTAATATTAATTTAAATGTAAAATATCAGCTGCTCATAATAAAAATGCATAAACTGTACCACACCAGGTCATATTACATTGGTATCACATATACTCTAATGACACAATTATTGTAGGATACTATTTATACATAATGTCTCAATATATCAAATTATTTAATTACCAGAAAACAAGACATTTATATTAGTAAATAAAAATTTAAACCTGTCATTTTCAGTGGAAATGCATTTTAACCTGTCCTGTGGACTGTTACAGGTTTACCAATGGAATCTAAGTAATGACATGAGTTAACAGAGATTTTGTGATTCCTTAAACCTTGTTTTTCTAAACTGAGAATATAAGCCTGGATGGATGACAGAATTGCTGTACATGCATACTGCTTTAGCTGAAAATTTCACAGAATGGTTGTTGCAAACAGAGGACATAACTGACCCAGCAATTTTGCTGTCTATGTTGGTGAAGGGTGAGATTTTCATAGCACAGTAGAATAAGTACAGAGGTTCTGGTGAATTTATGCCAACTTCGTATTGCATCCTTCACTTTAGTCTTACTCATGGGCAAAGCTAGGAAATTGTCTTCACACAGAGAAGTAAAATGTTGCTTGCTCTAAAGAGCTAGAATTCTACCTGCTGGCAATTTTATCAGGATATTAGACAACCCAAACCACGCTGTTGGATAGGAGATAGTGCACCACTATGCTATGCATCTTTGCTAAGGACTGTCTGAGAGCAAGTAGAAAATATGCCAACTGAGCCAGTGCACCTGTTTTCAGGTTTATTACATTTAGCACAGGGGAAAGCAAGAGAAAATTCATAATAAAACAAGATCAAGCTTTATCTTTTAATGGGCTTTGCTGAAATGAGGGCTAAACACAACTCCCTAGTCTTTTCTCATGGGCAGTGAAAGCACAGGTCAGATGACACTGAGGAAAATAAAGGGCAATGAAAACTCATATTAAGATGTCAAAGGCAATGAAAATGCAAAATATTTAGTTAATTAATTATGACATTATAAACTTGTAAAGAGCCTTACGGTTTGGCACTCTAATAGAGCTGATGAGCATGTTATACCTACCCTGCACAATATTCTTAGAATGGAACAAGAACTTTTGAGTATGTTGTTAATTTCTTTTAAAAATAACTTTTTTCTTTTCACCTGAGCTAAAGCAAAATCCTTTATTTAAATGAAAGGTTGTTTACTTTTGCTTTCCTCACCTCAATTCACTGTCCTGTACTTTCAAAGTTGAAACAGATGAATCATCTAATGAATTAATCCATAAATATAATTGCATTTGTCTCATCTTAACAAATTATGGTTTCATGGTTGCAATTTTGTTAAAGATTTCCATAAATCAAATATTTAACAGTAATATTTTTAAACTATTTATAAAAATATTTTTATTTACAAAGCAAATTCTGAAACAAATTCACGTTTTCTGATAATCATTTCCATGAGTTGTGAATCCACATTTTTCAAGAGGACTTTGGAATTCAAAGATTCCAGGGAGTATTTGGGTTAGAGAGAGAATGAGGTAAGAAGTGTTTGAAATTTCTGTGCTTTTGTCAGTTCATTGGTTCAGCTCTAGAGTACAGCCATATACAGCTTTAGCTAGTATTTTCCAATTTTGGCAGCAAGTTTTCCTTATTTTCAAAATAGGTAAAGCATTCAAAAGAAGGTCATCTGTCACCCAGTTGGAGAAAAAATTCGAGATTTCAAGTGAGATTGCCCATGGACCAAATATCAAAAGAGGAATCTGAGGAAGGCTGAAGCTAAAACCCATCACAGCTTTGAGCAAGGACTAGGAGTGGATGAGAAGGGAGAGAGGGCAAGCTGCCACTGAGCTGTGCAGACCTAGAGGTGGAAGACAGCGTGCTTTCTCAGCTCAGTAGATCCCCAGCACCCTACAGATACCCTGACCTCTCAATATAGGAGTCACTTGGCACACCAGCTTCTTTGAGGCCTGGAAGAAATTAAAGGACAGCTCACCTTACTCTAGCAAACTTGGCACTTGTACTTGTTTCTCTCTGCACTGCCTCCCTCTCCATCAGCTTTTTGGTTGATTTTGGTTTTAAAGACATGCACAAATCAGAAAATTGTGCAAAATTCAAATTGCTGTTAAAGAAAAGTCATCCATTACACAGGTAAATACAGTCATCTCTTCTTCCAGTCTGACACCCAGTTTCTGTTTTCAGTAATGCTCAATATCCAGAGCTCTATTTTTTATATATATGATATAAGAGAGAACTTTGTTTAGTTTGTCTTCCCACTATTTTTAACCTAATGATAGTTCAAATTAACTGGATTTACTATTCTTTAAAATACTCACACATACCAAAATCTCCCACAGAAAATCTCCCATACAAAATTAAAGGCTGACAGTTCGATTGCCCTTAGTCTCTTAGCCATTCTGTATGGGAATAATAACTCGTCTTTGTCCAGCTTTCAAAAAAACCAAAGAATTCTAAAGGAACAATGCTTGGTGACCATCAGTTACAGTAAGTGTATTTACATCAGCTCCTTCTTCTAAAGTATATTCTGACTGAGAAACTCCATATGGTGGAAAACAAAACGAGCACAATGAAAACCAGTGTTATGCAATAGCTATTAAAAATCAGATGAGTCACCACAGAGAAAGTTGTCAGGCCTGAAAGAAGGCAAAAACCAGCTAGCTTCACTATAGCAAACTCCTGACATGTGAACGAATGTTTGTTATTTTGGAATGCTATTCTTAATCATGGACTTGGCATTTGCCAAATTAACATTATAAAGACAGATCAAACTTCAATCTACTTTTTAAGTATTTTTAGGGGGACAATTTCATATGCAGAGCTCCATTTAAATGTTGAAACAGTAAGAGCATAAGGAGAAATGTGTACTTAGATATTAAATATAGCATTCACTGGGAAAGGCAAGATGAACAGGATTACTGTCTTCAGGATCAGTCTTGTGGGGTATGTTAATTCTCACAAAGCAAATTACTACTGGACTAAAGGATTTTTTCTTCTGGAGTTACTATAAATAAGAGTTGCTATAACAGAGTCAGATTATACCAAAGCTAGGCCATATGTCTAAAACTGGATTGAACACATTAATATAATTTTACAGTCAGCTTTGTTTCTCAAGAAAGGCTCATATCTTTCTAGAATTTGGAATGGTTTATCTCTAGGTTAACCTTAAGAAGCCCCTGAGGTGGAAACCTTAAGCATCACCTTTTGGGGGTACAAGGCATTGTTCATCTTATGCTCCTCCCAAGACCAGGGGAGGAAAAGGAAGTAGGGTAGGGAGAAACAAGAGGGAAAACAAACACTTTGTGTTGGTTAAATTGCAGGGTGAAGGAGAGATAACATCTCCATCCTTCCCTACTCAACTAAAGGAATTGTTTTAGATTCAGAATACTGAGTTTCTGAGAACTCTGCAAATAGCAATATACTGTACATAGTGCATAAATTGCACACAGGGCTTACTTCTTTTGGGCTTCTGTGAACTTTCTTGGACTTTGTAAGGAGGCAGCAAAATACATGTGTTTGACTCAGAGCTTACCTACACAGGAAAATGAAGAGTAGTGCTGAGCATCCACATGAAGAGCTGTTCTGGGAAAGAATTGTGGCTCCTGTCAATTTCCCCAGGCAAATAAAATCTTTTGACTGTTAATATTGATTTTGAACAGCAGCCAGTGAGAGCGCTATGAGAACAATACAGTTAAATGACAAATTGGGCTTTCTGCCCCTCCCCCTTAGAAGCAAAATTAAAATGCCAAATACAAGTCAAAACAGTGCATAGGTATCTGTACAGCTGCATTTTGCTGCATCAGAAAGAGGAATACAAGTGTGCCAGAAATGGTCAGAAGCAGTTTATTCATAATATTCCAGATCTTACACTCTCTCTCAGATCTTGATCAATCCTGGAAGTACAATATTAAATAAAAAGTCGTCATGCCCTGTTATCCTTTGAACAAGACAGTAAAATTGAGATTGCTATTAAAAGACTTAAATTATAAAATATCTCCTTGAAAACACATTTTCTCTAACTGATGGTCACCAAGGACCTTGTGGGTCCTTATATTGCATGATTTTCATTTCTTCTGCCACTCGTCATTACCCTTTGCACCTTATTTGTTCTAGCCAATTTAATTCATTGATGTTGGTTGCAAAGGCTATAAAACTCTATGTGATTCTCGGTGAGTTTGAGTCAGCCTCATATATAAGTAAGTGTAGACCAGCAGACTGTCAGACATGCAAGCTTCTCTGCCCTTTTGAAGCTGTTAGACATGAATTGAAAAAGAAAGCGGCCAGAAGACTTTAAAAAAAAATCTCAGTATGGACTTTTACCCTTGAAATGCAAGAAAGCATGCTATGACTTCTATGAGTAAAAAGATGTGATAAAAAAAATTTAATTCAAAGGAGTATAAACTTTCAGTTCATTGAATATCCTCTTAAGATGTGAGCAGATCAGAACTTTTGTAAAGGACTTGCTATTATTTTAACCTCTCTGTTACAGCACTCACTAAACACCTGACATATCTACAGTAGCTCCACTACAAGCCTGAAAACTGCCAAAACTACTCTGTTTTCAAGATTTCCATAGGTATCTGAACCTCAGCCAAGGATCATTGCTTAGTTGAAGCTTGCCAAATTCTCAAGCAGACTGAGAACTTATTTCAAGTGAGCCCCGAACCAAACATCTTTGTATTTGAACCTCAGAGTTTCAAAGTGAAGTCATTAAAACGCTCATGAAGTTCCACAAAGTAGAAGTGCAGCTCTTCATCTCCTAGACTGCCTTTGGGCAGGAGTAGGAGGCACCACTACCCCTCATCTCCTGCTGACACTGAATCTGTTGCCTCATTTGTGATGGGAACCCGAGAGCTCAAGGCCAAGAGCCAGGAAGTACAAACCCCTCCTTCATATAAAGTGAGAGGAAGCGTCTGTGTTAATTCCCCAGTCAAATCACACATCTGAGTCTTTCAGGGTTGCATCGTTAGACTCATAGAGATAATTCTGTTATGGTGAGATTGATGGATTACTTATTCCAAGTAACTTTATTATAATGTACTGATTAATCAATCTTAAAAACAGACATTAGAAAGAGCAGCTAAGCTTATGTATTAGGATATCTTCATTTGCTACAAATAAATATTTAGACCCAGATGTAGTCAAAGGAGGAATAAGTAAGGGAAACGCACCTTCTGAGAAATAGGTCAAAGGCCAAACTATTTCTTAATTAAGTCTAACTGATAAGACACTGGAAAGTGATTCATTCAGCCAAAAGAGGAGAAATCTACACTACGCCAAAGCTCTAATTTTCCCCTAAACTTTGCAGACAACACCTTCAGTTTAACTCGACTGAGTGAAATATAGTACAGTAACAAGAAAGAGTCATGACTGGAGTCTACCAGGTTCTGACCAGTGAATGGCAAAGTAAATTTGAGTAGTTACCTAGGTATGAATTGCACCCCAAAGGCCTACACAGACCACGTTCCTGTCTCTGACAGAGGCCAGTAGATAAGGTAAAATGTCTAAAGAGCATCAGAAGAGGATAAGCAAAGCATCATATGCCCCTGAATTACTCTTCTAGTTTCAAGGAGTTGTATCTTCAAAAGGATTACTCTTCCATTCATTTGCTCACTTATTTCACTATTCTTGCTGTCTAGTTTAAAACTCCATGGAGGAGATACTTGGTTTTTTGAGGCTTGAAATACATTCAAAAAAGTCTGAGAAAACACAGAGCTGACAACAAACACCAGTTAAGGAGGCTGAAGCTGTTTATCCTGCAAGCCAGAGAGAAAGGGGAAACCAGCATACATTAAAGAAAGGATTTTGCTTCCTTGCCTTTTAGCTCTTCTCTTAACTTCTGGGCTTTTTACCTTATCTTTGTGCCACCCTGAAGGACCAGAAGCATTCCCAGCAGTATCCAAAGTTCAAAAAAAGAGCCCATCTATCTTGCATGTTCTTAGGAACCAGTCAACCATTACATTTCATTAATCTTAATTATAGCAGCTGGTTATTGCAAGGCTACAAAGAGGGGTTTAAGGATTTAAGCTTGTTTATTTCTACAGAAGACTGAAGGAAGATGTGCTAACAATCACAAAACATGCAATGAGGTACTACAGAGAAATAATGTATATTTTGCCTCTGTGTTGTGTAGGAATAGAAATACTGAGTCTAATTTTCAGCATTTCCCAGTGGCAGTGAAATCTCTGGAGTACAATGTCCTAGGAAGCTGTGGAGTCCACATTACTCAGCATCTTTAAGAACACATAAAATGGACATTTTTCATAAGTAACCCAGGTACTGACTTAGGACATGGGGTTTGGACCAGCTGACTTCTTGAAGTCTGGTGATTTCTGTGATTGGATGGTCTTCTGTCATGGTAGTCACACCCATACCTTTGGTTTTGCTCAAAACCTTTCTGAAATACGGTTTTAAAAATAAGTTGCGTTTGTGTGGCATCACAAGGAAGCCAGAATATTTCCTGTCTCTCTTTCTATAGCTTCACTCTGCTACTTGGATATGCACATTTTTCATGTTCTATATGGAAATGTGAAAAGAAGAATCAAGCTATAGTCCAAAACAAATTACAGACTCTTTTACTTCTGCGTGTTTCTTCTTCTATGTATGAGGGCTGATGCACTTGTTCGTGTCTCCTTTGCTCTCATATTCTGAACTCTGAGTCTCTGGAACAGACCGTACATTTTCCACCACTGGGTTTCCTTCTCTCCCATCTATTTAAAAGGTTTTCAGTACCATGGATTATTTATTAATTATTCACCAAAGGAAAAGCCATTTACATTGCATTCACAAACATGACCAGTAAAAAAGAGCAAAACCATACTGTTTAAATAGTATTTGTTTAGATCATAACTAAACTATACTGCCTCTTTCCAGTCGGGTATTCAAATAAAAAACAAGCTATAATAATAATCACACTTAAACCATTGATTAAGGAATTCCTCTCTAACAGATGCATAAGTTAAACCTGCTGGTGGTCTTAAAAGCCTGAAGTCACTTCTGTCTCACATGTGTGCTCTGTTTTGCAGCTGGAGAGAAGCCAGCTATAAATATCTTGGCTCATACATGAAAGACAACTTCCAGTTTCCCTAGCTGTAGGGCCATTACTTTTGATTTATGAGTACTAGTGCAACTGCTATCATTCCATCGGACTACAAGTAAGTCTGAAAAGCTGCATGAATCAGTATAACAATGAAAGGTCATCCTGAGATTACAAAATTAATGATTTCCTGTTTCCTACTTATTAGGCTGTGAATTGAAAAGTGTCAGTCCTCTGCTGAAAAACAAGTAGCACTATTACATACGACACACTGCAATTGTTTTACTTAGAGTATCCAAGCACTAAAATTTTTCTTAAATTAATTAAAAAAAGCACAAATAATATCAAAAGTTCCATCTGAAAAATCAAGATAGTTAATAAAATAGTTCATCAATTGCAAATGAACAGGAGAATGGACAGGGCAATCAATGGCTCTTATTCACAGTAAATTCCAATGCCTGCAACATGTAACTGAATTAAAGCATCAAGGTTTGTGGTAAAAAAAGAAAAAAGATATTGTGATGCCAGAGCAACATTTGAGATATCAACAATTTGTATAGCAAATATCTATAAATAATTTTCAGCATACTGAAAATATACATTCACTATGCATAATATACTGGTTTCTTCAGCTGCACAACTTCTATCATCTTCACTCTGGGAGAAGTAAATGATCACTGAAAAAGGAATACTGAAGAATAATACTATTGACATCAGAAGGCTAATTAATAGTAACCTATTCATGGCTTTGATTTTCCTGAGGGAGCAGAATAATTTTTGCTGCCCAGAAGTGCAAAGAGAGTAATTCCATATCATGAACTGGCAGAAAAAAAAATCATTATATTGTGCAGAGGGTCCTATGCCACAAAAACTGTTTCCTTCTCACTGGAGATGCAGGCAGTGCAATGAGACAGTGTCATGTGCACTGGCATGGTGGCTGGGGAATCTCTGCAGGGATCCTTGTTCATCCCATCTGTGAGAGGATATATAGAGGATATATGGCTATGGATCCAAAGGCTGCACAGAGTGGTTTCTGTAAATATCTCTTCCTGAGCACCTAAGTCAGCTTTATTTATAACTGCAATACTGTAAAATACTGATAATTTGTCCGACCCTGGGGAGAGGGTCAGTCCAGAGGGTTATCCAGAATCACAAATTCTTTGTTCCAGGGCTTTCATGAAAGCAATCAGTTTGGCATTATGTCTCTTTGAGACACTTGAGTCAAGTGTAAAACCACTGGTATCTCTGTGTAAACATGTGTTTTAAGATAAGGATAGGGTGCTGTTCAAACGCCAGTTTCACCTGAACTTACCTAAAGAAAAATCATACCAAACACCTACATGAGAAATATCTGGTCTCACTGACTCCTTTAAGGAGATAAACATTTTTGGATCAGTCAGGAATTTACAAATATGTTATCTAAGTATTTTTGCTATTTCCTGGGCTGCTGTGATTTTAATGCAAACATGCAAGACAGAGTGAAGTCAGAAAACTTGGTGTTGAGTTCAGCCCATCATGTACTGCCTAAAGCTGATTTTTAATAGCTAAATGATATCCACTGCAAATACTGCTTTATTAAACAAAAATAGCAGCATGCCACTAAAGTCTACCACATAAATGAGCTGGTCACATGGACTGGAGGGTGTGTGGCCTTGACTGGAATAACACATTGACAAACTCACCAGCTGTTCATACAAGTGTAATGTCACATACATTTGCAGTCAAACAGAGAAGAGATGCATGTACACAGGAGTCTGCATTCCTGCTTCCAAAACCATAGGTGAACTGCAAATTTAAACTCTGCTGTGCACCAAAGCTAAATAATAGCTACTTCCACCTAAAGGTTGCACTAGTTTCAATCCATATATCAGAGAGGTATTTTAATTTCAAAGTATTTTTCAACATTACAAAGGTGAAGATATGTGAATTTACATACACACACATATGCACACACACACATATATATACACACACATAGATTTTCTACAGTTTGAAAATTGGTGTTCTCATCATGGGGATTTAAATTTATTTTTTGAACAGTGATTCATTTCACTGTTGTCATAAAAATAACAATTGCCAGAAATAACACATTTTAACTAAGTCTCTTGAAATAGCGGCTTCCTATGAAGGAAACTGAAGGTTACTTTTAGCCAGTATAATCATTATATTTCAGTCTTCTAGACAATAACTAGAGCACTATCTGTCTCATATAATGGAATATTTCTGACAGATCCAGGAAAGATAATGGTACTAGTAGTCAGATAACATCAGAGTCATTTATCCAACATTATTTCATTCATCTTCCACCCCATCACTACAAATAGAGTGAGAAAATGTCTGTGCTATATAAAGATTTCTAAAACAAGAAAATTTGCTTACTGTATCTTCATTACTTGTGCAAAAATAAATCTCCTTGATTTATCATTCCAGCAATTTACCATGAATGACTTGTCACAATCTTTAAGATCCTTTTAAAATTTGGCATCTCTTCTAGGCTACAGAAGGGAAAATGCCTGGGGACTCTGAAAGTTAAAAATCTTTTTATTAACTGAAATCATGGCTTAAAATATCTTGATTGAAAGAAAAGAGTCCAGTTGAAGATATCAAAAGATCATCTTTATGGAGAAAACAAATCTATAGCACTGAATTACATTGGCAGCAAATGTGTTTCACAACTGAACTTAGGTGGGGTTTTTCCTTCTTTGCTTTTTTTTTTAGGTTTTGCCTTTTTTTTTTTTTTTAAGTGAAGTACTTTGCAAGTCTAATGTAGAAGATGGCACTGTATAGTATGGGCAGCACCATCATGCTTTTCAGTGCCAAGCTGCAAGGTTAGAATTACAGAAATGTTCCAGTACGATTTAAAAGGAGTGTATTATCACTGAAGTACAACCCTTTAAATCCATGACACTGAATATGTTGGCAGTAAATTTACACTACAATTGCATTCCTTTTTCAGACAGGATTCTCCACATTTCTGTTCTTGAGAGAAGAGACACGTAGGAAAATTTTTAAAAATTATATTGCTGAAGATAGTTTTTTTCCAGCTGGAACCACTGGAGAGATCTCACATAGTTTGGTTTCTTATTTTAAAAATGCTCAAGTTAATTACTAGCCTGCTATAATTTTCTCATGAGCATGAGCATACTGCCAAGAAGTGTAATGACAGCTCTGCAACAACAAAATTTAGGACTGAATTTGTGCACTGAATTATGATTAGAGTTGCTACTACTGGGTTTCATGAGACTTAACATGCATCTACACTTTATAAATATATATTGCTGAGCCTAGGCTATGTAATAAGATGCAGACAGCAAGGTAGATGCATACTTCAAGAAAAAGCACTGAGGTTCCTGCAGAGGAGAGAAGCAGCACTTGGCACATGGCTTTTCCTTCCTTGTCACAGCTATTCCCTAGTGTTTACAAACAAGACTTATTTTTTGTTTGGTATTTGAATGTTCTCCACAATTCAGGAGCCAAAACTTGTCTCTTTCTTTTCAGCACCTGATCTCCAACTTGAAACACAGTTACAAAAATGTTAAATACTTTGGGATAGTTCTGGCTTTTCAAAACATCAGCTGAGCAAGAACTCTGTAAGAGTTGCAGAGAAAGAAGCCCATGGCATCTCCTCTGCTACATTCTTGCAGTCTCGCTACTTTGAGACTCACTCAGGTAGGGGTGTGGAGGTTTATTCCACTCATGTCAGTACATTATTTGAAACACAGGTAAGACATTGATAATTTCCTGTTCTTTTCAGCTCAAAATTGAGAACATTCTGATTTTTTGGTTCTAACGCCCATGCACTGAAGTATTTGTCACTGAAGAATTTTACAAACAAAAAATTTTCTAAACTCTAAGGATCTAGGTAAGCGATTATTTTACAATTGGCAGAAGTGAATAAAACATTAAAACTTTGAGCTAATATATCCATATTATATATCCAAATTCAGGAACTATAAATTCAAATCAGTTAGTGACTTGAAGTCTGTGTGATTAATCCAAAAAGTATTCACTCTTTAATGATGATATGTGGATGAGAGCAGAAAAATCTTTTGCCCAGGTAAAGTGTTATTCATTCACCAAAATATTATGTGGTTGACCACAAATAATGTGAGGAGTAACTGCAAAAAGGAAAGCAGGCTCATATACAGGCTGCATCATAGAAAGAAAAGATGCATCACCATGACTTATCATATTAAAACTCCAATATGGGAAAAAGGTAATTTTCAATATTACAATGAAAATGTTTCTAAACTTACTCCTAAAATAAGTCTACATCCAGAAAGATGCATCATAAGAAATTCAAAGGTTTCTCTAGTATATACAGTACTTCCTGGTACATAGCTGGGAGAGGCAATCTTCACAATGCAACCATCCCAGAAGTAGCAATAGTTTAAATTAAATAAAGGGTGCTTAAAACTAATTAACTGACAAACCCAGAGAAACTTGAAAAGTACATGATGAAGGCTGCCAAACTCCAAGTACAGGGATGCAGACAACATAAAACATGGGCAAATTATGGTTTACCAGTGCAAGGCTTCCTGAAATTTGGAACTGTAAAATGCAACTCTTCCCAGGAGTCAGGATGTATGCAGGCTCTGAGGATATAAAGTTCATCTACTACTGCTGATAAAATGTTTTTTAAGATTTAATTGCAATTAATAATGATTGACAGAGCGGTAAACATGAACTATTTAATTAGCTTGTCTCTTTCCAATTACTTACTTAAATGCACTGTGGTTTACTCTGTGATTAGAAAGACACTAGCAAGTATTCAACAGAAGTAAACCAATAAAATTCAATTTGTAATGAGGTTTACTCTTTCTCAGTGTAAGGCTTAGAACCATCATCACATCATCAACATTTTCCTACGTTTTACCAATTAATCGAAGTTTAGCTCCATTTCTTCCCCTGAGCTGGCTGGCACAACACCTTCAATTGGCAGATGAAAGATGTTATCTGCATTTTATTGTATTCCTGAGCCCTCCAAGTTTATCCCTGCCAGTGCTGGATTTGCTGCTTGCACTTACCTCTTTGCTTTCCCCACCTTGCTGGGAATCATCACAGTGCAATGCCCTTTCCCTGAAACCTTCCAACCTGCAGACCCAGCTTAGTCTGAGCCAGGTCTTTTCTACAGTAGTCAGTATGTTTCTCAGTATGTTTCTTTATGCAATAATAAAGGCTACTTTAAAAACAACACTTTTTTAGAAAGAACTAAATATTAGAGGAAAAGGAGGTAAACAGTTTATGCACATCCTGGTGTTTTTGAAGATGACCTAAGTCCACCTTCTTCTGATACTTGAGGCAGTTTCTTTGTACCTGTTTGATATATCACAAGTGAAGCGTATTTCTGTAGAAAAATCCTTTTTATGTCTTACCAGAGGTTTTGTTTGCTGTTTTGCTCTAGTTTTGCCTTTACTCTGCCCTATGTCTTGGCTTTGACTCTTTTGGGACAAAAAACAATCCCACAGACTGCAAAAATCATCCCAGATAAAAAGCTCTGTTATTACTATAAAACAATTCTTACTTGTTTGCTGGTTTATTTTAAACCTTCATTTGTTCTTGTTTTCAGTGTTTCTAGACAACTATTTCCTGAGCTCACTCACTGTGTTCACATATGAACTTCATGACAATCAGGCTTGTTTCCTCAAGTTGCTCCACAGCACCTCCAGATCCACCATAGATATTTTAGTCACTACAGGTTTTTTTTTCTGTATATGTTTAGAGGTATATCTGGTACATTTGGCCCAGAAGTTCAAACTTCTGCATCAAACCACAAAAAGAAATTTACCAAACCCTTCCAGAACTCTAGAGGGCCAGATGCCCAGTCAGATGCCGAAAGACTGATAGATCATTTTCCAAAACAAAATTACTATCTACAGTAGTAAGACTACAATATGTGTTATAGCCACAATTGAAAATAAAACATCATTTAATTCTTAAAGAAGTTGTAGTAGCAAAAGTAAGATCAACAGTCTATACTAGAAAAAAATTGTAGTAGGAAAGGTAAGATCCATTCTAGATTAATGGCTCTTCCTGTTTCAGCAGCCAAAGCCCCTAAAAATTCCATTTTTTTCTACATGCTTTGGCTCATTAGCAGGTAAATGCAACAGATTAATCTTGTTTCCTTCACACTCCTAAATAATAAGCTTTGACAATGTGATAACATAATCTTCTACTCAGCATTAATACCGAAAGAAGAAATTAGGGAAACCTCATTTGGGGCACTTCGAAAGGAATTTTAAAAAAATGGTAGAGAAACTTGATTGCTTTGTTAAACCCCTGCAGGACCCATCATGTGGAATTCTGATCACATTTAAACTATCAAAAACTTGGAAACACTGACAACATTAAAATAGTCCCCTAAACATCTCCTGTTTCACAGATTTCCTTAGCCATGGGGACCCAGGTTGGTCTGAGGTGCCCTCCCTCTCTAGACACTCAAAGCTTTGTGACCATGCAGGCAAGAAACAGATACTGCCCAGACCAAAGGACAGCAAGAGCAGGCATGACTCTGGAGTATGATTAGAACACTAAACTGTGTGGAAGAAGCATTTATTGATCCCAAAGAATTATTTATGACTATTAGTCAACAGCTATTCCACATAAATGAAACAAGAAGGCTCCAAAGGAAGGAATGGACCTTACCCTAACCACAGAGCTATACAGGCATGCTTCCTTTTCTTCCTTTCCAATTTCTGTTGGAGTCTTTTATGTACCCTGAGAGAGTTCAAGAAACCAGGGAAAGAATGCTAATGTAACCCAGACTTGAGACCTAAACTGCAGCATTTTAGAGAAGAGATCTAATGTGGGATCGCATCTTGTCTGCAGTTCACCTTTTTCTTAAACATTGAGGTTGTGAATAGGACACCTGTCTTTATTAAAATTAATTCTGATTCTGTCAAAAAATGCAATTAAATTATGATTTGTCTATTTTATTTAAAAACACTTTCTTTTTAAAACTCTAATTACTTAATTTGTAACTGGGGCATGAATTTGACAGAAATAAATAATTAGAGCCACAGCAAACCACTACACTTCCGATCTTCTGCTGTTTAAAAACTTGAGAAGAGTGTTAGAATCAGCAGCTAATGTGAGAAAAAATATAGTCTGATTTGCATTTCTCTCCTAATGAATCACAGAATATCCTGGTTAGAAGGGGACCTCAAGGATCATCCGGTCCACCTTTCTTTGCAAAATCACAATCTAGACAAGATGGCCCAGCATCCAGTCCTGCTGTATCTTGAAAGTATTCAACACTGAGGAATCTGTCACTTCCCTGGGGATATTATTCCAATGGCTGATTGTTCTTATTGTGAAAAAATTTCTTTTTTTTTTGTCTAATTGGAATGCCCCCAGGCATAACTTGTACCCATTTCCTCTCATATTTTCCATGGGACTCTTTGTAAAAAGAGAGTCTCTATCTTCTTTGTAGCCATTCTTTGAACACTGAAAAATGGTGATAAAGTCTGCCCTAAGCCTTCTTTTCTCTAGGCTGAACAAACATAGCTCTCTCAGCCTTTCCTCACATGGCAGGCAGGCTTCCCTGTCCTTCAGTCATCTTTGTGGCCTTTCTCTTGGCCCTCTCAAGCTGGTCTGCATCTTCTTTCTATAGCAGGAAACCAAAACTGAACACAGGATTCCAGATATGGCCTGACAAGAGCTGAGTAAAATGTGATAATGCCTTCTTTCTCTCTGCTGTGGGGATGCCCTTGTCGATGTAACTCAGCATCCTCTTCACCTCCTTTGCCACAGCAGCACCTGTTCACTTGTACTGAGTTGGCTGTCCACCCAAACCTCCAGGTCCTTTTTCATGGAGCTGCTCCCCAGCCAAGTAGATCCCAGTCTGTATTGCACACCTGGACTATGTTTTCTCAGGTGTGAGACCTTACATTTGTTCTTGTTGGACTTCATAAGGTTCTTATGCATCCAATCTTCCAGTCTATCCAAGTCTTGCTGCAGAGTGGCTCTCCTTTCTGAAATGCCCACTTTCCTAGTCAGTTTGGTGGCTCTCTTCATCAGAGTACACTTGATCCCATCATCCAGATCACTTATGAAGATATTAAATGGAATTGGGCCCAATATCAATCCTTGGGGGACCACACTTTTGACAGGCTGCCAGTTTCAAAAGAAACTGTTTGCCATTCCCCTCTGGCTGTCAGCCAGCTCCCCACCCACTACACAGACTATAGGTCTGGATCATCACACATCAGGTACTGCAGGAGAAGGCTGTGGGAAAGTTATCAAACGCCTGAAAAAACCCAGGCAATGTCCACTGCTTTCCCCACATCAACCAAGCAGATTACTTTGTCTTAAAAGGTGATCAGATTTGTCAAGCACAATTTGCCCTTCCATGCTGGATATCTCCACTCACATGATTTATCTGACTTAGGATGAGATAAAATAACAGTGTAAAACCCTGGGGAATAATAAAACTGTAGTCATTTGACTAGGAATGTTAGAAATCCTCTATCATTTCTGGTTTAAACTACCAAAATCAACATCCTCTATCAGAGAGCTAAGAAGCTCAAATCCTTTTGTGATGTGGTTTCTTTTCCTAGTATGTCCTTGTAAAAAAATCAAAATTGATAGTGTTTGTCACTTTGCAAAACCAACAATTACTATAGAATTACTTAGGGGCTGGCATTTGAGAAATTAATCTTATATGCTAGGTATTCCTTTTACTTCAGGCTCGTTAACACTATTGGGAATGCCAGTCTCCTCTTAGGAAATGGCAACAGAAATTACATTTAATCAGTGAGAAAACAGATGTAATAACCCAAAGAAACAAAACTATTTACTTATTCCTTTCAAGTAACCAGGCAAGGTCTGTCTGTATTTTAACTCGGTTTTCTAAAGCCTTCACTCTGAAAACAATTTTAAATAACTAATAAATCCAACTGAATTCACGGGCTGTACATAGATGAAGACAACACACAGCAAAATAAATTTAAGGTATCTCCTCTTGTGAATTATTCATTCTGTTTTGGAAAACCTTTCTTGAATCAGGAAAATACAATGGTTTTTCAGTGTCTTAATTCAGATATGCATTATTTTAACAACAAAACAGTGCCCTCAGGACATAGTCTAAACCAGGCAGGTTTTTAAAAAAATAAACCTAAACTAGTATCAAACTGGCATTTGTGCTGTCATATGTGTGCATTTGGACATACATGAATTCTAATGACATCTTATTTCTAAAAAGCATAAGTCTAATTTGAACAATCAGGTCACAGCAGAAAACAAGTCAATGCCAGAGCAGAAACAGGCAAAATATTATGAAAAATTATGAATATTATACTATTATGAATAGCATATTTGTATGACTGCTAATAGGTACATATATTCAAGGCTTGAACTACATTGGACTTTGATTTGAACTATTTATTTCCAGCTGAACAAATATGTTATTATAAAGGCAGACTGGTTTCGAAGTTATGCCACTGGTCAGCCCCAAAGGCAGCTTGGAAAAAAATGGTTTGCAACATAGAGCTTAAATGCAGAGCATGACCCAGCTCCCTGCCTGAAATGAACACAGAAATAGCACCCCAAACTATGTATACTATTCATGCAACTAAGAGCACTAAAGGAAGTGATCTTGTAATAAGTATTTGAGGACCCTATAGAAAAAAAATTAAAAAGTGATTCAGGACTTGATATCTCCTGGTCACAATACACAGTAGGTTTTAAGTAGAGCCCAGAGATGCTGGGAAACAAGAGGATGTAGCCTTATAGTTACAACACATGTGAAAAATTAATCCATAACTTCGTATTAACTTTGTGTGAAACAGAAGAAGAAACTGCCATGGAAAAGATGAATATAGGCTTCTCTTACTGGGAGAATTATTGTTATTAAGAGAAGCTGAGATGTAAGCGGTACAGGTTACAGTAGCTCAGCAGCAGCCAGGAAACTCCAAGCCCAGCTCTTGTAATGAGACTGCTAATCTAAAGTTTAATAACTTTAGCAGTCTGAAAAACACTGAGAGCATCAGGAGAGTCACTGTGAGATGCAAGCTTAAGACATTTAAATCAAGATACTCCACTTGTGTAATTCAGTTGGAAGAGTTTATGGAACTACAGGAATCCACAAGAGTAGAGGAACTGCCTTCTGAGGGCACTCCCTGTCACATCTTTCTCCTGATTTGCAGGTAACTGGAGAAAACCCTACCATTTACAAATTGAAGTCTTTGAAGTAAGGAAAACTGTATAAATAGTCTTAAAGAAAAAATTCCTACTTGCTTGTGGATTGCAAAATACAATTATTATCTAATTTTCTATCCTTCAATTACTTCTAAAGATATTTCAGAAAATTTCAGCTGTGATCCAGTTCAGTTTTTTAAGTCTTTAGACCAGTGATTCTTTTCTTTACTAGCTTTAGGTTTTAGAGAAGCACTCCAATGACACCATGTACTGTTCAGAAAGAAAGTGTTCTGATGTTGGGCTGTACACTGTCTGTACAAATTAGAGTACAATCCTTTCCAGACACACTTTGTTAAGCACTTTCAGATAATCTTCCTTCACAAATTTTTCAGCTGTGTGAACAAGCTGAGCATAAAAATTGAGGCAAGGGATCTGGGAAGAAAACGTTTGGGACATCTTTATTTCCTGAGTTTGAAAGTTGTCTTCTTCCTCCTATACCTCTGATCCAAAGACAGCTCTTAAAATTAGTTGGATTTGTTTCCACATGAGCAATCATAACCCTGTTATACTGAAGTGTGAGGTGGTTTTATATACCAGTACTGATCTTGTAATATAATGCTGCAAAAATGAGTTATTGCCAGTGAAGCTGGGATGACACTATCAGATATCAGAAATGCACCTAAGTTTACTCATCTGAAAGGTTCAAATTAAAGGCTGAATCCATAGGATTAGTGGGTCTGTGGCCACATTCAGAAGAGAAATAGGGGCTTTCCTGACCATAAGGAAGGCACATAGGATGTACCCTATAAGATGTACCTGCTGGCTCACAGCTTTTCAACCCCAGTCACTGTATGGCTATTTATTTTCAGTACAAAAGAATGCTCATAAGAAATACCTAGCTGAGGTCTAGCCAAACTATGAAGAGTTCTTTTACCTTTGAAAAGTGCAAGACTGTGTAAATAAGAGAATCTGGTGTCCCTGTTTTTGTAGAAGAGTGAGTAAAGACAATGTCATTGGCACAGTACATGAACAGAGCAGTCAGATTTTCAGTAATACAAAGTGACAGTTAAGAGAGCTCACAAGTATTTTATAAATTTATTTTTGGAATAATATATAATCACACTTTTCCAGTATTCTGGCTAGGAAAGCAAAGTTATTCATTAAATATGTATGTTCTGCAAACAGAATTTCATTGGCAGTGATATTTTAGCTAGCTGAAGAAATACAAAAATGCCTGTTGCCACGCCCTTTTTCTAGTCAGAGCTTGCTTTTTCTGCTTTCTTCATAATAATAATAATAATAATAATAGTACTTAACATTCACAAATGGACTATACCTACTGTCATATTTAACAATTACATATCTATAGTGGTTCTTAAGATGTGCCCACTGCTTGTTTGAGGTATGAGATAGTCTCACAATTGAAGCCACCAAAGGGCTTAGAAATCATAACTGAAGTGGACAAGTCAGAACCTGTTTGAGGCTTTATACACACTGTGCCTTCCAAAGACTGTGGCCTGATATGCCCAGTTCAGAGTACTGAAATTCATCTCCTTTTCCTGGGAAGCAGACTGAACTCAGACAATACTTATATTGAACAGCTAACAGTGGCAGCCCAGTGGCTGAACATCTGTGTCTCTAATTCAGAGGGCAACAGCAGAAGCCAGAGCTCAATCTTTAGGCAATTTCTGGGCTGTCCTCGTTGGAAGCAGCTGCCAATGAGTTTTCTAGGGTGATGTTCTGCTATGGTTTGCCTCCCATTTAGTCCTGCAGCACTGCACAAATCAGGCTGATCCCTCTCTCCTCTACGATAGAAGGCTGCAAAACCCTCCAGCTGCCACTGCTTAGGTATTAGAGCTCTACAATTGAATTTGGGAAGCAGCCCCACATACAATTTGCTGTGCAAACTTGCCCAGCATCCCTGTTTCAATGAACAGGGGCTGAAGCACAGCCTCCAGTCTTCAGACAGCTATCTACCCAGTGACCCCCTGAACATCCAGGTTTTTTATGTAAGAAAATTCATGGACACAGGAATTTATTGGGGGAGCTATCTTACTTTCAGATAAAAAATATCATCTGAACAAAACTGCAAGCAAATACAACGATCTACAAAATGCAGCTGCCTCTTCCCTTGGGCCTCCTCTGAAGTTACTATTTCCCATAATGCCTCCCATGGTATAAAAAAAATAAAATAAAATTCCCAAACAGAATGAAAAAAGAGAGGGATAATCATTGCCTGAATCCATAGTAGCAAACAGTCACAGCAAGGACTGCTTGGCCCAATGAACTTGCGATTCATTCCCTCTGAAATATCACTAAACTTGAGCTGAGAATCCTGTTTCTATTTTTAAGAAATGCAGCTTGTGAGTGGGACGCAGAAGAACCAGATACAAATAAGAAAAAGAACATACGGGACGGCATGTTACGCTGGTAACAGGGGAACAAAAACAGTTGGATTGAGAGGCTGCCTTGGCTTTACTCCTGACTCTCAAAACCCACAATTTCCATAGTTTGACCCCACTGCTGTAGGCAGTCTTTATCCTCCCATCTACACCAGTTTTAGGTGTTGTTTTTTTCTCCTAAATTTGAAAATTAAGCTTTTTTGATCAGAGGCAGACCAGACACTCTTTGTAACCCAAGAGCTGTCTCCAATGGCAGCACAGACATAGGTCGAACCATTGCAGCTGAGTCCTTCATTGCAATCACACTGAATCCCAGATCTAAATTTGGGATTTAGCTGAACCCAGTTCAGGTTGAGATAGACAGGATTTCAATGCACTTTTCAGCAGTAGTTATTCACGCAGCACAAGTTGAGTAAGGGCATGGATAATTAGCAGGTGAAATCATGCCCTCCCAGTATCTGTCTGTCTGTCACCAGTCACATTGCTGAATCTGTACACACGTCTGTCCAACACAGTCCAGAGCACTGGTGAGATCCCTCAGGCACCCATCCAGCTTCAGCCCTGGGAGCTGCACAGCATCATTAACATGCCATCATAACCTGATTAATGAGCAGAGATCTAGAGACACTCTCTTTTCTTGCTATAAACATTATGACTGCACTGTGTAGTGTTAGGCCTTGTGATAGGTACACTCAAGTCCCAGGAGAAATCTTAGGGCTGTTGAAGTTATGCTAAGTTGCTTCACATCACTGGTAAGTCCCACATCTTGACAAGCATAACTGTGAAACAAAAGTGGATACTTTAAGAATAGTGCTGGGTTTGGTGCATCTTTTCTTTCATTTCAGTATTACAATTAAATTAAACTCAGCAAAATTACTCATTTCGGTCGCACAAACAGGTACACTGACACTGGTGAAAGCAAGGGAGATGCCTACCAAAACACCAACATGCACATAGCCCCCTACACACAGCCTTGGCAGAGTGCCAAAGTGCTTGACTGTGACAAATAGCAACAGCTCAGTCACATAAATAACAGCTAAGGCTACAGCTCTGTCGGCTACAGGGAGACATTGCTCCTGTCCCTGTGACTGTGATATGGGAGAAGAGAAGAGGCTGTTTCACTTGGAAGGGATGTACAAGGACTATCTAGCCCAACTGTCTGAGCAGTACAGGAATGGACAAGAACTAAAGCATGCAGTTAGGGGCATTGTATTAAAGCCTTTTAACTACTGACAGGCTTGGGGCATCAACCACTTCTGCAGTAAGACTTTTATAGTGTTTGACCACTCCCTTGGTAAATAAATGTTCCTAATGTCCAGTCTAAACCTTTGGGCACAGCTTTGGGCTACTCCAACTTTCTGTTCACTGCCTCCCTCTCCACTTCCACTCCTCAGGAAGCTGTAGAGAGCAATGAGGTCTCCCCTCAACCTCCTTCTCTCCAAGCTAAACAAGCCAAGCTCCTCAGCTGCACAATGGGCCTTTCAGCTCTTTCACCACTTGTGTTGCCTTCCTCTGGTTGCATTCAAGAGCCTCCACATCCTTCTTAAACTGTGGGGCCCTGAGCTGCACACAGCTGAGCTGCATCACCTCTTCCACTGGCTGGTGATGCTGGGTTGGATGCACCCCAGGATGGGGTTTGGCCTCGGGGCTGCCAGGGCACACACTGCCAGCTCACACTGAGCCTGCTGCTGACCAGCACCTCTAAGTCCCTCTCTGTGGAGCTGCTTTCCAACCACTCCTCCCAGTTTGTACTTGCACCCAGAATCTCTCTGACCTAGGTGCAGAATCCAGTACTTGGACTTAATCTCAAGCCAGCACTACAAGACTCCAGAGACAAATCATGAACTCCCAGCTTCTATCACACATTTCCTAGAAGCTCACACACACATGACTGTACACAGTAACCTTTGATTTGAGGTCAAGTCACATGCAAGTGGCAAGCTGGAAGACATGGTGACATGTCTGGGCTCCTCAAGGGGCAGTGCTGGCGACAGCTCAACCCAGCTCTGCAGAGATGAGTGTTAAAACGACCTCCAGCATGTTCTGCTCCCTCACATCCCCCATCCTGCAGACATTCTGACCAAACCCAGACATTCTAACCTGACCTGACTGCCAGGCAGCCCTCCTCCTCTATTGTTTTCCTGGCTTAGGTTTGGTTTTCTTTTTTCCCCCCACACTAAAGCCATAGAAAAATATACCTTCACCAAAAAAAAAAAATACCTCCACAAAAAAAAAAAAAAACAAAAAACAAAAAAAAACAAAAAAAAAAAAACAACTGGAATGTTATATCTTCAGTGGACCATTTCCCTATAATTTCATTTGTCAAAAAGTAAAAAAACTATACTATATGGTTCAGTTATGGTTAAAAAAGAGAAAGGAGTCATCCTTCCTGGTGATAGATGACAAGGGTAAAAATGCATCTTGCAGCCTCCTGATGAAACACAGAGGAAAAGTTCAGCTGGAGAGGGCTGTGCACTTTTAAATAGATAGTCTTCTTGCTATGTGTTGCACGCTGCACTCAACTGAAAAACTTGTTCTCAATGGGGTTCAAAAACCACACAGGCAACAATCAAAAGTAAAATTTAATAGCAATGATATCATCCATATCAGAAATTATTCATCATTGGTCCCAACTGAAATGTAATTAAGAGATGGCATCATGCATTCAGGGCATGTCTAAGCACCATCCCACTCTTCAGGCACATTCACAAAGCCTGAGATGAATCTACTATTTGACTTTAAATAGAACTTTAAATTACTTTTTACCAGGTAGAGAAATGTCATTCTGAATCTGTGGTATTGAGTTGGAGCAATGATCTTCTATAAAAGCTACAAGTGTACATGCCAAGCACATTGGATATGTGGACATCAGGATCTCAACCTAGAGGTCTTTGGGTTATGCACTGCACAGACAGGTAATGAGTTCCTTCTAAATCAAGCAGTATACTTTTTTTCTTTGTTCATTTTCATATGCACTGCAGCATTTGCCTCAGGCTTCTATAACAAGATTATAACTAGAAATGTATTGTAGCAAAGACCTCAAAATCTCTCTCTCAGTCCACCCTGAAACTGAGACAGCTTCATCAAATGTCACGGCTCTCCATGCATGGAACAGCAGGAGTGGAGAGCAATCAATCAAACACACAGGAGCATAAGCAGTACAGTGATTACCATAACTGAATCTAAGAAGACAAATGAAAACCATCTTTCTGTACTAGTCATGCAACAATTTGTGTTTGATTATTAGAATTGATGCAAACAAAGAGAAAAACCACTTTTTTGTATCCTGGCATCTCCACCTTCTGGAAGACCTTAATTTCTTCCAGGCCTGCTGAATTCTAGTCAAGCATTTGTTGTGCATTCTTCAGCTTATTTCTTGAACTTTCTCACCTTTTCAAGAGGTGGAAAGCCTTAAATGGTTTAATTTGAATAAGCTTGTTAGTATAAAAAATCACCAAAAAATAGGTACTGATGCTGCAATATCTACTTACATCCAGGATTTATTCTTATGTAACCCTGAACTTCTCTTAAGGGAGAAAGAATAATTGGCCAGAATCTCAGGCCACTTTATCTATGAAGGAGTTCTTTCATATTGGGATGATCTTTTTCTCACAGTAGCATAAAGTCACTCCAAAGGAAGAAGCTGCACCTCTAAATACTACTCTAGTTATACTTCTAGTATCTCTACAGTATCTCTATCAAATTCTGGGGGAGGAGTGGAGGAGGAGGAAATTCCATAAAGAAAAATTTAAAGATTCTGGTTCCTATTGCCATTTTGAATTTTTTTCATAGCTTTCTTGAAGACCAAAGGTGCAACAGCAGCTATGTTGAAAATGTTCTTACTTTAACAACTCAGGTCAATGCGGTTTTGATTAACTGCTAATGCATGACTGAATTCAGTCTGCAATTGACAAGAAGTTTAGATATAGTATGAACTTAGGAAAAGGATTCAGAAATAACAATTATTTTAGTCAAAATCTTTTTTATTTTAATTTGCTATATTTTCCTTTTCTAATCAACCACAAAGTTGATTTTTGGGGGTTAGCCAATAGAAACCAATCAATTGCTGTGGAATCAGGTTATACCAAGATGCAGGCAAATGTTTCACTTCCCCAGCTCACACTGTCTCTATGACTCTAATAAAATCAATAAATAAGTCTGCAAGGGATGATGAATTAAGATGTACATAGACCCCCCTGAGATTTTAGCTAGATTTCTCCACAATAAATATGGACATTACTTTTCTGCCTCTGCTTCATCCAGAGCCATTCTTCACATACAGTAAATGTGTCCACACAGAAAGTAATGAGGTCTAGGAAATACATTGTAAATTCAAGATCTTTCTTTCTTGGTAGAGGCTTTACTGTGTAGTTAGACCATAGAATTAATTTCCATATTTTGGGTAATTTTAAGGAGCTTATCTTGAAGATCTCAGCTTCTCAATGCATAGGGAAGCTTTTATTGCCATACATAATAGTGTCTCAAAGGACTCAGAAATCAAAAAGAAGAAAACCTACACTCACTGTTTAAAGACAAAACACTCTTTAAAATGTTGAACACCATTCCTGTTCAAAGGAATTTTGTTATATGATCACTGGAAATACTGAATAAAGCAGCATGGTTCTACAGAAGCAAATGTGCATGCAGAAATTTCAAAATGCAATGACAGTCCTATTCTTAATGGGAAAATGATGACTTGTTTAAAAATAAATTTTAAAGATTTTTCCTTTCTCTAGGAAAAGATACTTAACTGTGCAGGGAATCAAGTTCATAATTAAATACTATGAATTATAACAGTCAAGTGCCCAAGTATGTATTCACCCAGTCTTGTTCAGTAGCACAAATGAAGCCTGATTTTCTATAGGATGACTAACTGACTTACAAGGCTGTTGAATGACAAGAAAATTGCTTTTTTGAATTAAAATTAAATTAAATTAAATTAAATGTAATTTAATAAATCTAATAAATTTAATTTATTTACTAAAGAAAATGTAATTCTTCTAATGCCTGAAAGTGTGTGCACTTATGTTTCATCTTTGCAGACATTACACTAAACTCTGAACAAAGGAGAAACCTGAAAAAAACAACCACTGAGGCAAAAACGATGAAAAACAGAAGCAACTGAAAGACATCCTCTTCAAAAACAATAATTAAAAAGCCTTCATATTCTGTTATTGCAGTATTTATCAGCTCAAATAAAACACTATTGACCTACTAAATTTAATAAGCTTTCCTAAATTCTAGCTGGTTTTGAGCAGAGCAGAGTTAAGAGCTTCTGCAGAGTTGAGCAGGGAGTAATAGAGGGCAGCCAATGCAACACACTGCACAAAGACTGGGTGGGTCTGTTGAATCCTGGAGTCCCTGAAGAAGAGATTTTTGGGTAACAGGCTGTGTTTGTGGCATTGCAAAACTTGTATCACATGCAGTAACTCTGAATGTGGAAAATTAAGACAAAAGCTTTTAGCTATCAAGTGGAAAAGGAAGGATGAAAAAAGAAACAAAATCTGCACAGATAAAAAGATATTACATGTTGATACAAAGGGAAAAAACATGATGATGACTTATTGAAGTGTTTATTAAATGTTAATAATTGTGGTCATTACTCCTATGTCCCCTTGAACAGGCAAAAAAACACCAAAAAAAGCTAAAAAGTAACAAAACAACTAATATGCTAGACTAGACACAGACCAGAAGCATTTCATCCATTAGGAAAACTGTATTTTGGAATAATGAAATAGAGTGGAATTTATATGCAGTAACAATGTCTCTTTGTGTGCACACCTACATACACACACACACACTCAGCAACCATGAACACAACTGATCAGCACATGCAACACATCTGCATCCCAAAATGTTCTACTCACATGCAAAATTAACATGTACTCCCTGTATGCATTTCCCCGGTGTATATGTGTGCTTTTGCTCTAAATATAAAGTTTATCTATTTTTTGCTGGAAAAGAAACCATATAGGTATTTCAGTTTTTCAAGAGCAGTTTCGGTAGTGCCAACAATAGTCCTTAGTTGAGCCAGGCAGGTGATAGTCTGTTCTTTAGTTTCAGCTGCACGAAATCTCCCCACCATTTATTACCATTTACAATTTCTGCTAATTTTGCTATTAAATATGAAAAAAAAAATTCAAATAACTTTATTCAACACTTTTTCCTTATTTGCTGTGCAACTCACCTAATAGAGACCATTATTAATGTGTATTCAATAGGAGTTTAATCTCATAGATGCAAGTAATGTTTCTATATGAGCAGAACTATTACACAACAACATATCTAAGTAGTATTTTCAGGTCTGTCCCTAAATTCATTATTTCCCAGTTCAGATAATCCAAATTGACCTTCTGCTCCAAAAAAAGTTTTTTTTTTCCTGACTGTAGTCCCTCCTCCCCCAGAAGCAGAAGTATCAGGTGTTCAAGCCACATATATCAGCACTGAGACCTCTTTCATTTTTGCATTTCTAAATTAACTCCAATTCAGAATCAAAATGAATGGCATCATCTAGTTTATTCATTTCATTTTCTGCAATAAGGCACAGAAGACCTCCATACCCACACCAAAGCTCTAGTGGAAAAAAAATTTACCCTAATTTTGATTTGAGATAAATACCAGGCTGAGCCCCTTTCACTCTACACTCATTCATACTTCCATCTTCAATTAATTAGCAGCCACAAGATCAATTTTCTGGATTTATATTACAAGGAATTTCAAACACACTTCCTGAGGCAAGTAGCATAAGGCACAGGCAGGAGAAGAGGCCAACATGATATTAGAGGATACTGAATGGGCAGGCATAGGTCATGAAATCGAGTTCATAGACTTTATGAGGGATACAGTTCAGCCTGAAGCCTGCTCTTCATTTAATCTCAGAATTCAGACCTTTCGTTACAGCTACAGCATTTATTTGTTTTCTTGTTTCTGGCAAGAGAGAGAATCACTAACTAAGATTGAAGAAGATGAACAAAATATTAAAGAACAAACTGCTGAAGGGTGCAAGATCGTACGCTTATTGTCTAAAGAAAGAAGCCAAGATCTGAGTTTATCAAGCCAATACCACAGACACTTCCATGGGCACAGATCTAGCAGGAAGGCCAAGGGGCTGCAGCTCTCACTCTGGTAAGGGAGCATTTTTCAAGTGTCTTGATGGGCTGCAGAAGGGAAGGAAAAGGGCAGACAAAAACCCTGAACCACTCCTTCTTTCCCCATTCACCACCACAGTAGGAGCTATTTTCTGCTGCTAGGCAAAGGATCTTATTTTCTTACACATCCTTATGCTTTCTGTTGAATAAGCAGCTTGCTACTACCACCACACACACATTTAGAGAGCCTAGGGAATGGGTGACTTCAGTTTTTAATGCTGTTCAGTTTCCCAGTGCTTTTTTCTACATTTTTTTCCTTAAAACTACTCAGGCAACATTATTAGATTTGGGGGGTCAAAGCATTTTTCAAAAGGACACCAAGTACCGCACAAGATTTATGTGGAGTTTTAGTAACAACAGCAGAACAAAATTAAGCAGCCAACCTTTGTCCAGAGCAGCAAGCAGCCTCTGCCCTCGCAGCAGGCAGGGACTGAGCACAGCTTCTCTCTGGCATCCATCAGGGCACTCCAGACCTCCTGCTCGGTTCCTGCTGCCTGCCATGATTCCCAGGGGATCGCTGCCGCAGGGCTGCTGATGCATGGCCCGTCTCAGCCCGCCCCAGCACTGGCCAGGCCCCAGGGCTCCCTGCCCGGAGCTGAGAGCCAGGGGATGCCAGCAGCCCGAGCGCCTGTGGCAGGGAAGCCCTGGCTGCTCCCCTCCCAGCCTGCAGTAGCTTTGCACCACTTCTGCCACACAGCTCCCTGCTTCTCGGGGAATCCGAGTGCAAATTTTCTGTGGTGAGTCCCAGACTTCATTTCTTTCGCCCTCGTTCCCAGCAGGTTTAGAAATAGCAAAGCCCTGCGATATTGCAGCCCAAAAGAATTTCAGAATACGTATCTATAAGAGACATGATCTGGAAAACACCTAATTAGAGTTTTCTGTGAAACTCAAGTAATGTCAAACCATATGCTGGTATTAGACACTAGAGGCAGCACTACAGTGAGTGCACTGCAGCATGTTTATCCTGGGACACCATCTCAGGTGTGGATCAATTCCAAACTCCAGAGCAGCTTTGCAATTATCACAAACTATCATCACTGAGCTCAGTCACCAGGCTGTGTAGTCACAGAAAAGCTTTTCCAGCTCCTGAGGAAGCCTGAGGTTCCACTACAAGGCTCTGCTCTGAGATACAAAGCAGGAAAGTCTGCCAAGCCCCACGAGACCCCAGGTATCCCCATCACATTTGAGCAACCAGATTTTGAGTCCCAGGTCATTTAGGTGCCTTCAAAGCTGTCACTCTAATTTCATGTGAATGCCTACTTATCCACGGTTGCATATTACATCCTGCATTAAAAATATATATTAAGTGTCACTAGATATTTTTAATGTGTCCTCGACACTTAAGGAAAAGGCTGTACTGAATAGACTTTCTATTTTAATATTTTCTGCTATGGTTAACATCAGAAGGATGGTGTATTTTTGATGAATTTTCTCCAAAGGATTACCTCCCAGTAAGAATCCTTCTGTGAAAGAGCTCAAATTGTGGGTGTGAATGAAAATGAAGGCTCTAAGCTACCACTCATGCTCTGTTATATAACATTTTCTTGACTCTAATTTAACCTGTTTGCAAAGTTGCTATGTTTGGTATCTTATACAGCCTACACTCAGTTCCTCAGGCTCAATTCAGAACATCCACTACACATAGCAATTAGTGTCATTTTATTATTATTATTATGAATGGCACAAAATCTAGTTTGCAGCAGGAAGCAAAGTAATTTCAGGGAGAAAGAACAGGGATGGGAGACAGGAAGCATCAAGTTACTAGTATTTTTGAAGCCAGCCAGAGTTGCTGTTTTTTGCACTACCAGCACACACAGATCCTCTAATGCTTGTCCTTTCTACTAAAACACAACTTCTGAAAATGTCAGAAACAGCATTAAAACTCAGCATTAAAAGAGAATCCAAAGTAAAGCTCATCAGCTTCCTATAGAGATGGCCAAGAAATTTTGCATGTAGCTACTTCATGGACAGACTTTAGCTGTTGTATACTTGTACAACTACCATTGAGCCCTAAGGACTGCAAATATCTTTAGGCAGAATTAGTCTGTAAGGTTTCCTTTCTTCCTTGCCCCCACAGATGATGCTGAGCAGCCCAGCAGGGCATTAATTACTTATGTTACAATCCTGACTAAATCAGTTGCAATTTGCTATAATTTTCTCACACTTTGCAATTTGTTACCCTTGGATAAAGCAGTTCATTGTCTTAGTTTATGTGATATTATTTGTAGTTCTAAACAAAAACAAACCAACAAACAAGCAAATAAAACCTACAAAAATAGGAATGGCTTTCACCTCAGCTTTCTCTCATCAGTATTAACTGGAGACAATTCAAATATTAAAATCCCTTTGTCTGCTAACCTTGCTTGTTTTCAAAGTGGCTGACTATTTAAATGTCTTTGACATATTTACTCCTGAAATATTTTTATAGGAAACATTTGTAACCTGCCGGCTTAGAGATGTAAAATTTCTGCCCATGGTGGCAACAGGCATTCCTGCCTCATGTTGCCAACTACCTTGTAAACAACTCTGAGTCACAGCATCCAGTACTTATTCTCGAATTGGAAAGAGGCTGTCGGTAACCAAAGGAGGTCTCTCCCTCGTGCTGTCTCTGGCTGCTCAGGATGTTGCTGAGCAGTACTCAATCTTTGGTAGAACACTCTTTTGTCTGGTTTGGACTGAGCAGCATTCAGGTGCCATCTCTTTCTTTTCTACTTTTTTTGTGTGTGTGTTTTGACACAAACAATGTACATATGACCCACTTGATAATGCATACTTTGCAGGTCATGTTCCTAAATCCGCAGACTGGGACAGTAGAGGGGCACAGTGGCCAGGTGCTGTGGGAGCTGCAAAGATAATTTGCCTGTGGATAATCACAGAACTTCAGCGCCACAAAAGAAGTTTGAAGATCAGACAGCCACACCCGAAAAAAATCACAAAATGGGCAGGTCCATAGCACAGGAACATGATGCCTGACTTAGATCCTCTCTTGGGATTTGATCTGTTCCTCCTCATCACCTGTTCAATATCTCTTTGCTGCAATCCTATCTGTGTCTGAGTTCATTGCCATGCACAATTTCAATGCCTAATTGGCTCCTTAGCTTAAAGAGTATGTCTCTCTTCTCCCAACATTTTTACCATTTCTTTCTCTGTTCTTCTTTTCTTTGTGGAGGTTTTCAATTCTTCAATCCTATTTCTTTTCCACAAAAAACAAACAAACAAACAAACAAAAAAGAAACCAAAACCAAAAACAACAGCAGAAAATAAACCCATTTCTCTGAGCCTAGCCCATCTCCATCTGGCCAAGTTGCTCTATGCAAATAACCTCCAGCAAAAGAATATTTTCTGTGTAAGCAAGTATAAGCAAGACCTGATGATACAAAAAGTAATGTCAGAAAAGCTTGCAAGATCCTTGAGCAGCCTTTGCTACCTAACACTGGTGCCAGGGCAACATCCAGTGCCCACAAGAGGTGATCATAAATCACACACCTGTACACAGATAGGACTCCTGGACTATCAGCTTTCTTCTCAGTCATCTGCTCAATGTTGCCTCTGTTCCTGTAACTTTTCCAAGCAAAAACAAGCATGGGGTGAGGGTAAGACATGTCCTTTTCAAAGTCATGTTAACAAAAATTTTGTCCATCTGCTCAGAAGGTATGCTTTAGAGCATGATGTATAGAAGCAACAGCGCTGTCATTGTGCCAAAGCTTGGTCCTTATTCCCTCTGACTCACAAAATAAAATCATCCTTGTAAACATAAACTGTAATCTTATAAAACAATCCTTTTAGCAGAGCTCTGAGACAGACCAATCTCTCGTAGAGCTATGCTTACCAAACAAGGAATGGCTCTCTGTGCCTGTCAAAAGCTAGAAGCCCTCTCCTGTATGCAGCACTTCCCCTCTGATAGTAGTAACAGCAGACTGACAAGACAGTAACAACATGTCAGGCTGCAAGTTCTTTGGTTAACCTTACCCCTTGGATTAAAACACTGGTATGAAAAAATTTCATCAAGGGGAAAAAAAATTCACCTCAGATTGCGTTTTTATTCTAGTGGTATAGCTGAAGTGACATAGAAGTACTCACAGACACTGTCCCTATGCAAAGACATTCTGCTGTCTTTGCAGATCTGATGACACTGATAAACCAGAGACGGGTTTGCAGCATAAGCAATGGCTTTATGGCAGAGTGACATTCCAAAAACCATAATCTTATGTATGTTGTGTATACCAGACTATTCAAGACACAGGAAAAACATATTCTTTTGCAAAACTTTTACTATCTAAGGCCTTAGTCCCACAGTCTAATTTATTCATGCACACTGAGAATTCCCTTTAGTTATCATGTCAGTTTTCTTTGCTATTGGGTGAACCAGTCCCAGATAATGTAGCAAAAGCAGATATCATTAAGGGTAGCAGATTTTTGTGCTCACACCTGGGACTTCATTCGTTAAGGGCCTTGCCTTATATGAAAGCAGAGCTTTCAGACATAGCCACCATTTGTTCAGTAACAGACTGTTTATGGTACTTGAGAATGTCATGTCATTGCTGTAGAAAACTGTAAGGTGTTCTCTCCAAGGAGTTAACACTGCTTTTGGGAACAAAATGCTGGAGACAACACAGCATCTCACTCCATCACATTGGAGATTTAACGATCATTGGAGTAGCAAGATCAAACAAAGCATCCAATTTAATTCCCCCATCCTTTTTCCTTGTATCCCAGGTACACTCCAGTTTCTAAGACATCTGTGAGGTTATGAATCAACGCAGATAATCCCATCCTTCACATGTACAGACACGTTCTCAGTAACAGAGTGGCAAATCAGTGCAAATGAATCCATTGATCCCTTTCACAATTCAGCCACAAATCAATTTAGTGTGAGATTTATGTGATGTTGAGAACAGCAGTTGTAGCTTGAGCAATGGTATAATTAGGGATGCTCTAAGTGTTTTGGGGAAAATTAAAGAGTAGTATTTCTCTTAACAAACAGTAAAAGGCACCAATGGAGCAATAACATTTTTGTTGTCTGCATAGTTCCAGTGACCTAACAGTTTTAGCCATAAATGGTCTTTAAGTTCTAGTAGTTTGCAACAAAACAAAGCATTACTGCAATGAGCCATACCATCACTAGAAACAGAGGAGCTCTTTTTGTCATTAAAACCCGCCACAGGCAAACATCTCCCACACATGGTGCAGTTTGAAATCTGTAACATTACAGAGACCAAAAAGTAAAGCAGAGTCAATCTAACCATATTGTAAGAAAATGTGATGCATCCAAAAGGAATAGCTCTCCAAGCAACCAAGTACACACTGCCATAAACTGGAGGTGACACTCTGGCAAACAGTTACAAGATAAAAGGAAACTAAATTCTAATACTTGTGTAGTGATCTCATGAAACACCACTGTGAGTACTGCAACCAGCTCTGGACTCCCCAGCACAGCCTGGAACAAGTCCAGAGGATTAGAGGGATGGAGCATATCTTCTTCAAGAAAAGTCTAAGAGAATTGGCATTGTTCAGCCTGGAGTGGAGAAGGCTTTGGGCTGATGTAATTGTAGATTTCCAGTACCAATAGTGAGCCAACAAGAAAGATGGAGAGGAATTTTTACAAGAGCATGTAGTGATAGTACAAGAAGGTATGGCTTTGAAGTGAGAGTGGGTTTAGATTAGATATTATGAAGAAATTTTTTACTGTGAGGGTGGTGAGGCACTTGGAACAGATGACCCAGAGAAGCTGTGGATCCCTGGACATGGTAGAGGCCAGGGTGGTTGATTTATCCATGCAGGTACACTTTCACTTGTCCTGCCACTTAGTTATGTAGAAAAAAGGATACCTTCAGTTATCCTGCACGCTTGAAAATTAATATGTGAAAACACTTCCAGTGTGGTACAAAGTCACATGGCTCCTGCTTCTTTCTATTTACCACCTTAATAATTCAAATCCTGCATTTCCTTTGACAAGATCAGAATTTTTCAAAGCTCCACAAATTGAGCACATCGACCTTTACCCTCACTAGCACTCTCCATCCCCACCACATATCCAAAGCCAGCATGAAATTGATTTGTTCCACACCTTCCACATTACTGATATATTCCAGGGATTTTATCATTTATTGTACTTGGAGTCAATGAATTGTGTTTATGAAGTGTTAGAAAACAGATCTAGACATCATGTTACCCTGGCAAAATATCACCTAGAGAAAGAAGGAGGCACTTCTACTCAGCAATTTCTGCACAGCCGTTCCAAAAGGCTTCATACAAACTAGAAGGGTCAAGGTGTCCCAATAGTATCAAACATTTCATTCAGAACTTGGTATTTTCAACCCAATTTTACTGTCAACTTAAAGCTCTTCTCAACTACACTTAGCACTCTTAATATTTTAAAGATCAATTGGCCTGGTAAGAATTGAATTATTTTGGCATTGTTTAAATCTGGAGGGTTTTTTTTGGTTTTGGTTTGGTTTTTTTCTTCCAGACCTTTTTGATGCCTGTATATTTATTATATATTTGTAAAAATGGGAAAAGATATTTAAATAATTGTCCTTTCTATGTAATCACATAAGAATGTAATATAAAACATTAAGGGTTTTTTTTCTGTGAAACACAAACTTTAGTTTTATTTTTATCTAGTAGGTAAGCCCTGACATTGTTAGATAGCTTAGCAGCTCACATATAGCTAAAGACTGTATTTTGGCTTGTCAGAAACATGATAAAAAGGAGGCAAGAGCTCTTTGAAGTCTTATCTCTTTTGAAATCATGTTGCTCTTATCCCCAAGTTTCATAGTGCACATATATATTTGTAAATTATATTCATCGGCAGTTTTGTATTATACTCAATATAATATATAGTAGTTAACATCACAATAGTAATGCAAGATTATATATTATCAGTGATATTAAACATGAACTCCGCAAACATTCTGGAAAACAGCTTGACTGACTTGTCATACAAGAAAATGTGATGCAGACAGGTCTATTCCCTTGCTTACTACCATATGGCAAATCACTTAGACATGAAAATGAAGCTTCTTTAGGTGAAGCTTGTAATCATAATCCCTGTGAAGTAAACCACTAAGTGTTTAATACTATGTTACATTACAAAAACTATTAGCTAGGTCTCTCCAAGGGCATAAGAAGTTTATTTTATAAAGACTTACTGAAAAAAATCCATGTCATTAAGAACAAATAATAAAAGAGTTTATATACATGAAACTCCAGAAAATGGAAAGACAGATGAATGGTTGCCACATGTATGTATGACACAACAACTAGCATTTCTTTTCATTAAATGTTTGAAATCCCTAAATTCTCCCTTATTATACTCAAAAATGATACTTTGAGTAAAATGTGCCACAGAAAACATCTGAGATACTTTGACCTTGTTTCGGAATGCACATATCTTCTTTACTTTTCTTTATATTTTCAAGATAGTTGTTATTATCTTTATGTTTTCAAGATAGTCTAAAACATTTTTAAAATTTTGAAAAATAGCACTCTCTATCAATAGTTTGAAAGCTCAATTATTTTCTAGGAAGAACAAAAAAATAAGTGTAGGAGCTAAATCTGAATAGCTTTCAGCAAGCTGTGTGCCAGATTTCAAGGCAGTGGAACAACTACATTTATAGACTCATCCTGCCTTAAAGTGTATGAAGTTCATAAAAATAGAAAAAATTACATCATATTCTGCTGCATCATTCTCCCACTGTTTTCTGCATTTTCATATTCCCATGTCTTCGAAAAATGGCATATGGATTATGAAAACACATTAATCTATTAACCATGAATCTTGTCATGTTAAATACATACCTTTTTCTGCCAACATTAGAGAAATAAGTCTTATAATTAGGAATAGCAAGTAAAAAGAAAGCTGACAGAACTTATTTTTGTCTTGATTGCAACCTTCCAGTAGCATTGTAATACAATAATCCATCTGCTTACTCCTGGGAGTTTCCCATTACCTTTGCCCATTTTCTGGTGTCCTTTGGATAACTTTTGAAACATTGCAACTTTCTCATCAATCTCCATACAAGCCAAGGAGTTCCTACTAGTAATACATGATTTAGAGAGAGCTTCTAAAATTCTTATCCAGAATTGCAATATATGTGCTTATTTGCCAAAAAATCAAGATGCACCCAGCTTGAGAAAATTCCAGTCTCTCTTGAAGATAAGATTTAATGCCCAAGTTGTCCAGTGCCATGAATTATCCCTCGGTGTTGTGGGGAATCCTGTTCAGAGCCATCACTGCTTCTTCACCACTAATTTTCACATGCAGCCCCCATGCCCCAGAGCAGCCCAAATGCTCCCTTGAGTTGGTGTCAGTGTCCTCAAGGCTGCAAGTCAGCCAGTCCCAATCCCACACAGCCCCAGCCCAGGGTGTGCGCCAGGATAACCTGGAAAGGGAAAGGAGCTGCAGCAGTGGTGGAGCAGATGCTCCCTGAGGAAGTCTTTACCCCATGGAGGATCCTAGATAGCTGCATCATTTCCCCTTCAGCCCCTGGCAGCAGCAAGAGAGGTTGAAGGCTATTAAATACCTTCTCATGAGGTGCCCTGGCTTCAGCATCACAGCATTAAAGATGTTCCTGGGCATTTTCACACATATTTTTGATTTTCAGAATGCTTTAACAACTGGAATCGTGAAGTTAATCTACTGAAAGAAGCTACATGGGTATAACTTGTGCAAGTGTAAATTTTACTATACTGTCAGTCTTGATTAGGGTTTTTTAATAAAACACACCAGTGTTTGTTTGACTGATGTACACTGCATTAATTTTTCAGAAGATAATATTTAGTCTATATTGTCTTGTAAAAACCATTCAAAAAAACTTAAGCAAAATGCCTTTAAAAGTATCATTTTGATCACAATTTCATACGCTTATCAGATATGATCACAAATTCATATATTATACCTGAATCTCTGGCAGAAAGATGAAGGGGGGAAAAGCCTCTCATGTAACAAACTATCACTCACTAAGTGAATAATGCAAATGGCACAAACATATGAACACCTGCACAGGGATCCACGCTGGCTGAATTTTATTCCTATATATTTACATTTTTAGAAGAAGAATCTAGAAAAGAGAACAGAGTTTACCTTGCCACTAAAACCAGGATTAACTGTAACATTGTCAACAGGTTGAAATCTGGGCAGCATCTCAGAACTGAGTTTTATTCGCTCATGAAACGCTACACAAAAGAATGAGCTCTACCAAAAAAAAAGGCAAAATAAAGTACAGGAGGAAAGGGTAATTCTATATGAAAAAAATGCTAGGCAAGAGTACTCTCAGCTACACCTTTATCGTGTTTCAGATAAACCATTATACTTGCCGTCATCTGCATGCTGTGTTTAATCGGACTTTTCTCCTGATGTTCCTGTTCCTCCTGCCATGTGCTCTTTCCCAGGACTATGAATGACTCAACTAATATTCCAGAAACTACTGGTTTCCTCTGCTCTTCTCTCCTCGGTGGTTAGCATTATCTGGTCTGTCCAAAAAACAACAAACATGTATGCTTTTCCCTCTCTTTGCAGGAAGACTCTCTAACCCAGCTCCCATTGGACTGGGGAGAATGTAGCACAGCCCAGGTGCACAGTGCCATTACCCAGGATTTGCCTGCTCCTGATCTTTCACATCAAGAGGCTTTGCACAGGGAAATATAACTCAGCATAGTTCTTAGGTCTACCACATCAACAGCTTTGACTTTTGACGTGTGTATGAAAAATTTTGTCAAGACTCTAAGGCGGTTTTCCCTAGAAGCCAGACTTTTTTCTTCATGACTGAATTACACTTTTAGATTAATATTAATCTTAATTATTAGTTGCCTAATCTCACTCTTACTCATATGTGTGTGACTATGTTTTTAACACATTGCTTGTTAACTTTCTTTTAAAGTTGTATCAGGGGAGAACGATGTGAGTTATATCTTTGACAGAGATGTGTAAAAGCCACATAAAGTATGTTGCCACTTTATAAAGCCTGGAGCATTTATCAAAGTCCTATTTTACTCTACATTAACTAACATATTTTTGTGGCTTTAGTGTCAAACCAGTGTACAGCTAACATTACATCACGATTTTCTTTTCAAAACTTAATAGCCTTTTAGCCAAAGAAGTGCTATCCATACATTTAATGCAATGGTATGTCTCTTATGGTATGAGTGCTCAGGTAACACAGCTGTCAGGCCTGCTACTTTTTCAGTGCTGCTCTTGAGACCAGACATCTGGATCCTTTTCTTCCTTTTTAATAGCTCACAGTCCATAAAATTTTTTCACTGTGACGTAAAAATAGGATAAATACCTGTGTTAGCACAACAACCCAAAGACTAGACCAAAAGTTGGTCTAGTATGTGTTACCTTACCTCTATGAGTAGTAGCAAAAACCTGAAAGGACAGCAGAGTAGGTTTTTTTACCAAAGTTCCATAAAATTGACAATGTTAAACAAAACAGAGCTATCCCAGCGAGTTAAATGCATCCAAAATATCAATAAATTCAAAGAATTTTCAAGAACCTTCATTCTGCACTTGTACTCTTGCTTCTCTGAAGAAATTACCTGAATTTAGCACTGAATTTAGCTGGCTCAGACCTAAATGCCCACAACACACGTGGCACTTGAGTCCTACCAGTGCTGTATTGCCACAGCAACACAACACTGCACATGGTGTTCCCATTTCTGAGGGCAGATACTAGGAACCTGAGTGAGCCACACAGGAATTGTTTTTGTATTCAATCATGAGACTGCTTCTCTGCCTTTTTGTGGCCCTGTGTGGGTGTGTTTCTAGCCTGCCAACACAACAAATTAAAACATTCCTGATTGCACATGCTTTTCTTCTCTGTTGTGGCCGCCGTTATGTATAACCTGCTAACTTTTCTATTAATAAAAGATGGTTCAAATAGAAGTACAAAACAAAACCTGTCAGAGGAGGAGCTCCTTGTTCCCATAGCTCAGTGATAAGAGGACTGATCAAGACCATTATGCAGGATGGATGAAAAGACAAAGCAGAAGATACAGATTGAGGTCGCTTCAGTTTCTTTGAGGTGGACTGGCAATTCACTGTTTCTTCTTAGACATGAACTAGGAAGTGGCAAATGAGGTGAGAAAGAAAGAGAGGTGGTTCTTCACAAACTAGGTATAATCAGAGTCAGTGACTCCTTGCCAGTGGTTGCTGTAGATGTTAAGATGCCATTGATCAAGAGGAGAACTGTGTCCAGGATCATGGAGAAGGAAACCTACAGAAGATTATTGACTACAGAGGGACTGCCTCAAGTTTCTTATATGTATGCTGCCATAGGCACTGTATGTAAGCCAATAGGCCATATTCTGACCCACTGCAGCCCTCTTCACACACTTGTATATGATCAGTTTTTAAAGAGAGGCAGCTTACAAGTAATGATTTTTCTATTGTGCTTACTAAGATCTAGGGTATATGACATTATAATGGTCATTGAAATGCATTTTCCACTGGCTGGGCTCATAAGTCTTCTCAGCTCCTAGCTAGTGCATGGAGAATTAGGATACCATTTTCTGGTAGGCAAGAGGAATTACATGCCTAATTTCCATATACACTGAAATGAAAATGTACTTCTTAGTGTTTGCACATACAGACATCCTGCCAAGTACATCAGCAGTTGCTTGAGTCACAGCATCTGCTGAGTTTCTGAATCATGCTCTTAACCCTGAATGTAGTAAGACGTTGCAAACAGCTCCTGATATGCGCTTCAGCTATTACATATTTACATATCACAGTGAATATGAGATATGCAACTGTAATAACTGTCTCATTAAAAGAATCATACTGCTTTTCCCATCCAAAATACCTGGACCAGGACTGAAAAGAGGTTGATGCATTCAGTGGTCCCCCAGTGCAAAGGTAGTTTTAAAAAACCAGAGTATTCAGGTTTTCTTTCCCCACAAAAACCATACCAGTATACATTTTTGGTTTTTCATTAAAAGATTTCAAACATTTACCTAATGCAGTCCATCTGGTGCTTGTTGTAGATTGCAATATTAGTTGTGAAAGGCAGGGCTGCTATGCAGAAGGACCTCAGGGGGCTGAAGGAGTGGGCTGAGAGCAACATTGGGAAGTACAACAAAGGCCAATGCAGCATCCTACCCTGTGGAAGCAATCAGGCCACACAACAGTACAGACTGGGGATCAGTTGGCTGAAGAGCAGCTTCAGAGAAAAGGAGATGCAGGTCTCATGGGACACAAGCTGAACATGTCAACAGTGTTCATTTGTCCAATAAGTTATTAAGAGATTTTTACATAACAATGTTGGTGAAGTGGGGGTTCTTGTTGCCTGCAAAAGCTGTGGAATCCCTGATGTCAAATTTATTCAAAACACAGTGCTCCTGCTCTATGCTGACTATGCTTTCAGCAGGGCAAGTTGATGTCCATAGACTTGATATCCAGAGTTGATTTCCAACCTGAATTAAAGGGTTATTCAGTTATTTTTCCCCAATGAAAATATATTTTAATACCTTCTAAATAATTTCACATTTACGACAAAACAGTTGTGCTCCCTCCTTTCACTGCAAGCTCACTAAATCACTACTGACAGTAAAACAAATCCTCTTAAAACTTAACTGTCTACAATTATAAACAAAATGAATGTACTCAGACCTCTGTGTTGTTAAGCAAGGTCTGGAACAAACAGAACAGACTTTCACTGCTAACTTCAGCAACAGCCAATAGCAAATGCTCAGGAAAATATCAAGCACTGTTTTCCATTTAACATTGGATAAAGCAAGTGGCTGGAACAAGTCCCCTGGACTTGTCATCACTGGACCTCTATATAAGAATGGCTCAAAGCTTAAGAAAAAACTACATAAAAATGAAGTGACTCTTCAGCAGCTGCTAGCTAACTAAAATCAGCTAAGATACTGGGGGGAGTGATTTCTGGAAGGACCAGACAACCATCTTTGGATTTCATCTTCAAGGGGGCATATTTCAGATGTTTGTTTAAGTAAAGCAGAATAACTTTTCCACTAAACACCTTCTTCATATCTAAAAATTAGTCCTTAGAACTGATTGCTAGATGCAAAGAAGGTACTTTTTCTGAACCAGAAGTCACATCTGGATCACTGCATACAAAAAGGCAGCCAACATATATTATTTTCTTTATACTTTTCAGTTATTTTATTAATGTATTTTTTCTTAAAGCTCCTAAAAAATTTAACGTCAAGGAGTTCTACAGTTCAATTGCACTGCAGGCAAAAAAGCAACTTTTTCTTGCTCCGGTGTAAGAAGTTTTGGCTGAGGATTTTCTAGTGTGTTCTGTTTTGTACTCTGATAGCAGAACACATGCAAAGAGCTACATGATGACTCTCAGCTCTGTCTGTGTCTCTTGCTTTCTTCACACACTCTCTCTCACCCATCATATTTCTAAGACACATCTGAGTTCATGGATTGAATAAGTTTATTTTATTCCTTATCTGACCCAGTCTAAATGAGCAGAAAAGCCTCATGGGAATGGAAAGCCCGATCAGGAATATTGCTAGCTGGTATCGTTGAGAAAGAATCTGCTGCTATCTACAACAACAGGTGTAAGAAGAAACCACAGAAAACTAATTTTGCACTCCAGCTGACTGCCTGAGGCATACCAAAACTGAACATGTGAATTCCCTATGAATAAAATATATTCATAAGTGTTATTTTGTTCTGAGAGTCGTCACTTCCTACCTGATGGGATGAATGCAAACAGTTGAGTTGTGGACAGCAGCATAACCAATAGCAAGTCAATAACTTTTAATACAGAAGACATCTTTTTTTTTAAATGTTTGACCTCTGTACTCAGAGAATTATAACTTCACATTACCTTTTAAGGTGTAAAAAGCATTGGAGCGCACACACAAAAATCTGACTAGACAAAATGTATGCAAGAGTATTAGATTTAGATATAATCTTTTCAGGATTATAGACACCCTCTGGCTTAATCCCTGTGCTAAAAAGGATGATTTGTGAATTAGTGTCATTAGGATGTAAGTCTGTAGCCCCTAGCAAAAAACAGGCACACTTGAACCATGCACATGCTTTCAGACCTTTCTATACATTGAAGACTTTAGCCTGCAGTGTCATCCTAATAATATTGCGCTGTTTATTCAGTCACTACTCAATATTCCTGGTTTTACACCACCAGAGAAAGTAAACAGATAAATTTCACACAGCTCTGTGTTCAGCTTTTTTTTTTTAAATTCTGGTTTCTTGCTTTAATGTAAAAAGCACTATGCAATAATTCCATTTACCCATGTTCCCATTTTACAGACTCCTTCAGGAGTTGATTCATTCAAATAAAAATTTTCAGTCTTATCTTCCCATAATTGTGTTATGTTTGAACTATTTTCAAGAGGTTTACTTCCTTTATGTGTTATGAATAATTCCAGTGTTCAGAGACTTTGCAGCTGTTCAAACTGCAGCTCAGCTTTGAGTAGCTTTGCCAAAATTTAGACACACTTATGCATGTGTGTGCATAAACACAAACTCTTGACAAGCAGAGTGGTAAAATATGGCAAATCTAATCAATATGTAAAACAATTCCTAGGGAAAAAATGCTTTGTGATGTTTGCCATACCAAGTTAACAAATTTGGAATTCTAAGGAAATAATGAATTCAGTAGAAAAAAATATGAGCACTTAAAGGTTAGCTCTGCTGGAATGGTTTCTACAAGACTTCCTATCAGCATCCTCCTTTCTGATATCTGCAAATCTAACTTGAACCAATGCTTCTTCCACTAGTAACATAGGCTATGGATAAACCCCATTTATGTGGGCAAAGGAGCAGAATGGGAAAGGCAGAAGCAAGCATGCTTCCTAAAGAAGAGTTTGGCAGTTTAGAGGCAAAAAATAGCAATAAGCCCCATCCCTAAGTCAAGCACTTCTGACTGGACTTTGTTTCTTCTATGAGAATTTACTGCAGCTAATGCCTACATTTATCCTTCTCAGTCCTTTTCAACATAATTTTTTTTGTTGTTTCCAATCTGTTCCTTACTATTCTTACTTGGAAATGGCTTTTCATTCCTGCTATCTCCCCAACTATCTTCCTGTCATCTGCACATAAATAGTGCAACTAAACAGGGGTGTAAATCCTGACTAAATTAAATTTAAGATAACAATGACTGAAAACTCAAAAAGCTGAAATCAGAAAACCTGCTCAAAAGGAAAGTTCCACAGTGGAATTCCAATGCAACTTTTATTCCCTCTTACATTTGTTGGGAACTAAGCCTGTGTACAGAGTGATGCTTCACAAACCTCTGACTGCAGAACAAGTTATCCCCAGCTCACAGTAGCTTAATGATCCATATGGGCAAAATATTTTCAACTGTCTAATAAAAACACTAATCCATTGATGCTAATGCTGTGCTATCATTGTAAAACGACCAGCTGGAGTGTTTCACCAACTATTATTGGACGCCTCAGCAGAGGAATGACTTTTAGTTTGTGAGTTACAAGTTGAATCTGCAATCTTGACTTCTCTGTAATCAAGGAAGACTCAAATAACTTGTAACTGATTGTTTGCTATCATGTGCTGTTTGGAGCCTCGTTAATACTTATTATTCAGAAATAGATTTCACTATTTCCATTTTTAACTGAATTTATATTGATGAGAATTGATCAATTACTCCCTTGCCGTACACAATTGATAGTTTCTTCCAAAGAATATTAGAGAATAAACAGAATAAAAACAACCTTTTATTGGGTGTTCTCATTGTCTTGTTCCAGACAAAATCTCCTTCTAATCAAGTCTCTATGGTGTCCAGTACAAAAAGAATTCAAAATCTGGCTGAAGCCTTTGCATGCTGTACCAATGTTAATAGGAAACTACAATAATGGTAAAATGGTAAAATGAGAAAATTAAGTTCTGTGTGATTCACTCTTTGAAAGGAAATTTTTACCTTGAACTTTCATAAAGGAGAAGTATTCAGTGTACGAATCAATCTCTAGCCAGAGGGAAAGAAACAGCAACTCATCAGAGAATCCTCACACTCAGGCTAGAAACTCATGAGTTTCTGAAATGGAGCTCCTTAAACACAGGTTGCTTTGACTGCACAGGGAAAGCAAGTCATTTAAATGCCACACTCTCATGCCACCATCTGTCACCAGGCCAGTAAAGAAGTGTCCAACTAAATTATGCTAACAATTTCTGAATGATCTGTAGCAGATGCATGCTTTGTGGAGCTGCTGAGGGCATAAATAATGGGCAAAATCCTGCTCCTTTTACTTTCATAAATAGCTCTATTTTAAGATGAATGTGTTATTTACTTTCTATTACTGCCTTGGACTATGCAAATTGATTCTGTTCTGTTGCTTTACACGCAATCTTGCACATATTTACATTCTGCAAAATCTTTAAAACCACATAAAGTGTGGTAGATAATACACAAGACATGAGGTTTGGTTTTGTTTTTATCTCTTAGAAGGCTACAGCTAGCTCCCTTTCATAGGTCACTGCCTTTGAATTCCACAAGTGTTCTGCACAGTGACTGCCTTACATTAGGTACTACAATAACACTTAGCAAAGAAAATAAAATCTGAGCTGTGATAACAAGCAGCACAACACAAGGTGTCTTGAAAACGAAGCATATTAAATATGCAGACCACAGAGGCCGCTCACCCAACCATTTTAACAGCGTGACAACAGGGACTAGGATTATTATAGTATCATTCTGGTACACAGTGTTATCTTCAAGTGCACTTTTCTGACCCAGATATTTTCTGTGTGCCTCCTAATGGGGAAAGCTCATGGAAACAACCAGAAGAGGTCCTCATTCATACAGTGATGTCATGTTATTTTTTTTTTGTGCTTTTCAAATTCAGATGCAGCTGACAGACAGCTTCTCAGGAGTTCAGGAAAGGAAGGTAGAGCAAAACAGCCTGTTTCCATATCAGGAGATATTCAGGAACCTTGAAAACCTTCCTGACAGGTAGTACTTGATAGGAAAGGACTGCATGGTTGAGTAGAATTGGTCCACTACAGGGAGCTGTCTTAATTGCTTCTTATTCTAGAACACTGAAGACTGCAGGGCACTGAAGATCTTTTGCCACAAGAGTTGCCTGTCATCTCCTTGCCACATTCACACAGCATCCTTAGCAAGAGGGAGAGCCCACAAAGGAAAGGCCAGAGATCCCTCTCAGGAATAGCAAACACAAAGAAATTCACCCAGAGCAAAGTATCCTCACCTCTGTGCAGCAAATGGGCTCTGAAGTTGTAATTGCTACATGTGAAAGAGCTTCAAGTCGGTGTGGATAAGGGGTGGGGGACAAAAAATAAAACTTGGTGTTCTGCAGAGTGCACATTTCGCATCCTGAGGATAATTCCACTTATTCCATCTTGAAAAAGCAGATAGCAGACTCCCACAACAGTAAGAAGAGGGCAACAAAATTATCCTAGATATGAAGAAAACAGTTTGTATGAAGAAAGACAAAAATAAATAATGGTCTTTAATTTAGAAAGCAATCCAGATTGACAAAATCTACATAAGGAAAAATAGTGAGAAATTATTCCCTATTTGTACTTCCTATCAGGATTAAAATTTTAAAAACAATTTTTAAAAGGAAAAAATCACTTATATTTAGTTATTCTTTTAAACACACTGCATGTCAATCAGGTTTGGAACATAATAGTGCCACATTGAGGCCAAATTAATAAAAGAGTGCCGAAAGACTTGTGGAAAATGCATCCTTCAGGCTGTTTGATAATTATAATTTGAAACCAGTTCAAGTAGACCCTGACAGCTGTTTGCTGGAGCCTGGAAGGGACACAGTATTAGCTCTATATCTTCAGCTCCTTTCCAAACAGCCTCACCAAATTGTAGAATACAAGGCTAGACAAGTCTTTGGTCTGACCCCATGCAACAGTTTCTTGTCTATTTGGAGCAACTCCCTCCTCCTCTTATCTGTTGGCAGAATAGGTAAATAGCTATAAATCTATTAGAACCTGGATGGAGAATCTCTGTCAGGTCTCATTACCTACAAAGTAGTGAATGAAATGACAGAAAATAAACAGAGCATGAAGTACTGGGGTGGGTGAGGCAGAGGGAAAGGACAATAAAACTGCAACTCTTTTTTAAGATATTTTAGGTACTGATTTTTTGGAGACTTGAAACCTTCTGCCAAATGAAATCTGACAGTAAGAGGAATAAAAACAGTGGCACTCTTAAGGGTTTTCCATGGATTTTTTAGAATCCATATGTATTTGCACTAATGACTAACTGATTATTCATACTGCTTCAAATCATGGTAAGAGAAGGAGTTCCATTATGATTTGAAAGGAAGGTGATTTGACTAACCCATTCACACTGCATGGGGGGGAGGTCTGACTTCTAGCTTATTTCACAACATTCCTGGTGTTAATTAATAACATCTGAGCCCCCAAATAATGATCCATGCTGCCAGACACTTGCATCTGTTTATAAACATAACTGCTAGAATATATTCATGTATTGCACAGGGATATACTGTCTGAATACATTTCATAGTTCAATAACTAAGGAAAACATCGTTAAAAAAAAAAAAAAGCTGAAAAGTGGTTGAAGCTGAAAAAACTTTGCTTTTAAGTGCAACAATCCAACCAACCATCAACTGGGAAACACAAACCTTTTAAGGGTAACCTGAGACTTGTAACTGCCCTAGGTATGGGATGTTACTTAGTATCTAAATATATAAAACATAAATATTTTTCTGGTGATCATTTTCTTAGATCCCTTTTATAAAATCCACTCTAGTTTTCTGCCTTTACTGAAAATACATTAGACCAAAACTTACTTATTTCAATTATCTGGTAATCTGTTTTTTCAATTGCTTTCCCAATTTTTGCTTCAGTATATTTAGATAGAATCTAAAATAAGGATTTTCATCTACTCTTTGGCTCATGTTGAACTCCTTTTTTAATTATTCCAAGGAATTTTTCTTATCACTGAAAAGAAATTGATGTTTATCTTTTTCCACATCTGATTCTCTGCACAATTCTTCACAAGACTCTTTATTTCTTACCCCTAACTTGCCACGAGATAGCAGACTTCTCAGAAAAGACTTTTCTCATGAGTCATCTGCTACTCTCCTGCCAAAGTCCTATATGAAAATTGAGGGCAATTTCCTGCAGAGCTCCCATGACAGGTGGGCTCATTTGAAACTTGAACTGTTAATGATTTCTTTCTATCAGCCACTCAACTGCTTATTCATTTAGGTTTCTGTGAATCCTTATAAGTGTTCAAGTGGGAGCATAAAGAGATTTTGTTCCTTATAAGAACTTATGAGAACTACAAACATCTTCTCTCAGGCTGGCAGGAAGATTTGGTATAGCTGAGACCTAGCACTACTTTTCTGAAATTCTCTGAAGCCATTTTTACAGGAAAAAAAGCAGATCTGATGTCAAGGAAAACAAAATAAAAAAGCCCAAACAAAATCAACCAAGCAAGCAACCAACACAAGAAAAATTCCTGCCTAGTAGATAAAGGAATTAATAAAATTTATGTATTATTTAAAGTGCAAAATATTTTTTAAATGTCTGGTAGATGAAATAAGTATCAAAATTTCTTTTAAAATAATTCCTTTACACTTCAGAAAATTCTAAAAATTAAGAATACCTGAACAACAGAAATCAATTTCTGAAAGAATTCCAAAAAGAGACAGATAGTCTGAAGAGGGGAACAAAGAGATTTCTTTCAGGCTGGAAAATTCAAGTTGCAGATTACTTAAATGTTACAATTCATGTTGTGCATTACATAAATGAACAAACAAGCAATAACCTTGCTCTATGTGGTTCCCTACCAGCTGCTCACTCTTGTATTATTTTTGCTCTCCTGTAGATCACTTTTTAACTAGCTGTTCACCTCTAAGTTTTGCTAAAGTGAAAGATATATTCCATAGACACATGGGCTCATACAGATTACATTTTAGTGACAAAATGTCTGAAAACAAGTTTTGAGTTTAGTAACAGCTGGAGAAAAGACTCATTTTGTAACCCTGCAGATAATTTTACCTGTGCAACACAAGAAAATATATCAGTGAGGCAAGGAAGATTTACCTTCTGAAAGAACAAGAAAATTAATTCCATACAGGAAAGAGTGCATGAGCATTGGGTAAATTACCGTCCCAGCTTTATATTTCAAATTGCAGTTAAGAAAATAGTGGGGAGAAGGATCTGAACATCACTTTCATAGTCTGATGTCTTTCCAAATGCCTTTGGAATTTTACTTTTAAAGCACAAAAATAAATTTAAATCTTGTTGTGTCATATTCTGTGTGAATTTGGTCACATAAAACAAAGAAGGATGGAAAATTCAACTAACCACTGTAAAAAATTTTACGCATCATCTCTAAGAGCTTTGAAATCTCATTTTGATAAGACAGTTATTCTGTGCAAACAAACAGCATGTTGTGAAAAGAAGGAAAGTGAGGAAATGCAAAAGCTGTGTCATACCATTTCCCTTTGGTACTGGATGTTTCTTGCTGTCAGTTTAAATTTCATCACATTTTTCTAAATCTACTGTTTACAGTGAGAAAAAATGTTGGCCATATAAGACAAAAGTGCTGTGCACATTGATGTGTGCTCAGCTACTACAAGAATGTTTCACCCATTGAAACAAATATGTTTCTTATTTGCATTCAGGAAGAGCAGCTGTTTCTCATGAGTATTGAGACAAATTTTAATTCTGATAATGTTACATTCTGATTCCACAAATATGTGTCTTAGTCTTAATGCAAAAATAGCAAATATTTGAATTATGAAACGCTACTTATACTACAGAAGCTATACCTAAAGAGTGTGTGTGCCTGGGTGTGCTATTTTTAGCTAATAATAGATTTCTTGCTGATGTTGGCATTGAAGTACTCAATATAATTCATTTAGGTTGGCTGCCATGACATTGGTAGACCAGGTATGGTGCAAAAAGGACAGTCAGTGTTCCACATTACTTTGGAAGGCCATGCTTATTCTTCCAAACCAAACAAAGATACAGTTTTCCTGTCAGGCAAAGGCTGCCCTCGTGCCTAGAATCACATCATCCACTTTCCAAACAACACTGCTGCACAAAAAGATTTCTGAACTACGGCGGTTTGCAGCATACTGATTTCTTAAACATGGAGATAACACAGATTTAATTCTTGACCAGATCTGGGTGGTTTTTTTACCAAAAGACTACTAAAACTATTAGGATTGGAAAGACATATGGTATGGAAATGGAAAAAAAAAAAACACCAACACCTTGAATGCTTCAGTATTGGCTAAAACTTTTATTTTGAGCCCTCAGGATCAATTCCTAGGAAAGGACCCTCTTTAAACTGTCTTCAGCAGCTATTAGTCGTGCTGTTCTTAAATGCCTCTGCTAATACAGATTCCAGAGCCTCCCTCAGCAAATCTATTCCTGTACTTCACTGTACTTTCTAACACACAGTACTTCCTCATGTCTAAAAATTTTCAATGCCTCAGACCTCTCACATTACTCCTGTCTGGGTTCTCTGCCACTTGTCCAGGCCTTGTCTGAAGTGCATTACTCCAATAAAATCTGAGTTAAAGTATTGTGAAAAGTTAAAGCATTTGAACTGCGTAAGATGATATTTTCTGCCCATCAGTATAACACCTGTTATATTATTATAGAAGTTTTCTAATTATATGGCATTGCAGGGAGCCACAAATCTTTTGGGAGCAGATTTCACAAACCTCTGTCAAAAATAAGCATGGCAGCAGACACTACCCCTGTTGGGGGAAAAGTTGGATTACATACAAATCCTTCCACCTCCTTTTCCCTAACCACATTCCAGATGTTTAAGATCTGCTGTTAATTACACCCCTGCCATTTAAAGTGCTTCTATTCTCTCCTCATTTCCTGCATAGTTAATGAGTATCCCCTATTCCATTGCTTACACCACAGATGAAAATACTGCACGCATCCATGACCAACCCCTGGTGAACCCCACAAGATCAGTTCTTTCAATTTGCTCATAAGCTGCTGGTAACTACTGTGACTGTATTTTTCCCAACCAGTCACATTTACTTTGTAGTACATACCTCCAGGCTGTGTTTCTTGGCTGTTTTGGGGACTTCCACCTGAGGCAATATAAAAAGTTTTATTAAAGTTTTATTATTTAGAAGTGCCTCACTTTTCTCTATTCCATGATGTTACAGGAGATAATTAGGCTACTTTGGTATGATCTATTCTTTTCAAGAGACATTTGCTAGTCTTGAGAGGTGGATCTCTTATTTGGTTTTCTCTGGGTTCACAAGTTAAGTTGATTGCTCACTGATTTTCTGAGTCCTTATCCCCTCTTACTTCTCTGCTTCTCTCCCCTTTTCTCTTTAAAAGCCATGAGTACAGTTGTCCTTTCATATCTCCCAGAACCTCAGCCACCCTCCATGCCATCCC